>JAEMWC010000042.1:1667500-1750000 GCA_016490735.1 Pachyseris speciosa | reverse complement strand
TCCATTGATATATTAAACATTGCTATTCGAAAGGGTGCTGTTTCCAGCAACGAGTAATACATTCGTTAGTCGTTGTCTCTTAAAGGGAACCTCCACTTTCACAAAAAATTCACGCTTATAATTGTTGGAAATAGTTGCTAGATTCCAAATTTTGTTTTAAAATGTGGATATAATATTTACAAAACAATCGATGTCATGATCGACTATTTTCGCTTTTAAATTTCTGGGCGCGGCCAGTTTGGATTTGATGACGTGTAATTGTTGCAGCTATTGCCAGGAAGCAAATGAACCAGAAAATCCTTTGTGTTAATCCAAAGTGGTCGCGCCCGGGAAATTCGAAAGCGAAAATAGGCGATGATTACATCGACTTTTTTTGTACACTTAAATGTTTTATCCACGTTTTAAAACACGTAAATTAAATTAGTAAATTTTAGTAAATTAATTTACTTAAGCTCGATAACGTGGGGAGTGGTTGCCCAATCTCCCGAGCCGGGGGCTCATGTAATAAACGCTCGAGCATTCCGGATCCAATTGGAATTTAGAAGTGTTGGTTTTTGAGGAGAGGGGAAAACCGGAGTACCCGGAGAAAAACCTCTCAGTCCGGGAATCGAACCCGGGCCACATTGGTGGAAGGCGAGTGCTCTCACCACTACGCCATCCCTGTTCCCCAAACGCCATCCCTGCTCCCCGAAGCCATCCCTGCTCCCCATTTATTATTCCTATTTTATTTATTATTTCCTACAATTTAGCGCCAATTTGTTGTAAGAGTGGAGGTTCCTTTAAAGGGAACCTCCACTCTAACAAGGGCCCGATTCTACCTATCAGAAAAAACCAAACTATCTCTGTACTACGCGTTAATTTATTCCTATATCACCTAGCTATTGTAACTCTACTTGGTCGTCCACTTATGTGTCCAACTTAAATAGGATTTTCATACTGCAAAAGCGCGCTGTGCGAGCCGTCACCAATTCCGATTATCGAGCGCATTCTTCTCCATTGTTTGCTAAATTGGATGTCCTCGATATTTTTCAACTCATTTCAGATAGCCAAGTTTATGTTTTATTATCACAATCAATTGTTGCCTCCAATCTTCCTCAACTTGTTTGAGACAAGTAGTCAAGTTCATAATTATGGCACCAGAACGGCTGGATGTTACCGCCCTCATTTCTGTCGTACAAACATAAAGCATTTACAATTCTCTTTCAAGCTCCTATGATTTGGAATTCTCTCCCTTCTTCAATTACCTGTTCAGCAAGTTTTCTTACCTTCAAGAAAAAAATGTTAGAAGTTTTATTTAAACAATCCTGAATCTGTCATGCCGCACTCACACAGCACCAAATTATACTTTTATATTATCCTTCAAGGTGGCCTCTCCTATAAGCCTTGTGGTTTCCTGAGGTCTCCTCGCCACTAACTTAGGTGTGTTATTTGAAAATTATTTTGAAAATGGCAAATAAGTAAATAAATAAATAAATTGACGCTAAATTGTAGGCAATAATTACTAGATTTCAAATTTATTGTAAGACCTGGATATAACATTCAAGTGTACAAAAAATTAAAATGAATACCATCATCGCCTATTTTCGCCTTTAAATTTCTTGGGCGTGGCCATTTTGGATTTAATGACTTGTAATGGTTGCCCTATTGTTTGACACAAAGGATTTTCTGCTTCATTTGCTTCCTGACAATAGCTGCAACCATTACACGTCATCAAATCCAAAATAGCCGCGCCGGGAAATTTGAAAGCAAAAATTTTTTGTGCACTTAAATGTTACATCCATGTCTCAAAACAAAATTTGGAAGCTAGTAATTATTTCCAACAATATAGTGTGAATTTGTTGGAAGAGTAGATGTTCCCTTTAAAGGATAAAGTATTACACATTACAATTGAATCTGTATTAAGCGGCACCGTTTTAGGCTGTCACCCTCTATTAAGCGTTCAGTTTTCAACGTACTCTTTACTAAGTTCCAACGATCTGTTTCTATCCAGAAATCACTCTAATATGAATTTACAAATAGCACCCCAGGTAACTGTATCCCGTTTCTATTTTAACAAATCATTAAATCGCCAGAAATTAACATTTGTACGTTGTGTTCAAACATTTCTACCGAGCCATCATGTTGACCATCGTAACAATTCACACCATCAGAAAAACTCCGCAGCTATCAAAGACTCTAAAGCTATTGTTGCTAAATCTGGCTGTTAAATCAATCAATCAATTAATGTTATTGCATGGGACCAGGTTGCCCTGTGTATCCGAGCCAGGGGCTCATGTATAAAACGCGTGACAGATACAAGTTAAAAGTACAAAACATACAAAGATACTACAGTAACTACAATTTAAGATATCAGATTAAGACAATTAACCCTATTTGTCTTCTTAAGTCTTGTGGAACTACAAAACTTACAAAGATGCTATCTACAATAAATAACATCAGGTTATGACAACATAAAAGTTAAAATAAATAAATAAAACTATGATAAACAGTAGTTACATTTACAGCTGTCCTTTAAGTTTATAAAATCAAACGTCCTCAACTTCTTACGAATGTCACTCAACTTAGTTGATTGCTTAGTGAATGATGCGATCTGATTTCCACAAATGTAAGTAAATGAATGTTGACAATAGGGGAGCTCCGGCGGCCCGAAGGGCCACGAAGCGGAGCACCAAAGGGAAGATAATATGGTAACCCATCTGTTCGAGAAAATTTGGTTTTGGTCACCGTACGTACGTACCTACGTACGTCCGCCGATTCATGTATGCGCTGTGAAATGTCCTATAATAATAATAATAATAATAATAATAATAATGATGATGATGATGATGATGATGGTGGTGGTGGTGATGATGATGATAATAATCAACATGGCGGCCATACTCCAGTTGACCACCTAGTTTACAGCTATACATCTTTGATATTAAACATCCTCGGACATAAATGTTATGGTCAATTGACACCTGTCAAAACAAGGTATCCGCCGACCAGTATCACGTGACCATATCGCAGGCTGAAGTTTGAAGGTCATTGAGGTCGGCTGTTTTTTGAAGCTGACCGCTGAGCAAGTACTGGCTATTGATTGGACCGCAGGTTCAAGCCAGGTGTGGGACACCCAAACCAAACGAGGCTAAATTTTTCGAGCGCTTTCTGCGGTTCGAAATTTCACATGAAGTTGGTTTCTTCATTTTGAGCAAAATAACTTTATCTTCTTTCTTTCGTAAAAGGCATAAAAATCAGGAACTAGTTTAAAGATACTCCAGAAGGTAAATTTCCAAGTGACAAAACAGAAGAACAAAAGATTTTTCTCAGGAAAAGCTTAAAACTTGGATCCACTTGCATGGCGCTCGGATTGTGTGGTTGAAAAACAAAATGATTCAACGCTTCAAGGGCTTTCACTTTACCGCGGCATCTTGAAGCTCACCAAGAAAGGTCACTTAACAGTTCACCGGCATTGATGGGAGGAACAAGTAGCTCAAACTTTGTGGAAGAAGTTCTTCCTTTGGACAAACCGTTAGCTATTTTTGGCGATTCGTGTTTTTACTAAAGTGGATACGTATTTTCAAGAACCCCTACATTACAGGTAAATTAAATAAATTGAAGCGTAACATTTGTTTAATCGTTGTTACTTTTCTTCGATCAGGAACGAAACTTGTATTTTTCTTTCGACTGGACATAAATAACCATCATCTCTACTAGGTTTGGACGCAAAGACGGTAGTTGAATTGTTAGCTTGTTTTACTGTTTTGCTTGCAAGCGATCGTGAACGAGTGTTTTTACTTCGCTTGGCTGACTGGTTTTTCGACGTCTGTGCCTCAACAGCGTTGAGAAATTTTTACCCTTATCTTATTGACACGTAATCGCAATGAGTCCTCGTAAAAAAGGATTAAAGCCCCGGCTAAACAATCAAACCTTTTCATCCAACATCGTGTTTGTCAAACATAACGTTGGGTGGCTAAGCGCACAAACAATGTTTGACCAAACACTAGACAGAGTGAATCCACAGAACGATTTTTTGCGTATTATCGCTGAAACTTCGATGTTATTTGGTTCATCTGGTTGCACGCTTTGTTGGTTGGGGTGGCTAAGTGATCAAACATTTGTTCGTCACGCGAAATGTTGGATGAACATATTGATCTAGATCAAACATGGAAAGCCATTTAAATGCAATGTTGAGAGATGTGGCTAACCGTCAAACATGCTCGTCCAACACGATGTTGGATGAAATGTTTTTTGTTTGTTTAAATTTGTTTTCGTACAAACATACGCGTCGTATATTGTGTTTTCTTGTAATGTTTTAATGTTTTGAGGTTTTTGCACCGCGGTAAATTCCTGTTGACTGCTCTAAAAATAAAATATTGGCGCAAGAAAAGCCATGCAACTTTGTTCAATACCATTACAAAAAAAATTATAATCGTGGAGCTCCGCTTTTAGGCTTGGCTAAATCTATAAATTACCGATTATGATAGGAAGGCTGAACAAGATTATGACCACTTTTCCTTAAATCATAATGAGACTTACGATACTGAAATAAATTAGGTAATTGAAAAAATTGAAGGAACACAGCCAGGATGAGTCATGATAAAAACTTGAATGGACGTTCTCTGGCTAAAAATATTAAAAGTTGCGAGCTTTCGACCACTAGAACTGTGGTCTTCAACCGGCAAAAGGATGAATGAAGTAAAAAATTCAGAGAATGTATGGTAATAGTTTTAGCCAGAGAACGTCCATTCAAGTTTTTATCAAATTAGGTTATGTTTAATAAATGAACACTGAGGATTGTTTCATCAAGTTTAAAACACGAGGCGCAGCGGAGTATTTTAGGACTTGATAAAATACAAATTGCGAATTTATTGAACGGCTTAAAAAACTTTACAGTACATTTATCCATTCTTACACAAAAATTTAGATTTTGGATTATTTTGGCCGAGAAAATTGGAAGTAATCTAATAAATCAGATATAAAGACACTCATTAAAAAATTAATTCCTTTTTATTTCCTTCATGAATTATTAATGAGTTTTGTAGAGAAATGTAATGACTGTCACATTGCATTCTGCAATACTCCAGTTTCGAGTCCGCCATGACCGCTGAATAAAAGAACTGAAAACGCATTTGTACAGAGTGAGCCTCGCCCTTAAGTAAAATATTCACAAATGCTGGCGGGAAGGTACCTGAAAGTTGAAAATTAAACAATAGACAGAACTGTAAACAGATCATCTTCTTGCTGGATATAGCAATACAGGAGGGAATTTCTACAACCTGAGTAATAACAAAACTACGTCTTTTAAAGTCATATTTTGAAAGATTTCTTAATGTCAGAGGCATCTCGTTCCAAATCGTCGTACCGATTCTAGAAAACGAGTTTAGTTGACTAGGGAGTCTAGAGCTTTGTCTGTAAAAGTTGTTCGAAGCAGAGGATCGAGTATTGTAAGAGTGAATATTAGAAATGTCTTGAAACTGAAATACGGTAGTTCCTTTAAAGTCGATCTGGCTGATTTGTCTGCTACAGCTTTGTTCCTTCCTTTCATAATAATATTGAATATAAATAAAATAGAAGAATATTAAGGTAAATTCCAGTTAGCTGCCAAGATCCATTTAATCTCATCGGGATTCTCGCTTTCTTAGATAAGATAGATCGTCTAGTGACTCCAGACGAATCGCTGTTGATGAATCTGTTTTGCGAAGGAAGATTGCAATCCCTTTCGCCCAACACCACTTGTAGTGGTGTGTGTTTTGGTGAACCTTCGCAGCATGTAGTAGCTCTTGTAATCTTGGGTTAAGGTTACTGTAAATCGTGACCCGGTTAACCTCCGCAGTAGGAGGGAGTCCCAGGGTCTCTGCAGTTATTTGACTGGTGCTGCGTCTCGAAGCAAGCACTTTACCCCTAGCCATCCTTCTTGTGAAATTGCAAATAATCGGGTTACAGTGTCTTCGGCGGCCATTGTCAGTCGTTGCGTTGCGTTGTGAACCCTATGTGCAATGTCAATGTCAGCAATAGAGATTTTGGCACGCTCCCCGCTCATAATGAATATTTTATTTTAAAATCGCTTCCATTTTCAAACAACTGTGCACCAAAACTCTTTTCCGATCTCTTTTGTCGGCACTCCAAACTTTAAATAAAGGCATATCAACTGTATATTTAGTAAACAACGGAAAACCTAGGCAGAATCTTGAAGTGAAGGGAGCGAAGCGGCTCCCGTGGTGAATGAATGAATATTTGCGCGCGAAAGACGCGCGAAACCCTTTAACTGGCGACCGCCGACCAATGTTTAGCCGATAGTCAAATGCCCCACCGTGCGGGACAAATTTCGGATCAAATACTCAGGGTGTGCTCGGGGGGTGGGGGGTGGGGGATGGGCGCTTTTGGTTTTGACTGGTACATAATTTCTATACCTTTTTAGGAAAGAGAGCTTGATACTGCTACTGCTGTTACTACTGCTACTGCTACTGCTACTGCTACTGCTATTGCTACTGCTGCTGCTGCTGCTACTGCCACTACTACTGCTACTGCTACTGCTACTACTTCTACTACTACTTCGTAAAGCTTTCGACTCCGTTTGGCACAAAGGATTGTTTCACAAGCTACTCAAGATCAATATAGGGGGAAATTTCTACAACATGATTAAAATCCTTTATCGCAACTCTACATGTTCCATAAGAATCAGAGGAAATAAAACTCGGTATTTCAAAAACGCCCGAGAAAATCATTTGATATAAATTTCAAAATAGGCACCGAACAAATTGAAATTGCTCAAGATTACTCCTATTTAGGTACACGTTTAACCCCCTTAGAAAATTTTTCGCTGGCCCTAGAACACTTAAAACGAAAAGCCTTGCACGCTTTCTCTGGTATACGAAAACATGATTTTTGAAACGATGATATTTCCGATCTTAAGCTACAACAGTGAGGTATTGGGGATGTACATTAACTCATTCTTGTCCGGCTCTGAAATTTACCGATCGTTGAAGACCGGTGCTTTGAAAGCCCGTAACTTTTCCAAATCCCGGACTATGATATGAGCCATTTATTACCAAATGCTGAGTTTCTTAGACTTTATCATCCCGTAAACTTATTGTAAGTACCGATTTTCCTTGAATATGACTGTTTATTCTGTTTAAAAACCAAAAAACGCTCTAGGACAACACCAAAAAATAAGCAACTTTGTTTTGAAGTTTTGAAGACAAAAATCCCTCTTGAAGCTAAAAGTTTACATTGGCAGTAAACTTGGACTCAAGCTTTTGCAATCTGTTCCAATTTGCCCGCTCACTTCCTTAGCCCAACCTTGGTAACGCTATTTGATTTCAGTTGCTCTCACTGGTCTGACATGTTCGCGTTTGTGACCCAAAGAATTCTGGGATATACTTAGATTACTGCCGTGTGAGAGTCCGCCAATTTCTATTTCAGATATTTTTTACAAGTGTCGAGCAACCCGGTCCTGCTGGTAAAATATTGCAGCGATCATCGCTGCAATATTTGATTGTATTTATTATTTACAAGTCAATACTCGCCAAAATTGCCATGCGATGTCCCGGAATCTACTCACAGAATGGCTAGGAACACAACTCCACTTCGTGCATCACCATGACTCGATCGAAACCTTTCGGCGGCTCACTTGGTGTGAAATTGCTTCCCACCTCTGTCTTCTTTCAGAGGATTGCCTCTACCCACCAACCCAGCTTTATGATGCCACGCAGAGGGCTTCTGATGTGGGAAATGCCCTCGAAAAGCACACTTACAAATCAAATACGTACCGAGTTGTAGCTGAGTGATCGTTTACAAATAAACGACAGCTAGCGTGCCAAGCTTGACATGAAAGATAGAGCCTTCGATGTTGTGGACCAGCGAAATCTCCCTGGTAACCCCTTATATGGAATAACCAGATCGACTTGACCTCAAACCCTCGAAAATTACAGAAAAACGTGTACAAAATGGCGGACAAGAACGAGTTAAACAGGATTTTAAAAAATGGGATAGTCCGCCAATAGAAAAAAATTCATCTCCAGCTCTGTAAACGTTATTTAGAAGTAAACAATTAAGGCCCCTAAGACTCTATAGCCGAACTTGGAAGATTACCACTATTTGTCCCAATTGATCAAAAAATTATGAAATGTATTATTTATCTAAAAACAAAGATAATACCTCTATAGTCAAACAATCTTTCCTTATGTCAAAGAATCTATATTCTATTAATAATTTCAGTTTTTATAACAGTTTTATCAACATGATAGAACAATACTGTTCATCTAATTTAGAGTCCTGAAGCTATAAGTGATAAGTGATACCGTTAAGCACTGATATGCAACCTATCATGAGAGAGAAATATTTATCTTTCTGGTACCACAGCCTTGAACATACAAGGAAATTACACTTAGACGGAAATTAGACGTAAGTTTTTAAAGATGAATACTCTAGAATACATCCGATTATTTACACCAGCTGAGAAATTTTAATGAAAGACGAAATTTAGTGAAATTTAAAATAAGTAATCACAAACTTATGTCACTCAATTATGATTGATCATGAGCTATAGCTAGTAGGTCGCTATCAGACCGATCATATGACCAGAGAGTGCAGATTATGCTCATTGTGCAAGTCAAATCAATTTGAAAATGAAACTCATTTCTTGTTTCAGTGTAGCAGATACTCTTTACTGAGGCAGACTTTCCTCAAGTGAATCAATGAAATAATACTTCGTGACATTTAAAGGAAATCAACCTCAGAAAGAATAGAACTACTAATGAACTCTAACGACTATGATTTAAATGAATCAATTATGTCTAGTATGTCGTTATGGATCAGTTTAATTAAAGGTTCATTAAAATGTAAACTCTAACGACTATCATGTAAATAAGCTAGTAATGAAGTTTGTTTCCTCATGCACGGATATACGTGATACATTGTTATCATCAAAAGAAAGTAATGTAACTTAGGATATTGTATAATGCTATTACCCTTGTTTTCTTATTACAAATAACTTAGCTTTGCAATACTGTAAAATCTTGCGGTCGTGCAAATGAAGCGATTTACTACTACTACTACTACTACTACTACTGCTGCTGCTGCTGCTACTACTACTATTATTATTAAGACGTGTTGCAAGTGCGCCGTTCAAACACAAAGTTTAATTTCAGACGTTTACTTTGCCATGTCGTTTGATATGTTTGCCTTATTTTCCGTCGTCCAAGACGTCCTTTAATATAAACATTCGACCATTATCAAGGTTGTGATTGTCGTCATCGGTTTTCAAACATAAGGCAATTCCCACGACATTTTAAAAAGCATATGTGAAAATCCCACGCATTTTTACGTGTTGAGACGAGCTGTGGGCTTAATTTGCACGTAACGACTCGTGTCGTAGTTGGTAATGTGCAATAAAAATTTATGTTTGATTACCGTTTATCCTACTGTTTATTTGAAACAAGTCTTAGCTTAGAATTTGACCAGTGGAATTGCCTATTTCGTATAATCGTATGTTTTTCCTCAACTTTTCGTAAACAACAAAGTCGAACCATCTAATTAAGTCCGTTTTTACGGCTAGCTGTTTGTAGATGCTAGCCAAGTGTTTCACGTTTCTTCCATCGAGTTGTAAAACTTAATATTTCTACCAATGCAATAATATGCCCTCCCCGAAAAAAAGAAAACAATTTTTCCCCTAAAATCCTTAAGAAAAATAAAGTCCTTCGAGCGAAAGATGCAAACCCAGGAATTCAATTGTTAAATTTCTTTTATTATAAAGTTTCGATATAACGCGCGCTCCGATTGGTTAAAACAGTGTGCCTTATGTTAGTACAGATGCACGGCCAGCTACGGTGTCACGCCATGGACCCAAATGAAAATATGAATTTTTCCCTCGGATTTTATTTTGACTCACACGTCTTGTACGACCTAGAAAATGTGTACGGAAACGAGCGGTTAGCCTCAATGGATTTGGAAGATGTTTCTGCGAGGAACACCACAAATAACAGCATTAAAAAAACAGTATTAATGTCAAGCGTGTTTTCAGAAGTTGCTGAAAATGCCCGAGTCACGCAGCGACAAGGGCAATTTCAGCAACTTCTGAAAACACAAGTGGTTTACGAGGACTTATTCCAATTACGTGTTAATAACATAAGGGCAAAATTTTCTTAACATTGCTGAGGCACATCGAAAAACAGTCAGCCAAACGGAGTAAAATCACTCGTTCGCTCGCAAAGCAAACGAAAAAACAGTTCAACTAAGCTTAAGCTTACTTCCAAAACGAGTGTAGATGATTACTATTTACATTCAGTCGAGAGATAAATACGAGTTTCAGTCCTGAACAAAAGTAACAACAATTAAACCAAATGTTCAACGCTGTAATTTCTTTAAGCTTAATTCACCTGCCGTTCAGTTGTAGAGGTTTCCATCACTTGAAAAAACACATCCGCGTAAAAACACGCATCGGTAAACATAGCAAACAGATTGTCCAAGAAAGAACTTCGTCCTCCAAGTTTGAGCTACTCGTTCCTCCCATTAATGTCTGTGACCCTTTTTGGTGAACTGCAAGATGCCGTGGAAGAGTGGAGAGTGGAGAGTGGAGGACTTTTTTACATTTAAATATTTTAAGTGATTCAATTGTTATTATCATTGTTATAACTGTAAATTACTATACTTTAGATAATAGTTGCCTTAAGATTGTAAAATGTACTCGATAATTCAGTTCTTTTTACTGCAACAGAGTTTTATTAATAAACTACTTTAACTAAAAAAAATCCTCCTTTTGTTTTACAACCACGCCGTGCGCCATGCAAGCCGATCCAAGTTTTAAGCTTTTCACGAGTAAAATCTTTTGCACTTTCTTTTTTCACTCGAAAATTCATCTACCTGAGTATCTTTTAAAACTAGCTTTTGATCATTACACCTTTTTAAGCGAATACATGAGCCAAAATTCCACCGAGTTTCACTGAACAATTTGCTTTTTGATCGCGATTTTAGACTAAAAAACAACTTGCACTTTGAAGGTTTCTAAACTTTGATGGTTTGACCTTTTGACAGCTTGGGTCGTGTTTAACCAATGAAATGTATGGAGCCATTCTAACAAGGATTGTGATTGGTCTGTTTTAGCGTGCCTTATGAGAGTACAGATGCATGGCTGACGCCACTCGTAGGACTGATTTGGAAAATAAAGTTTTCCGAAACTTTTAGCCGAATGCGTGAGGAAATTAAGAAATTTTTTATTATAAAACAAAGAAAAAAGCCTTAACCGTGCTTTATTCTGTTATAAGGCACTCAAGGAAGTGACGAGATCACTCAAAAAGTAGTTAGAAGCACTCGCCTGCGGCTCATGCTTCTTCCTACTTCTTTCGTGCTCTCGTCACTTCGTGCCTTGTAACAGAGCAAAGCACGGTTAAGGTTTATTTGTTAAATATAGATATGATTTTAATCATTTTTATTGTTCTATAGTTTTAGATATTTTATTGAATATTGTGAATATTCAATAAATCGAGAATTTTAAGCGGAATAGAGAATTTTATGCGGAGCTTCCACAGTTCGCCGCTGACTCTATAATATGCATCGGGTATCTTATTAACGTGATCATGAGAAATATGATTTAAATAGATCAATTATGTCTAGTATGTCGTTATGGATCAGTTTAATTAAAGGTTCATTATAATGTAGATTGTTGAAAACCCTATATTTTCCTTTTGTACTACTACTACTACTGACTTTGTTTCTTTTGCCAGATAACGACGATAGCTAAGGCTGAAACTATTTCTTGATCACTAGTCGTGATCTCCTTCACGTTCTCTCAAAATAACTCGTTTTTTTTACAGTCCATTGCTCATTATCAGATGTGTCTTACATATCGATGAAGATATTCCGTCTCATAACCCCATGCAAATGTATTGCTTTTTTTTTATTTCTTGTTTGCATATTTCACAAACCCACCTCGCTTGATTAACTGCGTTTTAAAGTGAGCTCAGTCAGTCGACGCCCTTAGCAGGTTGGGAAAGACAGTTCCAGCTACCAAAATGAAGCTTTTGACTGCAGTGGTAGCCTTAATCGGAGGCTTGATGACGGCTTCAAGGTATAGTTGAGAAACGTCCACTTTTTTTAATTTCAGAAACATTAATTAAATACAAAAAATATAAACAATAACTCGGTCGCCAAATCGGAGAATGGATCAGTTTTATGGGAAATGTTTACATGTCCTTTGCCACGTCTACTTGCAGAGCTGCTCAGCGAAACTGTCTTTAAAGACCAAGGCTAACGCCTCAAGATTATCCTTAAACCAATTTCCTTTAGTTGTACACGGTTTGCCGCTTTTGTTGGTCATTTCTCCTTTTTTTATAACCCATGGCCAATTTTTGTTAATAGTCTTTCTTCTTTTCGGTTTGGCACTTGAAGTACAGTCTTTATTGCTTACTGTACGAGGGTTTTGAGGAAAAGTGTGTTTTATGCTCTGACGTGGCTATATGGCGTTCCAGTTCCTGTAACTATTAAAACAAAAAACGACACGCTGTGCTTATTTCAGCTGTACTTATTACTAACAAACAAACTCTGCCAAGGTTAAAAACAATTTTATTAGTCCTTACATACATTTCATAAGTATCCCATACCCAAAACCTTTTCACCGTGTACTTAATTATCTAAGCACGTTATTTTTATGGAAACGTAAAAATAATATTTTTATTGCAGCTGTTTGCGTATGACTGTCATCTTAGTAACAAAAATCCCACTTAGTTATTTAATCTTTTGGACTTCTTTTGTTAAATGCAATGTTTACCTCGTGAACTCAAGTATTCCTGTTTGCGACAAATTGGCGTTGGAAATATGTCAAAAGTGTTCTCGACAAACGTCAAATAAAAAGAAGATCCAAATCGACATCACCGAAATTCTGTGATGCACATTTAGAAAAAGAAGAAAGGAAGAAATCGAGCGAAGCAACAAACAACAAATATCAGAATATAAACATAAAAACCAAACCAAAATTGCCCGCGGCGAGAATGAAATACATTTACGAGGAAAAACGAAAAGATTTGTTGAATTTATACTTAGGGTGTTAAATGCAAGTTAAATGCAACGATAAGTATCTTAAACGCACGCCCTTGCGCTCTTACACGGAACAAATATGTACGTGTTAAGAAATACACATCACCTCATGACATAAATCTACTTTAAAGTGAACTCAATGAGTTCACACGCTTGGACAGGTCGTTAGGACAGAACATCGATTGAATAAACTACGAACATGATATCTCGGTTGCCCCGGTAATTTTAATGAGAGACGCGATAGCGACTTTACAGCATTATTAAGAAGTAATCCTGTTTTAGTTTTCGAAAAAGTTCATATTAGTCTCATAAGGTGGCCATAACCGAAATCAGTGCACTACGTACTATACAGTAGGAACATTTTAGATATACTACATTTGGATGTCCACTTGAAGTCCTTGTCAATTATTACGAGTAATTTCTTTATAAACCTAGAATAACATCCCAAAAGGCTAATTTTTAACTGTTAAACGAATTTCTTTTCTTTAATTCCGTGAAAATATACGGGACCTGAAACGTGTCTTTGAAAAACTAATAACATGAAAATCTTTAACAGCTAGGTAACGGATCTTTCAATAGTTCATGGATCTATGAGGAAAACGGTAGGAGCCAACACAAACTTTGATCGCCGTAAAAGCGTTCGTAAGTACTCATTTCCGCCATTCATCTCATCACAAACCTAAGCGGGGAATTGAAAGCAATATCGCAGCAAGCTGTAATGAGGCGTCGAATATCAGTTGAGACTCTTGCGTTGTAATTAAACAGTCGGAAGGTGTAGAGATACAACTCTAACACATATCACAAGCTTTTACGAACCGCCTTTAACTTGTTTTCGGTGATAGTTCTATTGATCCTTTTTGTGTTACAATTCCCTAAACTTTGGTATTGTATCTCTTCAAATAATTTTCAATTTAAAAGGTGGTATTCTTTTCTTTCTTTCTTTCTTTTTTTTTTTTTTGTTTTTTTTGTTTTTTACTTTTTTTTCTCGTTTTGCTAAAGCCACGCACACATTCTAAAAGATGGGGCTTTTTCATGGTAAAACGTTTTTCTCTTTCAATTTCCTTTTCTTTTCAAATACGCTATTTTTGAAGAAATGGAGCTACCCGTGGAATACGCAAGGCAAATTTGTATCAACGCTAAGCTGGGTCCAATATTAGACGTGAAGTTTTGAAACTTTACTTCTCGATTCACCAGTTTTAGAGACTACTAAGGCCGAGGTGGAGATTATAATAGACAAGTTCATTTCGGTCAGTGTTACGCATGATGTACTAAGTATTCGAATTTCCTACTGGAAAACGTCTTTCATGATTTTATTTAAGCACGACGGAAAATTTTAACCAATTAGCCATAAATTTTCTACATACATGGCTTGATATTTCCTGAAGTGTGAACACATCAGTACTTACGATAAATGCTAAGTCCCCTCAAAGGAGAAATTGCTGCATTATTTTACTCATGGCAAGTCTTTTAGCGAGTCCATAAATCAGTCTTACATATGAGTTATCTGGTTATAGGGCTCATTAGAATTTGCTTCATACTCGATATTTAATGACTGATCCGGGGAACATAGTCAAGTCTTTTCCCCTGAAAATGTCAAGAATATCTCAAGCTAACGGCATTTTCCAGTCATCTCTATAGCCATTGATAGGGTAAATAAAATCTTTCTTTAATTTGCCTAATCAAAGCTTTTTTTTGAAGTTTTGATTTCGTCAAAGTCTATCAAAGAAGCTCACTGAGACGAAATCGAGGATATTATAGAGAAACAGAAAACCTAACGATCTCTTTAAAGGAAATAACAACAACAACAACAATAATAATTAATTCAAGTATTGCTATGTACATGGTATTTCAACACACATTGTAAAATTAAAATACGTATATTATTTACTAGTAGCATAAAGAAAACCGCATCAACACCGTTTATAACAAGAAATAGGATTCTCGAATTTTCATCAACAAATGCATCAGTGTGTACTTGTGGTTTCCCTCTCTGCCCACTGATATAATTAAGGTAGTGCTGCATTACCCGAAGCTAGTTTACTGGACCCAAATAAGGAATTTGCAAACGCAACATGGAGTTAAATGGCTATGGACTTTGTTCATAGCCACTTCAATAAAATAATTCTCTTTTCTTCAAGTTATCTGATGCTTTACAATGAAGCTTTAACTGGCCCAGTAAAGGTGAGGGCAACCACAACGCTAGGGAGGGAGGGAAGGGAGAAAAATCACTCCTTTCCCCAGTGAAGAAACACGTGAATGACAACGGACAATTGACACTTCAGTGGATTTCTTGATAGAAAAATTCTTGCATTATTTTTGCGCACGCAAAGTTTTAATTGGTCATTGCTCCACTGATTTTTCAGTGAGTTGTTCTTGAATTTGTCAGTCAGATCTTGCATTTCATTGTATAGCACACTGTTTGCAGGATTTCTAGAATCCCCAATAGCAAGAGCTCGCAGTATTGTTAAAATTCAGAGATTTTTCCTCGTGAAAACAAGAAAAAACAATTTCAACTACTTTTATTGGCCAGAAATTAAAATATTCAAGATGACAGTACTTGCTCTTATTGTGCTGTAGAACTCACTAATTGTCGTAAAGCATGCAAAAATAGGTCACAATATCGTGCCTTTTTCACTAAACTAGATTTTGGAAAGTTTTGAAAACGTGAAAAAAAACTTTTTCGACACGCCTTTTGTAACCGTATTTACTGGTAGACTGGTTGATGCCACCGTTACCACGTTTCTGAATTCAGTCTTTTTGACGGAGAATGATCAAGCTCAGAAGAACAACGCTATGTCAGAGGGAAACATCGTTCGAGTCATACTACCTTTCAAAGATCAGAGATCTGCGGACTTCCTTCGAAAACAGCTTAAAGATCTTGGCAACAACATCGGCAACCCAATACAAACGGTATTCACGAGTCCAAAAATTGGCGAGCAACTTAAAATTCAGGAGAGGAAACCACCGGTCGTTAGCCGACAATGTATTTTATATCAATTTAAATGTGATCTGTGTGATACAGATTATATCGGCTACACTACTCGTCATCTCCATCAGCGAATTTAAGAACACAGGGCCTCAGCCGTCGGTGGACATGTGAAAGGTTGCCACGGAATTTCAAACCCCGAGTTTTTAAAACAGTTCTCCGTTTTAAAGAAATGTCAGGGAAAGCTTGACTGTCTAATCCGCGAAATGCTTTTCATCCGTAAGAGGAAACCGAAGTTGAACACACAATCAGACTCAATTCGCGCAAAAATATTTGTTTAGCGACACAAGCACAAGCGCAAGCATAAGTAGCTTATGCCAAGTGAAAACGAACATTACGCAAGCGAACGCAAGCATAAGCGCAAGCACAAGGAAAAGGACAAATTTTGATCCTTGCGCTTGTGCTTACATGCTTATGCTTTGCGTTAAGCCCGTTTCACAGTGAAATAAACGCTCTTGTGCTTGCGCTTATGCTTGCGCTTGTGCTTACCAGGCTTATTAGAGATAAAAATAAAACGCTTTACACAAATGGATACCGAGACTTCCATTTGGAGGCTAGTCTTTGCAACACCACTGAAACTGAATTAAAGAGGAAAACAAATTGTGTTGCTAAACTAATTTCAATGACTTTTACGGATTTTCCCCGCTACTCTTAATTCCATCAGTAACCAGTACCCCCGAGGTTTCTGCATTTATTATCTAAACCAATCCAAAATATTGCCCGTTAAAAAAAGAAAGAAAGAAAGGTCCTGAATGCTCGTGATTGAAAAATTCTTGCATGATATTTTACGCAAGGATGAGCTTTGAGACAGACCATAGCTGGTCTTATATATGCCCAATAGCCAAAATCGTGCAAAACAAATCTTCCTCTATTTCAATCTTAAGTCTCCAGCCGGAAACGTAATTTAATTAACACCGATCGTCTCTTTGCTGCACCACTGAAACATATAGAGGGGCAATTTATGCTGCTAACTATTTTCAATGTCTTTTCCGAATTTTTCCCGCTATATGCTTGATTCAGTAAATATATTGTACGCAAGGAAGAGCTTTGAGACAGTCCATAGCTGGTCTTATATATGGCCTAACAGCCAAATAGCTCTGCGAAATACATTGTCATATAAAGAAGTCTATTTCCATCTTAGTCTTTTTATTTCTTCCTGTAACTGATGAGATTTTGGAAAGTTTTGAAAGCGTGAAAAAAAAAAGTTTTCGACACGCCTTTTGTAACCGTATTTACTGGTAGACTGGTTGATGCCACCGTTACCACGTTTCTGAATTCAGTCTTTTTGAAGGATAATGATCAAGCTCAGAAGAACAACACCATGTTAGAGGGAAACATCGTTCGAGTCATACTACCTTTCAAAGATCAGAGATCTGCGGACTTCCTTCGAAAACAGCTTAAAGATCTTGGCAACAACATCGGCAACCCAATACAAACGGTATTCACGAGTCCAAAAATTGGCGAGCAACTTGAAGTTTAGGAGAGGAAACCACCGGTCGTTAGCCGACAATGTATTGTATATCAGTTTAAATGTGATCTGTGTGATACAGATTATATCGGCTACACTACTCGTCATCTCCATCAGCGAATTGAAGAACACAGGGCCTCAGCCGTCGGTGGACATGTGAAAGGTTGCCACGGAATTTCAAACCCCGAGTTTTTAAAACAGTTCTCCGTTTTAAAGAAATGTCAGGGAAAGCTTGACTGTCTAATCCGCGAAATGCTTTTCATCCGTAAGAGGAAACCGAAGTTGAACACACAATCAGACTCAATTCGCGCAAAAGTATTTGTTTAGAACATTTCATCGCGCGCGCACTAATTCGTTGGCTGACGTTATAAACAACCACTTAATTTAAACCTGAAACGACCGTTACATTTATCACTTGAAAATGAAGTCAAGATGACTTCGAAACATCGTGTAATATCGCTCATTTTTGTAATCAAATGTATTTAATTTTACGGCTTTCGGGAGCTTGAAGGTCCATTTGTTAATCTTAAAAAAACGATGAAAAAAGAAAACAAAACAAGAAATCCAAGGTCGCCGTAAGCCATTTTCTTTGCATCTTACGAATCATATGTCAATGCAAAAAAAACAAAAAACAAAAAACAAAAAACAAAAAACAAAAACTCGGCTAACTTCAAGAATACGAGGTTTTGCGAATTAGCTGTCTCTTAACCCATTGACTACCGCAGGTTTTTACATTTTCGGAGTGATTTTCCACCTATAAACGATGAATAGCAATTCGTGACTCTTTATTTGAACTACCAGGGAAAAGTGGTGCTGTCCTAAGCCACTGGAGGCTCAAGGTTTCTGAAAACGTCATTTTGACGTGGCTATTTTTTATCCGTGAAGCGACAACAATGGCCCAAGTTCGGTTTGCTTGCGATTTCTGCTAAATTTACAGCCATTTTTCATCTTTAGCGGCTGCCTGATGAGCATCATTAAGCGTGACGGTAGCTAAGAGTCCACTTTCTCAAAGAATCGAGCAAGGTGATGTACTTTGTTGTTGAATTTGGCTTGTTACTCGACGAACTGGGAATTTGGCCGGTCGAACACTTAGTACCTTTGGGACTCGACTATTGATGAATTTCTCGACCTACCGCCACATATTTTGGAATTTCTGTGTACTGAAGATGACTACGAGCAGAAAATTTTGGCAGTAGGTCGAAGTGGCTGCAGACTTAGTTTATATGTGAAAGAATTGGGGGAAGGAACGGGCGCTGTCAAAAATTCTCGTTAGTTCCCAGCATGCAATGCGCTCAAGATGGTGAAAATGTCGGGAAGGCCCGAATGCATTGGAACAAAAGGCTGTATCTACGCTCGGGAGAAGAATATGAACAAAAAAAGTCATTTCTAAGCTAGAAAAAGGACTCAATTTTGTTATGGTGGTTGAATTTTGGTTTTTGGACGATGATTTCCCTAAAAAACATGAAGGCAAAAAGGGGCATTTTTGTTGTTTCTCTTTGACGTTAAAAACGGCCAGTTTCGTTCTTGTCCAAACTCAAAAGGCCATATTTGGTAAAAATCGCTACGTTTTTTGCATTTATTGGATATCCAGATTTAAAGGGCATTCCATTTCGTGCTCACAACTAACAGTTAAGGCAATATTCGTGCGATTGAGAAAGTTGCAATGTTTTGAAGCATGGGAGTTTTTTACGGCCGGTTTTGGCCGGCACGGGTGCCAATGGGTTAATATATCAAGATTAAACTTGCCTTGATTAACGCGTTGTGTTACGTTGTTATTATTGAGCAATTACGCAACATGTAATGCTATTTTGACTCTCAATTAGTGTCCAGTTTTTCAGCCATACAAACATTTGTAGCTACAATTTTATTACGTTCAAAAACAAAATGCAATACGGTGGCTTGAAGGAAGTAAGAACAATGAACTCAGAGTCAGATGGCTTTGTAGGGAACCTCAAATCTTACAAAAAATTGACCCTAAATTGTTGGAAATAACTTCTAGTTTTCAAAACTTTGATTAAAACGTGGACATAACTGATTTAACCGTATTTCATCCAATAATAGCCAGGGGCATTATCGCCTATTTGTCGCCTTTAAATTTTCGGGTCGCCGCCATTTGAAATGTGAAAATAGGCGATGGTGATACCCATTTCTTTTGTATAGACATATGTTATTTCCACGTTCTAATCTAAATTCTGTCACCTAGTAATTATTTCCAACAATTAAATGCCAGTTTGTTGAAAGAGTGGAGGATTTTTCTCTTTAACAATGAATTCAAGTATTTCATTAATAAGTATATATTTCTGAGAATCCTTGTACTGAAAAGCCGCACCATTTTTGTTAAAGGTACTCAGCAGCCATCCAGTGTGAAGTATCCCTTCCACAGCACTCCACTCCAGAATGCAAGGCCGTGAGAAATGCTGCTCTGTTCCAAAACAAGAAGACCTACACTTTCAAACACGACCCGTCGTTACATGGCTTCGCACTGTTAAATATGACGGCACAGCAGCTGGCAGCAGTGGCTTTGGCGGATCCTTTCACGAGATACTATGCAACAGCTTACTCTCAGACTACGAGCGCGAGCGGTTCAACTTTTGATCTTTACATCAATATCACTGCTGGCCAAGAGATCACCGATTTGTCAGAATATCTCAAGCTAGCGACATTTTTCCAGTCATCCCTGGAGCCAGTGATTGGGGTAAATAGAATCTTTCCTTACAATTTGCATAATCAAAGATTTTTCTTTCTTTTTCTTTTTTTTTCCGGAAAATTTGGTCTCGTCGAAGTCAAAGAATTTAAACCGCAAACTTCTAACAATAATCGCAGGTCAATTCTTGAGTCGCAAGAAAGCGATGATTGGAAACATGTAAGCATTGTCCTAATGGGTTTTTAATATTTTAAACCATTTTATACTATTATATACTATTTTATGGTGTGGGCCGTTTCAGGCACAAAGGAATTTTTTCGTAATGAAATGGTGTAGCGAATAAGAGCTTTGATAATGAGCCCGTTTGAATAAAATGAAGTCAAATTTACAAAAGTTATTTCCCAAAACCCACGCAAGGGTTTCTTCGCTGTGGAGGGAAGGTCAAATTGTTTGAAATGAATATAGTTTTTCCATCTTGAAAAAAGTGAGTTCGCTTTACATTTCCTAGTTGTACAATAGATGCGCTTTGGTCAGTTAAAAGAACGTTGGTTTATAATGTTTCAACGGTTTTGCTAAGGGCACTCCTCTTGCTATACTTCAGGAATATGTTAGATTACCGTCGAGAGAAGAGGCCTTCATTGATAACAAGACAGTTTGGTTAAGTGACAGGTACTTTACTCAGCAACGCCTGGCAGGACCAAACCCCATGTCACTCCGACGGGTGACGATCCACGGCCAAGGTATATACTAAGAAACAGTATTGCTTCTTAGTTTTTCCTAAAAAAATGACACACGACGTTTCTATTAAAGGAAGTCTTCACTCATAAAGAAAGTTAACCTTATATCATTGAAAAAACGGTCTTATTTCAAGTTGCGTTGGAAAGCACGGAATAATGTTTTTTTTTTTGTTTCAGGAAAGAAAAAGACAGTTTTTTTTATAACCGTCTACTAGTTTCACTTTTAAACTTTCCTCGCTCTGCATTTGAATTTGATAATATCAGAGGGTTAATTTCCATGTTACTTTTAAACACACTGTTTCCTAATTTAGAAGCTCCTGACTTAAGGACATGGTAACGATAGCGATGATGACCATGATGGTGATGATGCTGCTGCTGATGATGATGAGGGTGATAGTGATGATGATGATACTTACGGTGATGATGATTGTGATTATGAGGATGATGGTGACAACAGCGGTGCTGTCTGGGCATGGCTGTGACTGTGTTGATAGTGGTGAAGCTTGTGGTGATATCGCGATGGTGACTATGGCGTTGTAAGTTTCGACTGATGGATCTGAGCTAATATTTCTCTCTTTCTTGCTGTTACGCAGAAAAGAGAAGATGTACTGTCAAGACGACTGATAAGAGATGGTGCCATTTTCCATTCATCTTCGGTGGTCAAATATATCACAAGTGTGCCAGTGTTGCTCATCGCAGGCCTTGGTGTTCAACCACAAAGGAATATCGTGGCAGATGGGGATACTGCAAAGGTAAAAAGAAAAGATCAATGACAATTTCAAGATTTAGTTATAACTTTGTGATTAAAGAATCGAAGATCAGCAGGGTTGCCACGATCAGAATGGTCTTTTTTGTCATCCTGTTCTCAGATGAAATGAATTCAATTTCATTTTACATCAAAAACTGCCAGTTTCTTCTAAGATGGCTATATAGCATAGAGTCACGATACCACAACCGATGTTTTAATAAATGTTGTTGAAGAAACTAAAATGATAATGTCCACCGACGTTTAGGCCGTCAGTTTGCAGGTTCAAAACGCAAAAGTAAACGCATGCTAATACAAATGAACAAAGACCATGTAAAGGGTATTATTTATGTTCCTCTACACTAATGGGATGCTTTTTGACAGTGGTAGCTGTGGGAAATATACGAGCCAATGGCATATCTCACTTAAACGGAACTTGATTTTAGTGAAACAGAAACTGACTCACGTTGCATCTTGAAAACGGTGGAAGGACCCCTAGTAAATAAATCACTCCGTGAAAGGAGTTTCTCATACTCAAAATATTAGCAAATAAATAAATAAATAGCTAAAATTATGCAATGCAGCAGATTGAAAGCTTAATTATCGTACACAAATGCGATGATATTTCACATCTTCAGAAAGAAAGTTCTATGGTATAAATGACTGATATTTTCATTCAAATGCGATCTTTGTTGATTTCTTGTGTTTACATTCAACTGCTCTCTCACGTTTTGTCTTTGTCTCCTTGTTTAGAGAACAACAACGCAAACCCAGGTATGAAAAGTAATATCAAACGGACCGCCAGTGCTTACTCGATTAGTCACAACAAGTTCAGTCCCGTTGAAACTAAGATGCTGCATTATCCTTTAATTTACTGGTCTTGTAACGAAGACGTTCGTTCTCATCATATTGATTCCATTTTTTTGTCAAATTTACATGTAAGTTATCTTTATGGGCATTGCTGCCGTTACGAATATCTGTTTTTATGGCAGAAGCAGAGGATTGCAGTGTTAAGACAACGAAAGGTGAATGGTGTCATTTTCCATTTACGTACCGTGGAAACGTTTACCACAACTGTACAAGTGTTGACCATCACCGGCTTTGGTGTTCAACTACTCCAAACTTTCGTTACCACAGATGGGGAAACTGCGCAGGTAAATACCTGTTGATAATCATTTTATATCCTGTGCCACCGCAAAAAACCTTGGATTGGGCTTGGTTCTACAATGGAATCACGGTTAGGTATCCTTTTTCAAGGCGCCACATACCAAGAAGTATTTCTCTATAATTAAGGAGCATACACTTCAATTTTCGCTACTAACTTGACAAGGAGTTTTATGTTAAGCTCGCAAACAGATTCATAGACATGACTCAAAAACTGAATACAAGAGTTCATAGACTCCTTCCATTTTGCTAAATTCGTTGATGGATGGCGCAGTCAAGTTTCGCTAACGCTTGGAAACGCATAAGTTTCTGAAGTCATTGTTGTGATATCAAACCCTCTTTTTGGCACCTCTTATGGACTCCGCATAAAATTGATAAAAAAAAAATTTGGAGCTTAAAGCATTTTTTTTTGTTTTTAGGAGAAGAAGAGAAAAAGGAAGGTGAGTTGACTTGTGCCACAAATACCGGGTATTTTCACACTCTCAATAGTTAAACAGACTCAGATAGCAAAAATTATGCGGGAAAGCAGGGGAAGACTTTTAGCACACCATTGGAATGTAAAGGCAACGCCAGTAGGAAAAGATTGACTGAAAGGTGTAGAAAATATTGAGAGGACAGAAAAGTGTGTTGAAGAGTCGCGTGCTATTTCAACTTTCAGTCCTAGGTCAAAAGATTTATGCTCGCAGTCAAATTGCCACTTAAGGTCATTGTGTAGTTTATTTATTGATTACGTGCTTATAATTCCTAATGTTCTTGAGTTGTCGTTGAAAGATAAAAATTATAAGTTGGAGATCATATATAGCTTTTCCTTTAATTCTTTTACCAATATATGCTTTACTTTCGTCCATACATTTTAGTTCTCGATTATCAAGAGGCACAAATAATTTTCACTAAGTACGTTTATTTCCCCTTCATGTTTGTCCTTTCACGGCGATTCCTAGTACGTTTACTTGAGTCCCACGCATGTTGCCGTTTTGTTCTTCGAAATCTTCTTGTCAGTTTAGCGGACTACGTCGACCATAGTTATTGTTGTATTTGAGATTTCCCTTAAGGTAGATCCAGGTCAGCCGTATTTGATTTGTTGTGGTACTACCCACTTTGAGGTGGTTTTATTCGTATATAGTAATAAGTCTTGGGTAAATAATAATTGATAATCCAAGTGGCCGGTATGCTGATTTTTATGCATTTCGCCTCAAGAGACTGAAACGCGTTGGGGATAATGTACAAATGGAGAACCAATTAGGAGATAGGAAAAAGTAACTTTTCATTACTGTTTAGAATGTTATATCTTAGTTGTCTTCGTGATTCATATCTTGTATACAGGACCTGTGGGACTGGACTGGAACAAACTGAAGATGGAGCTGAATCCTGCGTTTGAGTGGGATGCCGCAGTAAAAGCGGCTCTGAAAACGGAAGACGCTTTGGAAGACGTAAGTTCTCGTTATAACCGTTTAAATTTAAAACGTTTTGATATTAGATCGTTTGCACTTTTGGAAATTGCTATTAATTTTCCCTTTGGATTTCGTATCCTTTTATTTCAGTAAATGGTGGGAAAAATAAAGTAGGTTCACATTTGAATTAACGTCTTGTAAGTCTATGCAGCTGTACCAGTCTGATCAAAACTGAATATGATCATAAATGATCGAGAAAACAGTAATGCCCTTAGAAAGAAACAGACATCTACTTGCTTCTGAAATATCCTGCCATGTGACGGATTCTCGATTGGGGTTAAATTTCAGGCTATAGATCAGGGACGAATCTATGCTCTTCGCTATGAGCTTTGTGACGATATGGCCAGATCACCGGACCTCACAGATCGAGATCCTCGACGGACCATGTGGAACTTTTTGTCTCCCATTGCTCTGTTTGCATCTGCAAGAGTTCCTGGGAAATCTAGCAATGAACTTGTTCCTGTGGCCATTCAAATGGACTACACACCAGGTTAGTTTTGATTACCAATTACTTACTTTAGAGATAGGGCTTGGCCCATTGTGCTAGCATAGGTTTTGGCATAAATGGAACAAACGAGCATAATATTTCTAAAAAGCACCGTTCGAGCATAATTGGAAGATTTTTGCTTTTTAAGAATCATTTTAAAAAGCCAATAACAATTTCATTCTTGCTTTTTATCGCCTTAGAATAATTGGAAGTTGTGTTTACTTATGCAGTTGATCATGACCTGGAAACAGTTTCGTATATACTAAAATCAAGCTTAAGGTACAGGGACATTTTTACGCTTGAAGGTTTAAATGGGTGATAAGCAGAGAAAGACAGTACGGTTCTCTCATACAATCTCTCAAAACTTATACATGTTTCAAGAAGAAAGGTATCGCGGGCTTAATATGATGAACCAGCTGAAGTTTCAATTGTTGCTGATCTTCGTTATTCAAGGTAACAGAGCTTAAATTGGGTGCATTTTTTGGGACAACGCTGCATATTCCTATCCCACCTTAGAAACTGAATGAAGCAATAAGTGGCATAAGGTTTTCAAAAAAAAAACCGCGTACTCTTAAAAAGGAAAACATTGCAGAGGAGACCCGAGACCAGCTTGCAGAAGAAACTAGACCAAGCGTCTGAGCCTCGCTTTCAGTGCACTTCTCGTGTTCGGCGGGCGGTGCACGATCTTCCCAAAGAAACGCATAGTTTGTGTATTCGGAATAAACCATAACCTCTTTATTCTGCTATCCAAAGCAGAATGAACGGAATATCGTTCCATTCATTCCGAAAACGGAATAGGTCTCCCGGCAAAGAACACGTCTTTGCCGTCTATGCCGTCTATGCCGTCTATGCCGAGTTATCCCGCGAACGCAAACGTATTTTGATACTTTTCGGGCGGAGAGAAGCGACAACCGGAAATACGTCTGCGTTCGCAGGCTAACTGGCCATGTTCTAAACGAGTGAGGGCCTGGGAATGAGTTTAAAAATGATCGATTGGAAAAAAAATGTTGACGCTGCATGAAAGAGCATCTCAAAAAATGGTCACCATGCCAACTTTGATGCTGTTCAATTGAATTGGAGCTGAAATAAATTCTTTTGAAAATTGTGAAAATTAGAGACTTTGTATGGTTTGGAGGGACACACTTTCCGAAATAAAGACGTTTGCATGGGATTTTTTAAAGATCTAAATGCATGTCAACTGGCGACTTTTCGACCAAACATAGTCAAACTTGCTGAAATTACTTATTTTGAGATACCCTTTCATATGAGAATTGATTTAGTTCAATGCCATAGATTTTCATTGAAGTTTGGATTCGTTCCCAGGCCCTTACTCATTTAGAACATGGCCAATTCCAAGTATTCTTTTTGCGAAAAATTTTCCCACAAAAGAACCCATAATTACCCAAAAATTTCTCAAACTTAAGTGGCAATATTATTAGCGACACCGTCGCGTAGTACGTTCTGAAGTTTGAATATCATTGTTTTGCTTAGATTCAGCAGTGTACACCCCAAAAGATGGCGACAACTGGACTATTGCGAAACTAAATGTTCAGATCACAGACCTGGAACATGTACAAATCGTGGAGCACCTCGCTAAGGTAAACAAGAGTCTTGTGGATTCTCTTTAAGTCCGTGCAAACGGTCCTAACACGTTGGCGTTGGGTTTTGAACGTTTTGGATGTTTTTGGGAGTTTTTTGCTCGATTTCAATAAAACAATACTGCCGACAACCCGTCACAACACCCAACACAGTATTTAAGGGTACCCAACTTGTTGAACCCATCGGTAGGTAGAGTTCGCGTGGGCTTTTGGGTTTTGCAGATTACCACTAAGAGTATCACAAAACGCTTCCTCAAAGGATTTTAAACAGACAAGCATGCAAACCGGCCTGGGAAAAAGGTTAATAAAGTTGTTGACAGGCTGCAGAGAAAAAAGAAAACTATTCGGTTTATATGCAGACTTACAATTCTTTTTCGCTAATTTCTTGATCTGGCTTTGTCGAAAGAGAACTAATAACGATATCTAGTCGTACAAATTCATCCTCCTTATTTCATAATCCGCAAATAATACATTGGCAAGAAGCGCTTCAGTTCTTCTCAGTTCTTCTCAGTTCTTTATTTTTCTAATTAGTATTTTTTTACAAATTCGACATGCCCACAGGTAGCTGATGCTAGTCTAGGTGGGTCATGTTTTTAACTAAAAAGAGTAGGTAGGCAAGTTTACAGAAATCAGGAAGATAAATGTACAAGTGTATAAATTATAAAATTAAGTTTGTGAGTTAATTAGTACCATATGAAGAGAAAGCACTATTAGATATCTTATTTTTACAAAAATACTTAATAGATCTAAATCTGCAATACAATTAGGACGATACTTATTATTCCGAAAACGCAACAAAATTTTAAGAAAACTTGACCTTTTGTATGATGTTTCGTATATCGAGATAACAGTCTTCCCAGGTCAGAATATCGAAAAGTGCTCTTTTAATTTTCTTTTAAAGTCATATTTTGAAAGATTTCTTAATGTAAGAGGCATCTCGTTCCAAATTGTTGTTCCAATTCTAGAAAACGAGTTTAGTTGAACAGAGAGTCTAGAGCTTTGTGTGTAAAAGTTGTTCGAAGCAGAGGATCGGGTATTATAAGAGTGAATATTAGAAATGTCTTGAAACAGGTCTCGAATATTTCTAGGTGCATTTCTGTGTCTAATGTCAAACATCAAGTTAGCTGTAAGTTCATAATAAGAAAATTGTAGAGGTAAGACCCCGGCATCGGAAAAGAGAGGAATTGCATGCTGATTGTAGTCAGAAAAATAAATAAAGCGGAGTGCACGTTTTTGCAGCTTGAGAAGCTTACCAAGATATGATTTACATGCTTGGCCCCAAGCTATCACACCATAGCTTAAATAAGGTGCAATAAGGGATCGATAGATATTTATAATAGTGTGTTTTGGAACAAAATGTCGTAGTTTAGATATTAAACCTATGGTTCGGCTAATTTTAATTGATATATGATCAATATGGTGTTTCCAAGATAAATTATTATCAATTAGGATCCCTAGATATTTTACGAACTTCTTGCATTCTAAAGCTACATTTTTATTTGCTCGTTATCAAACATCATCAGTTCACTTTTTTAAAAGGTTAACCGCCAAACAAAAACATCAATCCATTAGTTCCTAAGTCACTGTCATAAAAAAAAGTATCTTTCCTCTGAGTGGCGGATGCGGCAACACAGTCCTAGTAATGAAAACGTACAAATTAAATTATTCACCTTTAAATGTCACTCAAGGTTCATTATCTGATGGAACCATTTTGCGTGAGCTTGAAACGGCACGTGCCATCTTTGCATCCACTGAACCAAATACTCAAGTACCACTGCAGGGAGGTCACCATTCCGAACATATTTGGAACTCCCAAGCTAGTAGGTGAGTCGCAGTTTATGGATCTTCTCTTTGCCAATGGAAACACAGGGACTTTTCGGCTTCTCCGGGATGCACATCAGGTAGCCACGTGGGAAGTAACAGATCTTAGAGCAGAGATAAAGGTAAGTTTTCATTGTGACGTAACTGTAACAAAATTAAGACTGGGAATAAGAAAGCACAGATTCAATATACCGATCAAAACCACTTGGGAAGTTATAGATCTGAGAGCAGAGATTACGGTACGTTTTCATTGTGACGTGCCTCTAACAACGTAGCCACGCGGCGCGAGAAATGACGCGGGAAAATAAAAAAAAAAAAAAAAAAGGTCTTAGAGCAGAGAAAAAGGTAACTGTTTTCATTGTGACGCCGGTACCTGTTGGGAAGTGACAGATATGAGAGCAGAGATTAAGGTGGGTTTTTACTGTGACGTGCCTCTAACAAGACTCAGGGAATAAGAAAGTACGATCAAAACGTGTACGTTTATAGCTGTAAATTTTATTGTGGACTTTAATGATTCTCATACGTTATAATAAACATGTTTCGTCTAAATGCTTAAGGTTTTGAAATAAGCTCAAACGCGAAAAAAGTTTACCGGTTAGTTTGCTTACCGATGGTCGCTCTAAAGAATTTCGTCCATACGCACATAATGAAGGCAGGACTTTCTGGTACAGTATAACTAACAGTACCACACAAAAATACAGCTGAGGAGCTTTCATATGATTCGTTTCACTGAGCTCTCATCGACTTTATACATGCATAGTCCGGTTCAAGATTAGCCCACAAACGCTTTTAGAATTGTCTTATAGATTCTGATTTAAGATAGTACAGAGCACTATGCTAAAAATAATCAGAACAGAGCCGTTCTAAATGTCTCGTACTCATTCCGTATTAACTTTAATTCAACAGAAACGTGGACTTGATGACAAAATTCTTATTCCCTTTTTCCCTTACCGAGACGATAGCGAACAAATCATGGGAGTTATAGAACACATGGTCACACATTACATCAACTTGTAAGTACTGTAATCTTGTGAAAAGCGACGAGAAATTATAATTAGCTGGAAAACGAAAGCGGATGTAGTACAGCTTTCTACTTTCGAATGTTTTGACCAGTTTTGTTTGTAGAGGTACAGTTTTAAGTTCGAGGAAACCTGCAGGTTTTATAGACCCTCTTTTTTTTCACATTTTCCTAAAAATCCATAAATGTGGAATTTGATAAGTACAGGCACGACGCAGCCCCTTTAAGAACAGTCACACACAGAGCGGGATGGTGAGCCTGTGCCACCCAATGGACTCCGTTAATCAGTCCACAACGAGTGGTGGTAGTTGAAACCCTGGGGCCTTGATCCAAGCTTTTATTGTAAGATTTAAAGAGGAATACTAGCGCTCGATTAACTCAGTTGGTAGAGCAACGGACTGCTGAGGGAGAAGATCACGGATCCAAACCGAAGACCAAACCAATAACCAGGATCCTAAAATGACTGGTAAGATCATTCTGGCTGTTTGCTCAACATCTCCAATTCAGTTCAGATGATCGCGTCAATGGGTAATGGAGTTAAGCTGCTGTCCTTGTCTCCATCACCTCCACACGTAAAACTTGAAGGGGACTAGAACCCACACACTGATCGAAAAGAGTAGGGAAGGTAGTTTCTAGGTTGCTGTGGTCTGTTCTTAGACAAACATCTCAGGGTTGGGTGGGAAGTCTGATACCTGTACGTACCCGGAGCCTCTAAGTGGGTAATGGAAACCTCCCAGGATGCTTGGCATAGATACGAACTAATGATGGTGATGATGATGGTGATGATAATGATGATGATGATAATGATGATAATGATGATGATGATGATGATGATGATGATGGTAAAGAGGAATACCATTTGTCTCGATAAGGATGTCGGCTCGCTGCTTTGAATTAACGATTCATATTTGTTCTCTTTAGGTATTATAAGACCGACATGGACGTCCAAGACGACACGGAGCTACAGGCTTACGTCAATGAATTGTCTCTGAACGGAACTGGACCCAATGGTGGTCAAGGAAGGGTGAATATGAAGCTTTTACTGTTGTTATTACTACTAATATTAACATTATCATCATTACCATCCATTTAGCTCTGAGCCCTGGCTGTTCTCATGCCGACATATATCCCAAGAGAGCGAGTCATAACAAATGACCAAGGGTCCCCTGGGAACACTCTCCTGGTACTTAGAAATCAAGCACCTTCCTTAAGATCCTGGCCGTTCCTAATAGCGTAGTTTTCTGTAACAGTCCAATTCTAAGCCTAACCCCCCAATTTTTCAATCCGTTATTTAAGGTTCTTTGTAAAACTTCCAAGAGCGCCTGCAACAAACGGTACTGTGTCCACGTTTTTCATACCTCACATTCCTCTCATTTCCCTCTTCAAAATTTTCGACTTTTTCACATTCCTTTTCATGTACCCTACTATCCCGGCCCAGGAATAACAATATCCACAATTATACATTTGTTCTCCTTCTTGCTCACTACGATGATGTCAGGTCTTCTTGCTTCAACAACGTTATCATCATCATCATCATCATCATCATCATCATCACCACCACCACCACCACCACCACCATCATCATCCTCATTATTGGTTTTTATGGATTTATTTATCCATCTAGCTATCCCTCCATCAAGTGACCTTTCTCAAAGTAGAGGATACAAAAACAGTTCATCGCTAAAAGGAATACTAGGCAGACTAGGCAGTGAAGGTTTGAGAGCCCTTCTTCTCCCTGTTTTCCGGCTGTTAAGTTTGGTAAGCTTTCTTCCGTGCCAATGCATAGCAAGGAAGTGAATTTCCTTTCGTGTTAAAGGCATATGTACTACAATTTTCGTCCGCCCTAGTCAACATGAGTTAAACATATGTTAACGATGATTAGTGGTAAAGGCAAGACAAAACCCGGAGTCTCGGCCACTCTTTTTCTCCAACAGATTCAAAAATTTCCTACGAATGTTAAATCCAAGGAAGAGCTATCTCATATTGTGAGCCGGATTATCACACAATTGGCTGTCCAACACTCCAGTGTCAACTATCTCCTAGCAGACTATGCTCAGTACATCCCTAACTTACCGACCAAACTGTACAATGACACCAGAGTGAAAGACGGGGAATTCTCAGTTTATCGGCTGCCAAACCGGCTGACTTCTGCTGTAAGTATTGTTTGCATTGTTTCTCCATGGGTTGAGGATAAGTGAGAGGACAGCATGGCATGGGAGGGAGAGAGAAAACTGATCCACCCATATACTCGGAGGTAGCTAGTTGTTTTAGCCGATAAGAAAAGTCAGCGTGCCATCAGCTTGTTAGTCTGTCCACTGACAACCAATCAATGGACAAAAGTGAACGCGTCGAATGTTAAGTTAGTCCTCATTCAGCCACCTTATTTTTTGCTGGTCAGTCAGACAGTCAAACATACATACACAAAGAGAGACAAAACAGCCTTATGTCGTCCGGCAGCCAGTGAGCCTACAGTCAGTGAGCCAGCCAGCCTGCCTCTTGTCTACAGTTTGCTTCCTTCGAGAGTAATCTAGTCAAACTGAAACAAATACAGATTCCTACTTTCTCCAGTTTAGACGCTGAGTACTCCAGTCCGTGCATTTGTTAGAGCTCGGCTATGTACTGATGGATATTACATTACTTGTCGTTTGTAATTTTTAGATCGAAGCCAGCTTTAGTAACTCCCTGGCTGCTTTCCGTTTCGATTCCCTATTTGACTACGGCAACGAACTACAGGACAGCAGGGCTACCAACCTCGTCAACGACTATTTCGGCTACCTTATGCGAGTAGTTCAGCCTCGTATGCAGAAATTGAACCAGCTGCGGAAAAAAAATGGTTATCTCACGTATCCGTATCTGATTCCAAGATGGGTGCCGAACGGATGTCAGACCTAGTTCACCATTTGAAGAAGACGTCAGTCGAGCTGTCGTTAACGGTCTACGGTTTTGTTTTTCTTTTTTTTTTGGAAATCGTACGCTTCGATCACACTGCCGCCATTCTGGCTTTTAATAGTGGGCACAATCTCAGACAAGTACTAATCCACCGAGGGAACCCATCTTCAGAGTGCTACGCTTGGAGGAGAAGTTCTCTCTCCCTCTCCAAGATGGCAGCAGTTCATTGGAAGCGTACGATCTCTAATTGTAATCACATCAGGAATAATAAAGAGCTAGAGATAGTCTATGCTGTCAAAAAAGGTAATTATCGAGTTATATCAGTGTACGGGGGTGGGTATAAGGTAAATTTATGCAACGGTGATAATATTAAGGGTGTCATTTTAACTGTTTGACCAATACGGTGCAAGCCTTGTAAGAACTGCAGTTAACTATAAAGTGCAATTAACTCTATTACGAGTTTTGTCTTGAAGCATTTCGTCCTTAGCAATGGTTGCCTCCCAAATGCAACAGTAAATTGGGGCTGGTGGCACACGTGATGGGAAATTGGAATCTAGGTGGTGTTTTTCCTCAAATAGTTTTTGAAATCTTTCAAAGCATCGCAGTGTTTCCTGATCTCTTATTACTTCAGTGTTGCGTCAGACTAGCAAATCCATTTCAGCCCACGATAGAAAGCGTCTCAATCCGACTGGCCATTTTTGTACCATTTCACAAACCCTCTTGAATTAGTCTGGTTTATAGGGCTGTATGATTTGATCTGTATAAGGTGATGTAGAGTTGTGTTCTCCTAAGTTCTGTAGCACGCTTTGTTAGTTCCTCTCCCCAATCCCTCTTCGTTCTCTCCTCTAATCGCATAATTTTATTTTGATTCGCATGAGTGATTTGAGGGAAAAAGTGCGACAGCTCGCAGACTTGGACCATTTTTAAGATATGAGCTGAACTCAAGGCTAAAAGAAAGGTGAAAGAAAGAGTCACACTACATTAATTTACATGACAAATATATCAGTCTTCATCATTCCAAGTGAACAGCTCGATCCAGTTAACCCAATAAGTGCGGTGACTCGTATCGGCGATGTCAGAGTTTGGACGGGAATCGTGAGATGTAGCGAGTGACATGTCAACGAATATAGAGGGGACAGAAAAACAGCAGGATCTGCTTGAATGTCTTTCTGGTGTCTTGTGTTTTTAAAACACTTTAGACGTCAGTCGAGGCCGCCATTTACAAGAGCATCCGAATGAAATGCGATGTGTATGTTGTTGTTTAATTTTTTCCTTGTTAAATTACCTTGTTACATTACTTCCCAATATCATACCCAAAAACAAAGGAAGAAATAATTTTGGCTTGTTTTGAACTTCTCTTCAAGGCCATTGGAAATTTGAATATACGAAAGGGTGGACAAGGAGCATCTAGCGATAAAGAAGCAACCCTTCCTAAACTGTTAATCACTTATCGGGCTGTAGTTTCAAACTCTTTCTTGCTGCCTTTTGCCTCTGGCGGGCCTCATATAAGAAATCAGCTGTGTTGTTACACTGGAAAGTTCGCAAACAAAACAATACAATACAATACAATTTTTATAGCGCCCTATCCAAAAGCTCTAGGGCGCTTTACAATTAAAGTTAAAAAGTTAAAACTGGATAACAATTAGACAACTACTCATTAAAATAACGCTTAAAAAGATAAGTTTTCAGATTACGCTTAAAAGTAAAAGGGTCCTCGCTACATTTTTATGCTGTCTGGAAAATCATTCCATAATCCTGGTACAGCAACAGAAAAAACGCGATTGCCGTAGGATTTTAGCTTAGAGCGCGGAATGACTAATAGCTTCCTACCTGATGATCTTAAGGTCCTAGTAGGCTTATAAGTTTCCAGCAGATTACTAATATAACTAGGGCATAACAAAAGCTTATGGGTAATATTTTTTTCAGTTGAAAGAAATTAAGTTATCATCCTAAGTTAACCGTCCGTAACTCAGAGTTATGATACTTAAACCTTTAGTTATCATGGGCACGGATTTGTTAATATATAATTGTCAAACAATATACTTTTCTCTATCTCAAAGGTCAGTCTTATGACTGTGCCACTAAAGTAATTCCAACAGCTGCTTTTTAACCAAACACTTATACCATTCATTTCATGAGAGCACCGGGAGTACTCGAACATCGTCACGGTTGCTCTTTTAAACAAGATGAAGCGTATCTTAGCTTTCCTGGCCTTAACAACAGCCACAACGTAGCCCAAAACGAACGTTCAAATCAATATTTCCTCTCTGAGCGAGAACAACTAGTTTAATAACAATTAATAATGTTCGTTTTATAATTTCGTTCGAGAAATAGCCAAACCCTCGACCTCTCGTTTCCCTACCGCTGGTCAAGGGGAAAGAAGACCCTGGGTACGAGGTTGTCGTAATAGTGACTACTTGCGCAAGCGCAGTACTCACAAAAACCGAAGTTTTTCAGTGCAAAAACCGAAAACCCGGCCTAAAAAATAGCCGCCAAACCGAAAAACGAAAACCCCAACGCCCCTCTCTGTAATGAGTACATGGGCCACCGTACTTCTCTGAGGGAGATATCCCGAGAAACAAACAGCAAGGATTTTAGAAAATATTGTTAAATCTCAGGATTCTAGGTGCTTTCTTCTTTCACTTAGCCAAACAGATCCGCGCTTAAGTATAAACTGATATTCTGATATAAGACGAAACACAATTATCTTTGTATGAAATAAGTTGGAGACTTCAAACTTTCACTTGAAAGACTGTACATTTCACATGATTCATATGCTTTGGAGCGCAAGGAGAAGTAGAATGAAAACTAACATCAAACATTAATACACGGAAGCCTCGTATCAAAGAACACCCAAGGACTCATTTCGGCGAGGAGACGTTCGGAAGCCCTTAATTTTCACCGACATTCAGATTTAATTGTTAAGAAGATCTAACGCTTGAAATCACCAGTGCTTTCAGACAGGAAAATAGATTTATTTACCTTTTGAGGGATCGAAGAATGTTGGCTCAAATTGCTCACATTTACGGACAGGCAAATCAGTTCGTAACTTCGGGGAGTAGGGCTTTTTTCTTCAACAAGTAAACAAGTGGTTTGACTCAGGCAAACATATCAAACATATGTAAAACGGCCAAAGACAAACAAGGCAAATTAAATGAATTTCACACTAGGTGGATTGTATCTGGTGACTTATAATTAAGGGAGAAAGCAGCGTCTAGACTTCAGACAACCTAGAGTAGGATAGTAAAACACAGTGAAGACCGAGCACCTGACACTAATTTAGACAAAACTACGAAAAGGGGGAACACGCTTGGACGCTTTGTTCGACGCTGCGACACTAATTTAAATGTTACTGATTCCAAAACCAACTTTGAAAGGAATAATTAGAATGACAACGAAAACAATCTCGCGGAACCCCGCTAAGATTGATGGCAACTCTCTACGAAAGACGCAGTTGGAACAGAACTCCTCCGTAGACTGTTTTTGTTTCAACTAGGGCAAAAATTTTTCGAGAAAGGTTTTTGTAAGCTGTCAAGGTGAAAGCTCAGACCCTGGAAATTCTAAAGGAAACGAGGGTGCGAATGAGCGAACTTGCCCTTAAATACCTTGTTAACCGAATCTCCGGCATGGAAACAGTCCCGAAAAAATGGGCCTTTGTTGTCTAGATAGACTAATGTCTATGGTTGTGCATAAATGCCGATCATTCAGTTTCAGTTTCAGTTTATTTTTGCCACTTATTGTTATTTAAAATTACAAGATAAATATGTGTTTAACTACAAGAAATGTTAAATAATCGATAAGAGAAAAGCATTAGGCGAGGATACCCATATAGAAACCATTAGGGCTTATTCGGGCTACAGGCACCTCAAGAAAATACAACTATAAAATGATAATTTAGGCGTGTCTTAATTAATTTGTAAGCACATTTAGGTTAAAAAGCAAGAACACAAACAAACAAACGAAATGAACAAAATAAGGGGAAGTCAGTTCAGGAGGAAAGTTTTTAATTTAGACTTGAATTGAGACAAACTGTCTGCATTCTGAATTTCTGTATTGAAAGAATTAAACAATTTAGGTCCTTGAAAGCGTATTCCAAATTGTCGAATATTCGTTCCACAAGAAAATAAGTAAAAGGCATTGGAGTTTCTAGTATTATAATGATGATTTTGATTAGTCAGCAAAAACATTTCATTGAATGCATCAGGAAGGAGGCCTTTCTTAAAAGAAAACATAAACTTGCCAATTTGAGATCGATAAATATCACTGAGTTTCAGAATTTTCAGCTGCTTAAATATTGGTTCAGTATGAGTATCAGTCGAATGCGCTTCTTGATATGATTCTTAAAACCTTTTTCTGAGGTAAAAAGATGCGATTTAGATAGAAGGATAGGTCGATCCCCATACTGATATCTAGTTTCTTACATCTAGTTTCGAAAAAGTTTGAAATCTCTGTGACATTGCGGCCACTAATTGTATAAGAAATCAGCTATGTTGTAACACTGAAAAGTTCGCAAACAAAGCTACCTAATGGGTAAAAAGTTTTCAGTTGAAAGTTATCATCCTAGGTAACGGTCCGTAACTCAGAGGTATGATACTTAAACCTTTAGTTATCATGGGCACGGATTGGTTAACATATAATTGTCAAACAATATACTTTCTTGATCTCGAAGGTCAGTCTTATGACTGTGCCAGTTAAGTGAATTCGGACAGCTGCTTTTTAACCAAACACTTATACTATTCATTTCATAAGAGCGCCGGGTGTACTCGGAACATCGTCACGGTTGCTCTTTTAAACAAGATGAAGCGTATCTTAGCTTTCCTGGCCTTAATAACAGCCACAAGGTAAGCCAAAACAAACGTTCAAATCAATATTTCCTCTCTGAGTGAGAACAACTATTTTAATAACAATTAAGAATGTTCGTTTTATAATTTCGTACGAGAAATAGCCAAACCCTCGACTGTAATGTGTACATGGGCCACCGTACTTCTCTGAGGGAGATATCCCGAGAAACAAACAGCAAGGATTTTAGAAAATATTGTTAAATCTCAGGATTCTAGGTGCTTTCTTCTCTCACTTAGCCAAACAGATCCGCGCTTAAGTATAAACTGATATTCTGATATTAGACTAAACACAATTAATTATCTTTGTATGAAATAAGTTGGAGACTTCAAACTTTCACTTGAAAGACTGTACATTTCACATGATTCACATGCTTTGGAGCGCAAGGAGAAGTAGAATGAAAACTAACATCAAACATTAATACACGGAAGCCTCGTATCAAAGAACACCCAAGGACTCTAAACAGAAGCTTCAACGTTATTCTCCGACAGATTCATTGAATTCATTCAACTTCACATGCTTTGGAGCGCAAGGAGAAGTAGAATGAAAACTAACATCAAACATTAATACACGGAAGCCTCGTATCATAGAACACCCAAGGACTCATTTCGGCGAGGGAGACGTTCGGAAGCCCTTAATTTTCACCGACATTCAGATTTAATTGTTAAGAAGATCTAGCGCTTGAAATCACCAGTGCTTTCAGACAGGAAAATAGATTTATTTACCTTTTGAGGGATCGAAGAATGTTGGCTCAAATTGCTCACATTTACGGACAGGCAAATCAGTTCGTAACTTCGGGGAGTAGGGCTCTTTTCTTCAACAAGTAAACAAGTGATTTGACTCAGGCAAACATATCAAACGTATGAATGATATATGAATGATATATGAATTGAATCAAACGTATGTAAAACAGCCAAAGACAAACAAGGCAAATTAAATGAATTTCACACTAGGTGGATTGTATCTGGGTGGCTTATAATTAAGGGCGAAAGCAGCGTCTAGAGTTCAGACAACCTAGAGTAGGATAGTAAAACACAGTGAAGACCGAGCACCTCACACTAATTTAGACAAAACTACGAAAAGGGGGAACACGCTTGGACGCTTTGTTCGACGCTGCGACACTAATTTAAATGTTACTGATTCCAAAACCAACTTTGAAAGGAATAATTAGAATGACAACGAAAACAATCTCGCGGAACCCCGCTAAGATTGATGGCAACTCTCTACGAAAGACGCAGTTGGAACAGAACTCCGTCGTTTCAACTAGGGCAAAAATTTTTCGAGAAAGGTTTTTGTAAGCTGTCAAGGTGAAAGCTCAGACCCTGGAAATTCTAAAGGAAACGAGGGTGCGAATGAGCGAACTTGTCCTTAAATACCTTGTTAACCGAATCTCCGGCATGGAAACAGTCCCGAAAAAATGGGCCTTTGTTGTCTAGATAGACTAATGTCTATGGTTGTGCATAAATTAAATTATGCCGATCATAATTACATCTAGTTTCGAAAAAGTTCGAAATCTCTGTGACATTGCGGCCACTAATTGTATAAGAAATCAGCTATGTTGTAACACTGAAAAGTTCGTAAACAAAGCTACCTAATGGGTAAAAAGTTTTCAGTTGAAAGTTATCATCCTAGGTAACGGTCCGTAACTCAGAGGTATGATACTTAAACCTTTAGTTATCATGGGCACGGATTGTTTAATATATAATTGTCAAACAATATACTTTCTTGATCTCGAAGGTCAGTCTTATGACTGTGCCAGTTAAGTGAATTCGGACAGCTGCTTTTTAACCAAACACTTATACTATTCATTTCATAAGAGCGCCGGGTGTACTCGGAACATCGTCACAGTTGCTCTTTTAAACAAGATGAAGCGTATCTTAGCTTTCCTGGCCTTAATAACAGCCACAAGGTAAGCCAAAACAAACGTTCAAATCAATATTTCCTCTCTGAGTGAGAACAACTATTTTAATAACAATTAAAAATGTTCGTTTTAGGTACGAGAAATTCGTCCATGGTGCTGTTGTTTTGAAGGATTACAAATTCGCTTCCTTCGGCTCGTACATCTACGTGAAAGCCGTTCCACCCTCTTTGAGCAATGACTGAATATTTTTACCGAACTACTGACATTTACAACCATTCAGAGCAAATAAACTCTGCACTTTTTCCAAAAGGACTCTAAACAGAAGCTTCAACGTTATTCTCCGACAGTTTCATTGAATTCATTCAACTTTGTTCGGAAACGTTGCAGCACACCGAAAGCTTTTCGCACGCTTTGTTTAGTTGTGTGATGTTTCCTTGTTTCGGTTTTCTCTTTCTCCGAGTTCCTTTCTTCCACTTTTATTTGTTCAGATTCTCAATTATGCGTCGTAGAGTTTTTAATAAAACAATTATTCTACTCGGGCTTGCTGGATATGAAATGATTATAACCAACTTGCCTCTTTGGTTATTTATCACTTCATATCCAGCAAGCCCTCGTTGAATAAATAGGGAGCTTTAGCAACGACAACGGCGACGGCAGCGAAAAACGTCGTATCAAAATCTAACTTTCCGTTTTTGTAACGCTTTCGCTATTATTCCAATTTCAATTTCCGATCAAATACCCGGGGTATGCTCGGAAGGTGGGGATTTCTATACCTTTTTAGGAAAGAAAGCTTGCTACTGCTACTGCTACTGCTATTGCTACTGCTACTGCTATTGCTACTGCTGCTGCTGCTGCTATTGCTACTGCTGCTGCCGCTGCTGCTGCTGCTACTGCTACTGCTACTGCTACTGCTATTGCTACTGCTACTGCTACTGCTACTGCTACTAGTACTACTACTACTACTTCGTAAAGCTTTCGACCCTTTATCGCAACTGTACATGTTCCATAAGAATCAGAGAAAATAAAACTAGGTATTTCAAAAACGCCCAAAAAAATCCATTGATATAAAATTCAAAAAAGGCACCGAACAAATTGAAATTGTTCAAGATTACACCTATTTAGGTACACGTTTAAACCCCTTAGAAAACTTTTCGCTGGCACTAGAACACTTAAAACGAAAAGCCTAGCACGCTTTCTCTGGTATACGAAAACATGATTTTTGAAACGATGATATTTCCGATCTTAATAATAATAATAATAATAATAATAATAACAACTTTATTAAAGTCTCAAATCTTTCTAGCTGAGCACAGATGCTCTACTAATTGGGGAGACTAAATCAAATGAACGCTAAATCAAATCAAATCAAATGTTGGTTTTTGGCGAGAGGGGAAAACCGGAGTACCCGGAGAAAAACCTCTCGGAGCAGAGTAGAGAACCAACAAACTCAACCCACTTATGACGCCGAGTCCGGGAATCGAACCCGGGACATTGGTGGAAGGCGAGCGCTCTCACCACTACGCCAACAGTGAGGTATGGGGGATGTACATTACAACAGTGAGGTATGGGGGATGTACATTAACTCATTCTTGTCCGGCTCTGAAATTTACCGGTCGCTGAAGACCGGTGCTTTGAAAACCTGTAACTTTTCCAAATCCCGGACTATGATATGAGCCATTTATTGCCAAATACTGAGTTTCTTAAGCCCCGGCTACACATTCAAACATTGTTAGAAGAACACGTCCCAACATTGTTGTAAGAACGCTTCTAACAATGTTGGATACGCATACAGCATTGTTGGAAACACGTCAATTTGGGGTTTTAACTTCAAACAATTATTAGGATCTCGGATTGGAGACTGGGCCCTTAACTCTGATTGGTCTTTGCAATATGACATTGTTGAAAGGGCGGCTACACGCTTCAACATTTGTTGTATGTTTGAGAAAATGTTTGATCGAAATCAAAACATTCTTCCAACAAAAAATGTTGAACAAACGTCATCAAACATGCATGCTACACGTTCTAACATTGTTCGTCCAACAAATGTTTTATAATAATGTTTGAACGTGTAAGCCGGGGCTTTAGACTTTATGATCCCGTAAACTTATTGTAAGTACCTATTTTCCTTGAATATGACTGTTTATTCTGTTCGAAAACCAAAAAACGTTCTAGGACAACACCAAAAAATAAGCAACTTTGTTTTGAAGTTTTGAAGACAAAAATCCCTCTTGAAGCTAAAAGTTTACATTGGCAGTAAACTTGGTCTCAAGTTTTTGCAATTTGTTCCAATTTGCCCGCTCGCTTCCTTAGCCCAACCTGGGTAAGGCTATTTGATTTCAGTTGCTCTCACTGGTCTGACATGTTCGCGTTTGTGACCCAAAGGAATTCTGGGATATACTTAGATTACTGCCGTGTGAGAGTCCGCCAATTTCCATTTCAGATATTTTTTACAAGTGTCGAGCCACCCGGTCCTGCTGGCAAAATATTGCAGCGATAATCGTTGCAATATTTGATTGTATTTATTATTTACAAGTCAAAACTCGCCAAAATTTGCATGCGATGTCCCAGAATCTACTAACAGAATGGCTAGGAACACAACTCCACTTCGCGAATCACCTTTCGGCGGCTCACTTGGTGTGAAAATGCTTCCCACCTCTGTCTTTCAGAGGATTTCCTCTACCCACCAACCCAGCTTTATGATGCCACGCAGAGAGCTTCTGATGTGGAAAATGGCTCGAAAAACACACTTATAAATCAAACACGTACCGAGTTGTAGCTGAGTGATCGTTTACAAATAAACGACAGCTGGCGTGCCAAGCTTGACATGAAAGATAAAGCCTTCGATGTTGTGGACCAAGGAAATCTCCGTGGTAACCCCTTATATGGAATAACCAGATCGACTTGACCTCAAACCCTCGAAAATTACAGAAAAACATGTACAAAATGGCGGACAAGAACGAGTTAAACAGGATTGAAAAAAAGAATGGGATAGTCCGCCAATAGAAAAAAAAATTCATCTCCAGTTCTGTAAACGTTATTTAGAAGTAAACAATAAGGCCCCTAAGCCTCTAGAGCCGAACTTGGAAGATTACCACTATTTGTCCCAAATAATCAAAAAATTATGAAATATATCATTTATCTAAAAACAAAGATAATACCTCTATAATCAAACAATCTTTCCCTATGTCAAAGAATCTATATTCTATTAATAATTTCGGTTTTTATTCCAGTTTTATCATCATAATAGAACAATACCATTCATCTAATTTAGAGTCCTGAAGCAATTTAAAATAAGTAGTCACAAACTTATGTTACTTATGATTGATCATGAGCTATAGCTAGTAGGTCGCTATCAGAGAGATCATATGCCCAGAGAGTGCAGATCATGCTCATTGTACAAGTCAAATCAAGTTGAAAATGAAACTAATTTCTTGTTTCAGTGTAGCAGATACTCTTTACTGAGGCAGACTTTCTTCAAGTGAATCAATGAAATAATACTTCGTGACATTTAAAGGAAATCAACCTCAGAAAGAATAGAACTACTAATGAACTCTAACGACTATGATTTAAATGGATCAATTATGTCTAGTATGTTGTTATGGATCAGTTTAATTAAAGGTTCATTATAATGTAAACTCTAACGACTATCAAGTGCCTAGGTAAAAATGCGTTCCTCCATATTAATCAAGTGCCTAGTCAATATCTTCCTGCATACTAATGTGTCTTCCTCCATACTAATGAGCGTCACTCTAGTACAATAGGAACAATAGGCTTGCCTAGACTTGCCCGGGCTCTTTTAACCCTGATTGGTTTATTGAGAACTCTATGATATTTTCAAAATAAAAGCGGGTAGATTTCGAAAGCGCTATCGTTCATGCAATCACTTCGCTAGGAAATTATCTCCGAGATTATCGTTCGATTTTCCGAAAGTGTTAACAGCTTCGCCTATAAAAATAAATTCGACTTAGCTAACTTTAACTTTTCCGCTCCGTTAGTCACTAATTATTCAAAACTAGTTATCCAAACTACCCTATATTTGCATACAAACTCTGAAGTAAAAAGGCCCAAGGGACAACCTTGAAACCACTGCCATTCAACAACGACAATAGACGGCTTAAGTTGTTTGGAACGATCAATATAAAAACGCAACTAATATGAATTACACGTTTCTTGAGTGACAAACATAAACTTTATTGCCTTTTCTCAGCGAATACAAAAACAATACAGAAATTGATTTGAATTGAATAAAAATACATTTATTGACAACGAAAGCTCCAACAACTACGAAATGCTTAGCACAAAGTATCAGAAAATTAGGATGCAATCAATCGTCTTCATCTTCGCTTGGAAGATAATGACTCATCTTAAAAGTTTCTGAATCAATGTGCTTCACTGCGTGACAATCAGTGCAACAAATAAATCCATCCGTCGAGTGTTTACGATCAACAGGAATTTTGCATGCGCAAATCGGACAAATCTTATAACCATCATGCCAGTGGCATCTTGGGCATTTTACTACTGCAGTTTGGTAGATGTTTTCTCCGTTACAATGGTAGCAAGAGCCTTTTCCTTGACGCAAAATCTCTGGACTTGCGCTCTCTTCAGAACGTTCAATGTCTGAATTTCCATCATGTTCCAGATATGCAGGGTTTTCGGTTTTTCTGCCATCTTCAACATCACTGCTTTCGGAAACCATTTCTTCATCACCAGCCTCACCTTCTTCATCTCGATAGGCTCGTTCTTTTTCCATTAGCTCAGCCAAAGTTTTCTTATTCTTTATATACCGTTTATTAATTCCTAACTCTGCCAACCCGTCTATAAATGTTTTGAGGGCGCGGGGTTTGGCAACATCGTCGTTGTAAGGGAGTAACACATATTCAGCCAGCTCTGAGATGTTGGTCACTGGTATTATTCGCTGGTTTCGAAGTAACTGTTCACGAGGTGTCCAAAACAAGATATCCTTAGAAGCCGCCTATGCTGTGTAATAAATCGGAGGCCTGTTGTCTGGAAACGGCTTGGGAAAGTCCTTCTAAAACATCTTTAATTCGAGGTTCTTCGTCATCACTTTCCTCTTCACTTGTGTTAGTGTCCTCATAATCACTCTCTTCCTCTTGATCCCAATCGACCTTTCTCTTCATATTGACCAGCACTCGCTAACGACAAGACCCAACTGAACACACTATAGAGTAGTTCGCGATTTTTTATAACATTAGGGGCCCAAAGCCAGTTACAACTGGTATCACTGAACAAATCTTGAATAAAGCCTCCACCCTCTTGAGCAAGGGTTTGCTTCTTTGTCTTGTAAGGAATACTTGGCTCAGCAAGATTAAGAATGGCATCCTTGAATGGAATCATTTTACGCTTATCTTCTTCAGAGACTGGAATATTTCCACGAAGCACATTATAAATAATTTGCACTAATGCGTGCATCTGTTGTGGAGTGGCTGTTTACAATAGAATTTTTGTGCTGAAGCCTATATAATTGTGAAACCGCCGACACTTTTCTTGAGACATCGGTATAACTGGAGCGAAACCGGAATAACTGTGTTTACTGTTCATGTGTCTTTGCATACTATCTTTTCTGGAAAAAACCTTTAGACAAACAGGACAGGACCAACTCATGTCAACTGAATCGGAGCTTAACATCAACTGACAAAATGTGTCATGTTTCACAAGAAGGTGAGGATGGTGATGAAGAATGGTTTCCGAAAGCAGTGATGTTGAAGATGGCAGAAAAACCGAAAACCCTGCATATCTGGAACATGAAGGAAATTCAGACGTTGAACGTTCTGAAGAGAGCGCAAGTCCAGAGATTTTGCATCAAGGAAAAGGCTCTTGCTACCATTGTAACGGAGAAAACATCTACCAAACTGCAGTAGTAAAATGCCCAAGATGCCACTGGAATGATGGTTATAAGATTTGTCCGATTTGCGCATGCAAAATTCCTGTTGATCGTAAACACTCGACGGATGGATTTATTTGCTGCACTGATTGTCACGCAGTGAAACACATTGATTCAGAAACTTTTAAGATGAGTCATTATCTTCCAAGCGAAGATGAAGACGATTGATTGCATCCTAATTTTCTGATACTTTGTGCTAAGCATTTCGTAGTTGTTGGAGCTTTCGTTGTAAATAAATGTATTTTTATTCAATTCAAATCAATTTCTGTATTGTTTTTGTATTCGCTGAGAAAAGGCAATAAAGTTTATGTTTGTCTCTCAAGAAACGTGTAATTCATATTAGTTGCGTGTTTATATTGATCGTTCCAAACAACTTAAGCCGTCTATTGTCGTTGTTGAATGGCAGTGGTTTCAAGGTTGTCCCTTGGGCCTTTTTACTTCAGAGTTTGTATGCAAATATAGGGTAGTTTGGATAACTAGTTTTGAATAATTAGTGACTAACGGAGCGGAAAAGTTAAAGTTAGCTAAGTCGAATTTATTTTTATAGGCGAAGCTGTTAACACTTTCGGAAAATCGAACGATAATCTCGGAGATAATTTCCTAGCGAAGTGATTGCATGAACGATAGCGCTTTCGAAATCTACCCGCTTTTATTTTGAAAATATCATAGAGTTCTCAATAAACCAATCAGGGTTAAAAGAGCCCGGGCAAGTCTAGGCAAGCCTATTGTTCCTATTGTACTAGAGTGACGCTCATTAGTATGGAGGAAGACACTTATTAGTATGCAGGAAGACACTGACTAGGCACTTGATTAATATGGAGGAACGCATTTTTACCTAGGTACTTAATTAGTATGGAGGGACGCATTTTTCGCGAGGGAATCCAAAGGGAACGCAAAGGGAACGCAGAAATCCGTATTAGTATGCAGGAAGTTTACCTAGACAGTTTGAATATTAATGATTTACCTAGACACCTAGGCACCTAGGCCGTTATGCATATTAATAAAGGGAACCCACTCCAGGCACCTAAGCACCTAGGCCGTAGCACCTAGGCACCTAGGCCAAAATCCGGTTAAGTTTGCTGAAGGTATACTACTAGTAATGAAGGAGTTTGTTTGCTCATGTACGGATATACGTGATACATTGTTATTATCAAAAGAAAGTAATGTAAGGATATTATATATTGCTATTACCCTTGTTTTGTTATTGCAAATAACTTAGCTTTTGCAATACTGTAAAATCTTGCGGTCGTGCAAATGAAGCGATTTACTACTACTACTACTACTACTACTACTACTACTACTACTACTACTACTACTACTACTGCTGCTGCTGCTGCTGCTGCTGCTACTACTACTACTACTACTTCTACTACTACTACGTTTACTTTGCCTGTCGTTTGATATGTTTGCCTTATTTTCCGTCGTCTAAGACGTCCTCTAATATAAACATTCGACCATTATCAAGGTTATGATTGTCGTCATCGGTTTTCAAACATAATGCAATTCCCACGACATTTTAGAAAGCATATGTGAAAATCCCACGCGTTTTTACGTGTTGAGACGAGCTGTCGACTTAATTTGCACGTAACGACACGTGTCGTAGTTGGTAATGTGCATTAAAATTTATGTTTGATTACCGTTTATCCTACTGTTTATTTAAAACAAGTCTTAGCTTAGAATTTGATCAGTGGAATTGCCTATTTCGTATAATCGTATGTTTGTCCTCAACTTTTCGTAAACAACAAAGTCGAACCATCTAATTAAGTCCGTTTTTACGGCTAGCTGTTTGTAGATGCTAGCCAAGTGTTTCACGTTTCTTCCATCGAGTTGTAAAACTTAATATTTCTACCAATGCAATAATATGCCCTCCCCGAAAAAAAGAAAACAATTTTTCCCCTAAAATCCTTAAGAAAAATAAAGTCCTTCGAACGAAAGATGCAAAGCCAGGAATTCAATTGTTAAATTTCTTTTATTATAAAGTTTCCATATAACACGCGCTCCGATTGGTTAAAACAGTATGCCTTATGTGAGTACAGATGCACGGGCAGCTACGGTGTCACGCCATGGACCCAAATGAAAATATGAATTTTTCCCTCGGTTTTTATTTTGACTCAGACGTCTTGTACGACCTAGAAAATGTGTACGGAAACGAGCGGTTAGCCTCAGTGGATTTGGAAGATGTTTCTGCGAGGAACACCACAAATAACAGCATTAAAAAAACAGTATTAATGTCAAGCGTGTTTTCAGAAGTTGCTGAAATTGTTCGAGTCACGCAGCGACAAGGGCAATTTCAGCAACTTCTGAAAACACAAGTGGTTTACGAGGACTTATTCCAATTACGTGTTAATAACATAAGGGCAAAATTTTCTTAACATTGCTGAGGCACATCGAAAAACAGTCAGCCAAACGGAGTAAAATCACTCGTTCGCTCGCAAAGCAAACGAAAAAACAGTTCAACTAAGCTTAAGCTTACTTCCAAAACGAGTGTAGATGATTACTATTTAAGTCCAGTCGAGAGATAAATACGAGTTTCAGTCCTGAAAAAAAGTAACAACAATTAAACCAAATGTTCAACGCTGTAATTTCTTTAAGATTAATTCACCTGCCGTTCAGTTGTAGAGGTTTCCATCACTTGAAAAAACACATCCTAAAAACACGCATCGGTAAACATAGCAAACAGATTGTCCAAGAAAGAAGTTCGTCCTCCAAGATTGAGCTACTTGTTCCTCCCATTAATGTCTGTGACCCTTTTTGGTGAACTGCAAGATGCCGTGGAAGAGTGGAGAGTGGAGAGTGGAGGACTTTTTTACATTTAAATATTTTAAGTGATTCAATTGTTATTATCATTGTTATAACTGTAAATTACTATACCTTAGATAATAGTTGCCTTAAGATTGTAAAATGAACTCGATAATTCAGTTCTTTTTACTGCAAGAGAGTTTTATTAATAAACTACTTTAACTAAAAAAAAGTCCTCATTTTGTTTTTCAACCACGCCGGGCGCCATGCAAGCCGATCCAAGTTTTAAGCTTTTCACGAGTAAAATCTTTTGCACTTTCTTTTTTCATTCGAAAATTAACCCTCCTGAGTATCTTTTAAAACTAGCTCTTGATCATTACACCTTTTTAAAGCGAATACATGAGCCAAAATTCCACCGAGTTTCACTGAACAATTTGGTTTTTGATCGCGATTTTAGGCCAAAAAAAACAACTTGCACTTTAATGGTTTCTAAACTTTGATGGTATGACATTTTGACAGCTTGAGTCGTGTTTAACCAATGAAATGTATTGAGCCATTCTAACAAGGATTGTGATTGATCTGTTTTAGCGTGCCTTATGAGAGTACAGATGCACGGCTAACGCCACTCGTAGGATTTGGAAAATAAAGTTTTCCGAAACTTTTAGCCGAGTGCGTGAAGAAAATTAAGAAATTCTTTATTATAAAACAAATAAAAAAGTCTTAACCGTGCTTTATTCTGTTATAAGGCACTCAAGGAAGAGACGAGAGCACTCAAGAGGTAGTTAGAAGCACTCGCCTGCGGCTCGTGCTTCTTCCTACTTCTTTCGTGCTCTCGTCACTTCCTTGAGTGCCTTATAACAGAGCAAAGCACGGTTAAGGGCCTGTTCGCACTACGCGAAATTTTGTTTGATTTACCAAAAAATCTGTCAACGCGAAGCCATTTCTAGTGCGAACGATTTTTTGCACCCACCAAAATTTTTGCAAGCGCAACGAAACTTCAAAGATTCCGTCGACTAACTTTGGAGGCTGTAAAAATTTTGTCAGGCGAGAAAATCCTTTGTTCGTTGACATCCATCCGTCATTGGGTCATCAAATTCATGACGGACTCCTTGAGTGTGGGTTTTGCGGTTGCCGTACATTAGAGCCATCTGTCACTAAAAAAAATTTCGCATTTTCATGTGCGAACAGGATTACGAAAACAAAAAATTGGTGATTACAAAATTTTCACTTTTTTAGCAAACGCCAAACTCAAATTTTCGTCTTAGTGCGAACAGGGCCTAAGGCTTTTTTATTTGTTAAATAAAGATATGATTTTAATCATTTTTTATTGTTCTATAGTTTTAGATATTTTATTGAATATTGTGAATATTCAATAAATCGAGAATTTTAAGCGGAATAGAGAATTTTATGCGGAGCTTCCACAGTTCGCCGCTGACTCTATAATATGCATCGGGTATCTTATTAACGTGATCATGAGAAATATGATTTAAATAGATCAATTATGTCTAGTATGTCGTTATGGATCAGTTTAATTAAAGGTTCATTATAATGTAGATTGTTGAAAACCCTATATTTTCCTCTTGTACTACTGCTACTACTACTGACTTTGTTTCTTTTGCCAGGTAACGAAGATAGCTAAGGCTGAAACTATTTCTTGATCACTAGTCGTGATCTCCTTCACACTCTCTCAAAATAACTCGTTTTTTTACAGTCCATTGCTCATCATCAGATGTGTCTTACATATCGATGAAGATATTCCGTCTCATAACCGCATGCAAATGTTTGCTTATTTTATTTCTTGTTTGCATATTTCACAAACCCACCTCGCTTGATTAACTGCGTTTTAAAGTGAGGTCAGTCAGTCGACGCCCTTAGGCAGGTTTGGAAAGACAGTTCCAGCTACCAAAATGAAGCTTTTGACTGCAGTGGTAGCCTTAATCGGAGGCTTGATGACAGCTTCAAGGTATAGTTGAGAAACGTCCACTTTTTTAATTTCAGAAACATTAATTAAATACAAAAAATATAAACAATAACTCGGTCGCCGAAACGGAGAATGTCTGAAATCGGAGATCAGTTTTATGGGAAATGTTTGCGTGGCATTTGCCACGTCTACTTGCAGAGCTGCTCAGCGAAACTGTCTTTAAAGACCAACAATTTCCTTTAGTTGTACACGGTTTGTCGCTTTTGTTGGTCGTTTCTCCTTTTTTTATAACCCATGACCAATTTTTGTTAATACTCTTTCTTCTTTTCGGTTTAGCACTTGAACTACAGTCTTTATTGCTTACTCTACGAGGGTTTTGAGGAAAAGTGTGTCTTATGCTCTGACGTGGCTATATGGCGTTTCAGTTCCTGTAACTATTAAAACAAAACACGACTCACTGTACTTATTTCAGCTGTACTTATTACTGATAAACAAACTCTGCCAAGGCTAAAAACAATTTTATTAGTCCTTACATACATTTCATAAGTATCCCATACCCAAAACCTTTTCACCGTGTACTTAATTATCTAAGCACGTTATTTTTATCGAAACGTAAAAATAATTTTTTTTATTGCAGCTGTTTGCGTATGATTGTCATCTTGGTAACAAAGATCCCAATTAGTTATTTAATCTTTTGGACTTCTTTTGTTAGATGCAATGCTTACCTCGTTAACTCAAGTATTCCTGTTTGCGACAAATTGGCGTTGGAAGTGTCAAAAGTGTTCTCGACAAACGTCAAATAACAAGAAGATCCTAATCGAAATCATCGAAATTCTGTGATGCACATTTAGAAAAAGAAGAAAGGAAGAAATCGAGCGAAGCAATAAACAACAAATATCAGAATATAAACATAAAAAGCAAAACAAAATTGCCCGCGGCGAGAATGGAATACATTATGAAAAAAACGAAAAGATTTGTTGAATTTATACTTAGGGTGTTCAATGCAATGAAGTCGATAAGTATCTTAAACGCACGCCCTTGCGCCCTTACACGGAACAAATATCTACGTGTTAAGAAATACACATCACCTCATGATATAAATCTACTTTAAAGTGAACTCAATGAGTTCACACGCTTGGACAGGTCGTTAGGACAGAACAGCGATTGAATAAGCTACGAACATGATATCTCGGTTGCCCCGGTAATTTAATGGGAGACGCGATAGCGACTTTAAAGCATCACTAAGAAGTAATCCTGTTTTACTTTTCGAAAAAGTTCATATTAGTCTCATAAGGTGGCCATAACCGAAATCAGTGCACTACGTACTATACAGTAGGAACATTTTAGATATACTACGTTTGCATGTCTACTTGAAGTCCTTGTCAATTATTACGAGTAATTTCTTTATAAACCTAGAATAACATCCCAAAAGGCTAATTTTTAACTGTTAAACAAATTTCTTTTCTTTAATTCCGTGAAAATATACAGGACCTGAAACGTGTCTTTGAAAAACTAATAACATAAAAATCTTTAACAGCTAGGTAACGGATCTTTCATTAGTTCATGGATCTATGAGGAAAACGGTAGGAGCCAACACAAACTTTGAGCGCCGTAAAGCGTTCGTAAGTACTCATTTCCGCCAATCATCTCATCACAAACTTAAGCGGGGAATTGAAAGCAATATCGCAACAAGCTGTAATGAGGCGTCGAATATCAGTTGAGAATCTTGCGTTGTAATTAAACAGTCGGAAGGTGTGGAGATACAACTCTAACACATATCACAAGCTTTTACGAACCGCCTTAAACTTGTTTTCGGTGATAGTTCTGTTGATGCTTTTTGTGTTACAATTCCCTAAACTTTGGTATTGTATCTCTTCAAATAATTTTCAATTTAAAAGGTGGTATTCTTTTCTTTCTTTCTTTCTTTCTTTCTTTCTTTTTTTTTGTTTTTTCCTTTTTTTTTTTCGCGTTTTGCTAAAGCCACGCACACATTCTAAAAGATGGGGCTTTTTCATGGTAAAACGTTTTTCTCTTTCAATTTCCTTTTCTTTTCAAATACGCTATTTTTGAAGAAATGGAGCTAACCGTGGAATACGCAAGGCATATTTGTATCAACGCTAAGCTGGGTCCAATATTAGACGTGAAGTTTTGAAACTTTACCTCTCGATTCACCAGTTTTAGAGATTACTAAAGCCGAGGTGGAGATTATAATAGAAAAGTTCATTTCGGTCAGTGTTACGCATGATGTACTAAGTATTCGAATTTCCTACTGGAAAACGTCTTTCATGATTTTATTTCAGCAATTTTATTTATTTTAACCAATTAGCCATAAATTTTCTACATACATGGCTTGATATTTCCTGAAGTGTGAACACATCAGTACTTACGATAAATGCTAAGTCTCCTCAAAGGAGAAATTGCTGCATTATTTTACTCATGGCAAGTCTTTTAGCGAGTCCATAAATCAGTCTTACATATGAGTTATCTGGTTATAGGTTCATTAGATCTTGCTTCATACTCGATATTTAATGACTGATCCGGGGAACATAGTCAAGTCTTTTCTCCTTAAAATGTCAAGAATATCTCAAGCTAACGGCATTTTCCAGTCATCTCTATAGCCATTGATAGGATAAATAAAATCTTTCTATAATTAGCCTAATCAAAGCTTTTTTCTTTTTTGAAGTTTTGATTTCGTCAAAGTCTATCAAAGAAGCTCACTGAGACGAAATCGAGGATATTATAGAGAAACAGAAAACCTAACGATCTCTTTAAAGGAAATAACAACAACAATAATAATGATAATAATAATTAATTCAAGTATTGTTATGTACATGGTATTTCAACACACATTGTAAAATTAAAGTACGTATATTATTTACTAGTAGCATAAAGAAAACCGCATCAACACCGTTTATAACAAGAGACAAGATTCTCGAATTTTCATCAACAAATGCATCAGTGTGTACTTATGCTTTCCCTCTCTGTCCACTGATATAATTAAGGTAGTGCTGCATTACCCGAAGCTAGTTTACTTGGCCCAAATAAGGAATTTGCAAACGCAACATGGAGTTAAATGGCTATGGACTTTGTTCATAGCCGCTTTAATAAAATAATTCTCTTTTCTTCAAGTTATTTGATGCTTTACAATGAAGTTTAAACTGGCCCAGTAAAGGTGAGGGCAACCACAACGCTAGGGAGGGAGGGAAGGGAGAAAAATCACTCCTTTCCCCAGTGAAACAGTTATGTGAATGACAACGGACAATTGAATGTTCGGTATCCCTAGAGGGGCTATTATTGATGAAGTCACATTCAAACCCTACACAAATACCCGGATGTTATCACACAACACCTATGGTAATTAATTCACAGACCGTCGAGGAAAAGCATTAAAATCCTATTTGCTAGCAAATATTCCCTTTTATTTTCAGTTTACTGAGGTGTGAAAGCGTTATTTGGATTTCTTGATAGAAAAATTCTTGCATTATTTTTGCACGCGCAAAGTTTTAATTGGTCATTGCTCCACTGATTTTTCAGTGAGTTGTTCTTGAATTTGTTAGTCAGATATTGCATTTTATTGTATAGCACACTGTATGTAGGATTTCTAGAATCCCCAATAGCAAGAGCTCGCATTATTGTTAAAATTCAGAGTTTTTTCCTCGTGAAAACAAGAAAAAACAATTTGAACTACTTTTATTGGCCAGAAATTAAAATATTCAAGATGACAGTACTTGCTCTTATTGTGCGGTAGAACTCACTAATTGTCGTAAGGCATGCAAAAATAGGTCACAATATTGTGCCTTTAAGCCTGGTTTTCACTAGCGACACAAGCACAAGCGCAAGCATAAGTAGCTTATGCCAGGTGAAAACAAACATTACGCAAGCGAACGCAAGCATAAGCGCAAGCACAAGGAAAAGGACAAATTTTGATCCTTGCGCTTGTGCTTACATGCTTATGCTTGCGTTAAACCCGTTTTCATAGTGAAATAAACGCTCTTGTGCTTGCGCTTATGCTTGCGCTTGTGCTTAACAGGCTTATTAGAGATAAAAATAAAACGCTTTACACAACTGGATACCGAACTGACTTCCATTTGGAGGCTAGTCTTTGCAACACCACTGAAACTGAATTAAAGAGGAAGACAAATTGTGTTGCTGAACTAATTTCAATGACTTTTACGGATTTTCCCTGCTACTCTTAATTCGATCAGTAACCCGTAGTCCCGAGGTTTCTGCATTTATTATCTAAACCAATCCAAAATATTGCCCGTTAAAAAAAGAAAGAAAGAAAGGTCCTGAATGCTCGTGATTGAAAAATTCTTGCATGATATTTTACGCAAGGATGAGCTTTGAGACAGACCATAGCTGGTCTTATATATGCCCAATAGCCAAAATCGTGCAAAACAAATCTTCCTCTGTTTCAATCTTAAGTCTCCAGCCGGAAACGTAATTTAATTAACACCGATCGTCTCTTTGCTGCACCACTGAAACGTATAGAGGGGCAATTTATGCTGCTAACTATTTTCAATGTCTTTTCCGATTTTTTCCCGCTATATGCTTGATTCAGTAAATATATTGTACGCAAGGAAGAGCTTTGAGACAGTCCATAGCTGGTCTTATATATGGCCTAACAGCCAAATAGCTCTGCGAAATACATTGTCATATAAAGAAGTCCATTTCCATCTTAGTCTTTTTATTTCTTCCTGTAACTGATGAGATTTTGGAAAGTTTTGAAAGCATGAAAAAAAAAATGCTTTCGACACGCCTTTTGTAACCGTATTTACTGGTAGACTGGTTGATGCCACCGTTACCACGTTTCTGAATTCAGTCTTTTTGAAGGAGAATGATCAAGCTCAGAAGAACAACACCATGTTAGAGGGAAACATCGTTCGAGTCATACTACCTTTCAAAGATCAGAGATCTGCGGACTTCCTTCGAAAACAGCTTAAAGATCTTGGCAACAACATCGGCAACCCAATACAAACGGTATTCACGAGTCCAAAAATTGGCGAGCAACTTGAAATTCAGGAGAGGAAACCACCGGTCGTTAGCCGACAATGTATTGTATATCAGTTTAAATGTGATCTGTGTGATACAGATTATATCGGCTACACTACTCGTCATCTCCATCAGCGAATTTAAGAACACAGGGCCTCAGCCGTCGGTGGACATGTGAAAGGTTGCCACGGAATTTCAAACCCCGAGTTTTTAAAACAGTTCTCCGTTTTAAAGAAATGTCAGGGAAAGCTTGACTGTCTAATCCGCGAAATGCTTTTCATCCGTAAGACGAAACCGAAGTTGAACACACAATCAGACTCAATTCACGCAAAAGTATTTGTTTAGAACATTTCATCGCGCGCGCACTAATTCGTTGGCTGACGTTATAAACAACCACTTAATTTAAACCTGAAACGACCGTTACATTTATCACTTGAAAATGAAGTCAAGATGACCTCGAAACATCGTGTAATATCACTCATTTTTGTAATCAAATGTATTTGATTTTACGGCTTTCTGGAGCTTGAAGGTCCATTTGTTAATCTTAAAAAAACGATGAAAAAAGAAAACAAAACAAGAAATCCAAGGTCGCCGTAAGCCATTTTCTTTGCATCTTACCACAGGCTTCCAAGCTCAAAATTCGACTCTGCATCAGCTTGTTTATATAGAGAATTGTATGGGAAAGTCGCCGGTTTGTAAAAAAAAATGTGTAAATAACTATCTAATCAGAAATAAAGTTTTCCTACCTCAAATGTGTCGCGTACTTGTCTCTCGTGCCGATTTTGAAGCCATTCTGACGCCGTTTAGTGAAGTTTTTCGAAATCGTTGTCTCTCCTTCTAAAAGAAGTAGAAGGCAGACCACTTCATCGATCGCATCAATCGCTGGCCAGACGTCACTCCACAAATCGCTCTCTCCTCGAAAGGAAAAGTTCCGAATCGCAATAAAACCAACAGTTCCATAAAGCCCAATAAATTTCACTCCATCTACGTGTGCTTCGGCGGTCAAAAGACTCGTGAAGAACGAAAAATTTGGCTTGAAGTTCGCCTCTTCGGCTTTCCCGATATGCTTGTGACCGACCTCGCGACAACGGCCGTTAACGCAAGGTCAAGTAGCTGGTTTCTGATTGGTCCATTTGAATTAAGTCACGCGCTGACAACACGACCCTCCACCGGAGGGAAAGGTACATTTTGTCGCGGATCAAGTGTCACACTAGGGCTCCCAAGGGCTATTTTCGGACACCTGTATTGTTCGCACTAGGCAATCACAGCTATGTTTACAGCAGTCAGGGAAAAAGCCCGGGAAAAGTCGTGTGAAGCTGAATCTGACACTGTTCCACGTGCAAAACAAAGCAAAATATGCAGGCATTCAAGAGTTTCACTCAACTTAACTCGAAACTATCCTTGATTTAACCACAATCAGTTCACTCCATCGAATAGCTGTATGCAAGCATTTACATCCAAAATGGGGTGAAGCCGCAATTATATAAAAATGTAGTTTCTAATCAACGCGATCCGGTGATCGAGCAACTCCTGGATATTCTCTGGCAGCTGATTTCTTTGTGGAATGGCCCTCAACGCAGAGCAAGCAGAAGCGCTGCAGTTTGTGTCGGCGGGCCACAACCTTTTGATTACTGGACAGGCCGGCGTTGGAAAGTCAAGGCTAGTGACAAGCATTTTGCATAACTGTGAATCCAGAAATCTTAAAGTCGCCGTGGTTTGTTCGAGCGGGATTGCCTGTACGGTTTACGGCAGTGGATTGGCGTCGACTGTCCATTCATTTTACGGTCTCGGAACGGCAGATCTGCCAGCCAAACTGGTTCTGGAGAGGTCAATGGCCACTGCCAGCCTTGCACGAAGGATTCATGACGTGGATGTAATAATTTGGCACGAGGCGAGCATGTCCAGCTCAAGAATTCTTGAACTTGTGAATACTTTGCACCACAACATTGCAGGCGATGGTTACCTGTACCCATTTGGCGGCAAACAGCTGGTATTAGTGGGGGAATTCTTGCAACTAAGACCTGTGCCAAGCAGATTTGATGACGGGGCATTCATGTTCAATTCGTTTGTTTTCAGTACAGCAGTCTCGCATCGGATCCAACTGATACGACTGATGAGACAATCACCAGACGAAGTCGAGTTTGCCATTGCATTACAGCAAATTCAACTTGGAGAATGCACACCGGACACAGCGAATTACCTCGCAAGCCTTTCAAGGGAACTTGACCCCGATCTCGATCTCAAGGCAACGCACATATTTTTTAGAAAGGCCCCAACCATTCTCCACAACAGAGCGATTGTAGACAACCTTCCAGGAGAGTCTATTAGGCTGAAAGCGGAATATGAAGGAGAGACGAGCAATATGAAATGGCGGGGAGAGGACACTGTCATACTGAAAGAAGGTGCAAAAGTGATGTTGGTGTGGAACAAGACGGACACGTTGAAGAATGGGACAATGGGAGTGTTTGTTGGAATGAATGAGAATGGAAATGCCCTAGTCAGATTTGAGAAGGAAGGAACTGTGAAGATTGGAAAGGAAACTTGGACCAACACTGATGAAAGAGGCCAAAAGATTGGCTCAGTGTGCCAGTATCCCATTGTTGTGGCTTATGCCATTACTTGCCATAAATCACAAGGTCTTATACTGGATGCAGTTGTTGTGCATTGTGCAAATGAATTTGTGGCTGGGTTGATCTATGTATCGTCCTCTCGCGTCAGATCAGCCAGTCATATGCAGATGCTGAACTTTAAACCCAACCAACTCCTAAAGCAGCCACAGGAGGTAATTGACATGTGTTCGACCGCTCTCGGGGAACCTTTGTCAGATCTGTCTTGCTGCCGACACAAGAAAATGAACGAAGATTTTTTCAAAGTAACAGACAGATTGAACACAGTGATACTTGATTCAACAGATGATATTGTATTTCCAGCTGAACAGTTAAAAGAGAATGTGTCATCTTACTACGAAATTCCTGATCTAGCTAAAGAGCCAGTTGAACTCCGCCTAGTCTATGACCAACTACAGCGGCACGAGTCTCAATTGGCAAAGCCACCGAGCCAAGTGTTTACCGAAAACAATGTGCGTGAAAAACTTCAATCACTGAAGAAAAGTGATCCAAGAAACATATTTGCTGTTTCCAAGAATGAACTGATTGACAAATTACTCTCAAATGATAAATTTGATGATATCAGTATTTTTATTAACATCATGTGGTTTCGGTCATTTCAGTTAATTGAAAGTCACGTGATTGAGAACGGAGATGAATTCATCATAGAAATGACAAGAGAGAAATTTACAAAGGTATCAGCTAAACTTCATGAGTTTTTGGCACACCACTGTACCACGAAATGATCAGCAGTCTGTTTGAGGGAATGGTTACAGAGTTGTCGGACATTGAAAAGGCACTAGCTACAGACTTTTCACTGTTGATTCACTAGGAATTATTTGAATTCTTGAAAGAAGTTGTCAAGAGAGACAGAAACGAAGAGCCAGTCGTGTTTGATGTTGAGGCGATGGATTCTGTGGGCAAGGCAAAAGTGCGTCATGTTGGGGGCTGGGCTGTCAAGAAATTGCTTAAGAAGGCGCGGAAGTATGTTATGAGCAACATGTACACAGAATACAGTAAAACTCTTGCTTCTGTGAAGAAACAAAGCACAATGTGTGAGATAATTGAAGAAAATCTTGTGTCACCCTACTCCAAATTGGAAGAGAGCAGCATGTACCAGGACAGTCTGCAGGTGACAGAAAGTCTGCAATTTAGAAACAGGGGCCTGATTCACATAACCGACAACACTTTCTTATTCTTTATGAGTCTCGAGCAGCAACGAGTGCTCCTTCTGAATGATAGCAAGCTGAAAAAAGGGGCACTGGTGACTTCAGCCCACCAGGATTTGCTTAAAAATGATTATCTCCGAGGAAAGTGGTTGGGATGTTTTGACAGCACTACTACAGTTAAACAAAAGGTAATTATATTTTATAAAATAATTGACATTTGTTTCGTACTGATTTGGAGACTTCACTATATAATAAAGTATTAATCAATTGTGTAATATACACAGTTGATACTTTTATTTATATTTGATTTTAAGTGGACCTTGGGGCAGGGCATTAATATAGTTCACATACACGTACAGTTACTGTAATAGGAATAATTTGCACAATACATAAGATGTAGTACATACAAATTTATTGTTTTATGTATATACATGTACAGCTGAACAAAAATTACTGAATATTAATTTAGCTATAGTTATTGATTTCAATTAACTGTTGATAAGTTTGACAATTTGCATTATTGGGAAGCTAGCTAAATATACTTTCAATAAACTTTGATATGTACAGTTGGCAGTTTATGTAACATAAAATTATATTTAAAATTCAATTATTTACAGTAATCAACTGTTTGGATTATTACTAATTGTTTTTTTTGAACTACCATATACACATATGCACATAAAAATCAATTTCCTTTCATAGGATGCTATCAACCAGCTCTATGAAGAAGTGGTGCAGCACTACCTCAATATGGGGGCAGCCCAGTATTTGAGAGACTTTAGACGAGCACATAACTTGAAGAAGAGTGCAGAACTAAGGAAGCGTGTCCTTCAGAGGCAGGAAAAGAGGAAGGAGCAAAGTGACAGTGTTCCCTATTAGGTATATATGTATCCACAGTAATTTATTAATATAACGGTGAATTTTAGCAATCAGCAGTCTGCATGTGAATTTAGGGGAGGAGGAGAGTCAGCAAGGGGGTTCAATCAAATCCCTTAGACATTAAAATGTAATACCTTCTGGTACAGATTGTTACCACAATCCAAAGCTTATTTGCCAAATAAACAGTAGCTGAACCCCAACTGTGTGAACACATGGTATTTCTTTTGCTGTTGTTTACTTCAATTTATATGAACATTACGTAAGCACTAGTGAAAAAATAAAGCCTGAAAAAAATTCAGGCTTGTACGGGATTCGAACTCATGACCTCTGATGACCCAGATGGCTTGTAAGCTCAGTGGGTATAGTACTGCACCAGTATCACACAGGTCATGGGTTTGAATCCTGTACAAGCCTGAATTTTTTTCGGGCTTTATTTTCACTACTGCTTAGGTAGTGTTCATAACTGTGATGATCATTGACATATTTAATCATTAATCTGCAGTTCAAATATATGATTTTCATATATTCATTCTCATAATTATATTAAAACTAGCTAATACAGGCATACACGGTATGTGCAAATATAAAATTGTGTTTCAGGAGATCTTAAAGGACAGCAGTGCAGGGAAGCAGACATCGCATGGCCGACTGCGAAATTTCATAGACAAACATGGGGAAAAGGGCTTATGACGTACAAAAGAGATCAACTGGTTGCACTGTGTGAGGCATATCAAGTGCGCTTCAATAGTAGAGCAACAAAAGGAGTACTTGCAAATCTCTTGATGCAGGCTGTGCGAGTAAGCAACTGCATCCCAGAGCCACTGTTAGTGGATAACAGGTACACTGTACAGACAATCAGATCAGCTGATGATGGTGACCAGAGGATTGTGTTACGGTTTACAAACAACATGCGTACAGCAGCTGATTAAATTGGGACATGCTGCAGTACAGTCGCTAAACAATCAAGGTACGACTTCATAATAAAATATAAGTCATATAGCATTTAGTCATAATTATGTTTGATGGCTATGCAGGGACTCATTTTCGTCATTTTGCAAACTTGTAATTGTCACCCATTGCAACCTACTATATATATGTAAGTAATTTAATTAAATATTCCCTGCACGGCAGAGGCCTCTTTCCTTGTATTCAGTGTGCTGGAGAAAAGAGACCTCTGCTAGGGGTCGCAACAGTCTGTGTTGAGCATGGCGTCTCAGTTTCTTAGCGACCGAACCACCATGTGATGTTTTTAGTACGTGATCAAATGACAAACAATACATGGAGCATGTGTTTTAAAACCTCCGTCCACGAACTCGGGACGGTGGCTTAATTAAAGACCATTTTGACCCATGGCAGAGGTCTCTTTTCTCCTGCACGCTTAACACAAGGAAAAGAGGCCTCTGCTAGCAGGAAAAATTAAATAATCATGACAATGCAAATTATTATATTGGAGATCAGCTGACAAATTCAATTTATTTTGCTGGTCAGTCTATATGGTGACTTTCAGGGCATTAAATTGCATGAATTGACCAAGTGCTACAATTTTGGGTACATTATATTCAGTCATTACCAGCTTGGCTGGGAGCATGTTAAGGTTTTCCCTGTCTTTTTTCCAGCAGCAATGTTACTCTTTCGACTAATTGTCGTCTGGCCATAGCGTATTGAATTTTGTGTAGACTCTTGCTGACTGTATGTTGGATTATTGTTCTGCCCGTTGCTAGCTCTGACTTGGCAGAAATGGTTTTCTACGCCATCTTGATTGCAAATTGCCGGCTTAATCAAAGACTGTGGGAACTTTGTAAGCTTAACAGTTATCATTGACTTGAATCCAATAAACATTGATTGTAAGTCAAACCAAAGCTTTGACGAGATGAAATGCTTGCCACAATTGATGGTTTCATCGTTCCACTTGGAGAAAAAATTTAAGAAATTACTCAGTTCAATCAGTCTGGGATCAGTAAGGGAGGTGATGCTGTGTTTATCATTAAGGAGCTGGACAATGTGGCTAGTGTGTTCCAAGAGTTCAATAGTAGCATCCAACCTTTGTCCATTCTCCTGATTCTCTGATGATAAATGCTCTTGATATTTCTGCAAAATTAACAATTAAAGAAATTCAGGGAAGTGTTGGTCCATATTCAGCTGTTTATTCTCAGATATTTTTGTATCACTTTTTATCTTATTGTAGACCTAGACTCACGTCCATTGAGCCTCATTTTAAATTTTGCAATAAAAGACTATACATTCAGTCATTCATTCATTCAAAACCGTTGCCCTCAGGGTGGACCAGTTCAGGGGGAGAGTCAGTGGGGGCAGGTTGGAGGATGGTTTGTTTAAATACTGTCCACCGACCTGAGTAACTGGATACCAATCATCAAATAAATATTATCCAGAAATTTCAAATGACCTTTCAATAACTGCTTAATGCATCATAGGCTTCATCTGTGTAACAAATTAAGCACAGACTAAGGACTTAGTACGTTATATTATGGAGATTGCTGGATTTCTCTATACTTAATTAGCTGTTAATTGTAAGAGACTGAGTGATAGCTGATTATGCCCATTTACATGTACAAATTGACCAACCTGCATTAAAAAAAGCATCTTTCTGTCGAGCACATCTTCTGCGAGATGGTTCCTCATCTTTGCTGCTGAGTCAAGCTCAAAATGCTGTTCACTGAGTCGCTCATGGACAGGCAAACTAAAATTAGACTGATCCCAGTTGTATGCCTCTTTAAATTGTTCCCATGTGATGGTCTTGCCATTAACTTGTAGACATCGAGGCTTTACATTGACATTGCTTTTAGAAATGTTATTTTTGATCTTCTTTATATTATGCTGCAAGCAGGAAATAATAAAATAAAATAAAATAATGAAATTAAGGTACACGAAAATAATTTTTCTTGAAGAATAGGTAAATTATATTGAAGCTGCAGGGACTGGAGAAGTGTCTTAAGTATTGCATTTAGAAGTGATTATAAAAATAAAATGAAAAATACATGCATTTTCAATTTCTTTCAATTTCTTAAAGCATACAGGTATTAAGAAATTATGTGAAAAAATGAAAAACTTTTTGGCACAAGAAAACACTCTAAAGCATGTCATAAGATCAGACAGTTAATGCTCGTAGTATGTGTGAGAGTTACAATTATGGTAACGTAAGATATGCCAGAGAATAATTAATAATTGAAAGGTTTGGTATGTTGTATTCACCAGATTAATTAGCATACCTTCGGATCCATAATGAACACCATTGGGTTGTAGGTGTAGATGTTGTGTGTCATAAAATTCCTCTCAGCTGGGTCAGTATCTTTGAAATGGATCTTGACAAATTGCCTATTAACATCAGCCCCATCGAGGATACACCAATAAATCCTAAAGTATTTTTGAAACAAATTAAAAAAGTAGTGAATAAATGTGAGTCACATGGATTTTATATGGTCACATGGTCTTTATATGATTTAATTCCCATTGTTATTTAAAAAATTATTTGTGCAAAATATTAGTACCCTGCAAGTAGAGGTCTCTCACAAATATGACCTGAGATCAGGCTTTCTTTTTTTCTGCAGGTTATCATGAATACTACCAAGAAGGCCTCGATCTGCTTGCAGTACGTGTAAATAGTTAGGGGTGGTGAATGATAAATCTGACACTCCCTGCTAGCTGGATGCCAATGAGACTGTTTTTACAAATCTTAGCTCAAGACAAAAAAGTACTGACATGTCCTAATAAGCAAATTTATAAGTGAATGAAAAGTTTCATAAAATCTGAGACTCTGAGCTCGAGAGCCATTTCTTTGCTTGTGTGGGAAACCAAGACTTCAGTAAAATTTGCCAAGAGGACAATGCACTACCCCTGGAATAATAAATTAAATACACGTACCATTTTATATTAACATTGTGAACACTCAATCTGATGCAAACTGACAGTTTCATATAAACACATAACTTACATGTATGATATTTATGACAATATTTATGACAATCAGTCAGTTGCCATGCATATGAATTTAAAAAGGCTTAGATATGTTTTGACCAAAAAAAAAGGTAAATGTGTGTTGTTGGTTCAAGACATGTATAATTGTTGTCTTACGTGAATACCTCTTCCAATATTTTCAGGACGCCTTCCCAGAACAAGAAGTAAAGGTCACTGGGTGTACAGCTACCGGAGGGAAATTGTGCAATTGGAAATCGAAATCCACAGTCACTTAGAAACACAAACTGCAACACTTGAGTGGCAAGTTCTGGTTCAGTTTTTCCTGCATGGACATCAAGATACATTATACATCATTAGCATTTGTTTTTTCACTGAGTTCTAGAGTCTGCAGTTTCATTTGAGAAGTATTAATATTCAAAACCTGGCAGACAAATACTGTATGATTGTATAGTCATATGTACTAATTTTAATTATTGGTAATATTTATTACCTAAGTTACAATCAAGATTACAGTTTTTTTCGTAAGTGCAGGGTCAATGTTGGTAAACCCTTTAACCCCTAAGGGGTCTCCCTTTGACGAGTAAAATCGTCTGGCGTTAGACAGAGTAAAATCTGTAAGTCACTCTTAGGGAGTAAAAGGTTAAATATTGAACAATTTTTTTGTCACATTTAATAGAGTTTGATGTATGTTACTAAAATAAATATGCTTAAGAGTTTGATTGAATGTTCTCAGATCTTGATATTGTTTAAAATAAAAATTTTATCAAAAGATATTACCTGACAGGTGTGACATAACATCATGACCTCTGCCAAGATCAACAAATCCAACCAGCTGGTGTTTCCCATTCTTTACTACCATCTCCAGATTTTCCTATTGTAAGTATATAATTAGGTACTCTGATTGGCTACATATGTACATCAAAATATAGTCAAAAATTAGGATAACTTTGCATGTGTATGCATGCATACTACTGCAAATTGTTAGTAACACCATTTCTCAATCTGTTCTTATATTAGTTGAATATAATCTTATGTTCTCACTTGTGCAAATTCTTATTTCAAAAGAGGCATTAATTGTATTGTACCTGTCAGAAATCATTTTGAGTGACATTAATCTTTTTATATTGGTTGCTAACATAAATTTTGAGGCCTTCAAATGGTTTGTTGCAAAACTGTGAACTTGCCTGTATTTTCATTTCATCAATGACAAATCCACCCCAGTAGTCCTGGGGTTTTAGGCCTGCCTTTTGTGCCTCATCAGAACACCATCTGAGAATGGGATCTTGCCATCCTGGAGACTGTTCTACCTTGTTTTTGTGCAATCTTAAAATCAGGAGTACAAAAGGAAATATATTCCCTCATCATCATGATTGCTATATCAAGTGATTTGAAATGGCATTTGCCTCTAGTTATCAGCTTGAAAATTAAGGCATATAATATAATAATTTTATTAAAATGTGTATCTTTTTTAAACTGATAGTAAAATTATATAAAATAGTAAAACAAAAAAACACAATATCAGCTTGATAATATGTGTTTCAAGGTGGGATATATTAAAGCAATGCCCAGTGATACATGTAGATACTGCACATATTGATATGGTTAATGTCATGTATATGGGGTGGCACTGCAGAAATTAATGCTGGCCCATTATTATTCAGTCAGCACTACTAAATCCTATATTGCTTCCACAGACTGCTCAGTGTATAAATATAGGTTATGGTGTGTTATATGATATATCTTGCAAACCTACCTGATAGTTTTATTGCTCGGAAGCTTAATGAAGTTTCTCAGAGGGTCTAATACGTGGGGATTCTTACAGTAGAGGTCCAAACAAAGCTTCATGATCCTTTTTGATTAACAAAAATATATATATTAGAAAAATATGAGTGACAAATTTAATTGCAGTAACTTACAAGTTACAATAATTGCATGTATAAAAGTTCATCTTTGGCTTCGATATACACACCTACAATTTGTTATTGTGTGCCAGTGCTGTTGACAGTGCATCAGAGCACACAAATGTAAGCTCACATCAACGTGACATTAACTGACAGCATTGTGACAGCACTGTGACTGTTAAGTCAGCCAATGGTACTATATGACAGTGCTTTCATCTGACACCACTGAGTCAACCATGGCATAACTGAAAGCATTGTCAACATTGCTGTGACAGTGCTGTCGGGTTTTCCAAATTCTGAAAACATGTACAGTGTAACTATTTGTGCACATAGCAGCACTATGCTACCACCCCCCCCCCCCCCCCTCACTCCAATAATACCCCTTTACGGGATAAAACATTCCATAAAAACTTTACATACTTTGGGTGCCATCTGTATCCATGTGGGGATGAAGTGTTAAGTAGCTTCTGTTGCTGTTCCCAAAAGCATTTCATGTCGTCTGGAATTTCTTTACTATCTATGCCATCAAATATAGATGTTAAATCCTTGTGATCTTCATCTTCTATGTCAAGGCTCTCACTATGAAACTTCTCTCTCCAGTACTTCTCCCTTTCTGTCGCATTTCTCTTCTCCCTTCTACAGTCGTCCAGCTGCTTTTCAATGTCCTCCTTCTCTAGCCATCTTCTGTTACACTTTCTGTTTATCATTTCTCCTCGTGAGGATTTTCTCTTTTTTCTCTGCCGATCAACACGCGTTAAATTCTTGCAGTTCGTACATCGCTTTCCACCGTCTCTTTTGTTCAAAATCAAGCAATCAATCGAAAAGGCCCAGGTATCGTTTGTGGAAGTGTCCGTAACAGAACACAAGTTGTGCGGAAGGCAAGTAGCAATTTTTTCCCTTGCAGCTGGTTTCTAACCTTTACAGAGTTCATAACTATCAAGCAAATTAAGAACTATAACTATCTTATGCTCAAAATCTTTTTCCTTCAGACTGTTGTCGAGGTCAAAATTTAGAACTAGTGATAAGTTCTGTTCGGTACCATTAGCACGAATAGTGAATACATGTTCTCCAGAATCCAACTCTTCAACAATAACCTCAGTTGCTGCCCGTTGCTTGTTCAGTGAGAAATTCTCTAGTCTTACGAAGCAAGTTTTCTTGTCCTTTTCGGAGATACAAGTCCAGTTTTGGGGTAGTTCAGTTTTCTCTACGCCAACTTCTCTTTTTGCCAAATGGAGATAATGCCTTTCGATATTGCCTCTTGATCCCCTCCACACTGTCGTCACCTTCCCCCCAAGATATCCTTCACGAGTTTTCCTAAGATCTCAGGTGCTATACCATCGTTTCCAGAGTCAAAATTCTCCTTCTCATTCGTGGAATGGTCAACTATTCTTCTGATGGCCGTTGTCGATTCTTGTTTTAACTCGTAATGGGAAATAAGCCAAAGCTTCCATTTCGCATCATCACCATTTTCGTGTTCGTTTTCGGACGTAGGTGGTATGGCAAGCCGTTGCTGCCAAAAGCCTATCGAGTTGTAAATCCTGGTCCAAATGTCTTTCAATATCATCGAGTTAGAAAAGTTACATGGTCAGTTTTGGAATTGCATGGTCGAGTTCTGGAGAACCATGGTTGAGTTGCATTTTGAAAGTTTGAGTTCTCGCTAGCGAGTTTTTATATTCTCGCTAGCGAGTTTTGAATTTCTCGCTAGCGAGTTTTTAATTTCTCGCTAGCGAGTTTTCAATTTCTCGCTAGCGAGTTTTTAAATTCTCGCTAGCGAGTTTTCAATTTCTCGCTAGCGAGTTTTGAATTTCTCGCTAGCGAGTTTTCAATTTCTCGCTAGCGAGTTTTGAATTTCTCGCTTAGCGAGTTTTCAATTTCTCGCTAGCGAGTTTTTAATTTTTCGCTAGCGAGTTTTTAATTTCTCGCTAGCGAGTTTTCAATTTCTCGCTAGCGAGTTTTTCTCAATCGTGCGCAAGCGGAATATGCGGACGGATGTTCTAGACGGTGGAGGAAACTTAAGACCATAGAGGGAAGTTGAAGGCCGCGAATGGAAGCCGTAAATTTCGCAATTTTGAACTCTTGTTTTCTTTGAGGGCTCGAACTGGCGGGATTTAAGTGTACCGATATTTCATTAAGCCAAAGAACATAATGCAAACAAGACGCTCTATGAGCTTCTACCTGGGACACCTTCAACACCTTGCGAAGTGCAGAAGTAGACGTACGCTAAAACCGACTATTGGTTCGAAAATTGATCAAAGGGCCCTTGAAGCCAGCTCATTCACGTAGTGGCTAAGTGCATGCATTCGGGTATTCATTGCTGCTGTAGTCTGATGCGATTTCAATACAGGTTTGCAACATGAGGTGAAATAGTTAGGCAGAGCAGCTTGTCGATTTCTTTCGACAAAGTGACACAAATATTCTGTCGGCTGGAATTTAGTTGTGATTCAGTAATTTTGCATATCTTGCACTGTAAAAAACAATGAAAGTCTTCAGGATCTAGACGTGTTCAGCATCGCATGTCACGAAAGGACATTTAATGCACCTTCTTTTTTTCCTTCAAAACCTAGGAAAAATTATGTTAAGCCACTGTAAATTTATAATAGTCATAATAGTTGAACGATGCCAACACTGATGAACTTTGTTGTGCTTCCTGCATCACAAATAATGCTTGACTTAATGGCAAATTTTGATAATGATCTTTTTCTTGTCACGTACTGGCGCCACGGAGTCTGGCTTGTACAGTAGTTCATTTCACAAGTAAATCAGTTTAAAATTACTTTCGATCCGTATTAAAGCGCGGGTCAGAAACTGTACTTCTCCTGAGCCGAGCTTAATTACAGTTTAGGTCGACCCAAATTAGTTACAGTCATGGAACGATACCACGATTTCAAATAACTACAGCGAGGCTGAATTATAAAGCCAACTCCGAAAACAGTTTTACGTGATTCCCTCGTACAAAAACAAAGATGCATTGAGCGAACCCAAAAGCAAACCATTTTCATTTTTCATACGGATTGTTTCCGAGAATCAGAAAGCGTGCGTTCGACTTCTGCACTTCACAAGGTGTCCAAAGTGTACCGAGTTAACGCTCACAGAGCGTCTTGTTTGCATCATGTTCTTTGGGTCAATGAAATATCGGTACACTTGAACCCCGCCAGTTCGAGCCCTCAAAGAAAACAACAGTTCAAAATTGCAAAATTTACGGCTTCCATTCGCGGCCTTCAACTTCCATCTATGTATGGTCTAAAGCTTCCGCCACCGTCTACAACATCCGTCCGCATATTGCGCTTGCGCACGATTGTGAAAAACTCGCTAGCGAGAAATTGAAAAACTCGCTAGCGAGAAATTGAAAACTCGCTAGCGAGAATTTGAAATCTCGCTAGCGAGAAATTGACAACTCGCCAGCGAGAAATTGAAAACTCGCTAGCGAGAATTTAAAATCTCGCTAGCGAGAATTTAAAATCTCGCTAGCGAGAAATTGAAAACTCGCTAGCGAGAATTTAAAAACTCGGTAGCGAGAAATTGAAAACTCGCTAGCGAGAAATTAAAATCTCGCTAGCGAGAATTTAAAATCTCGCTAGCGAGAAATTGAAAACTCGCTAGCGAGAATTTAAAAACTCGGTAGCGAGAAATTGAAAACTCGCTAGCGAGAATTTAAAAACTCGCTAGCGAGAATTTAAAAACTCGCTAGCGAGAAATTGAAAACTCGCTAGCGAGAATATAAAAACTCGCTAGCGAGAACTCAAACTTTCAAAATGCAACTCAACCATGGTTCTCCAGAACTCGACCATGCAATTTCAAAACTGACCATGTAACTTTTCTAACTCGATGATATTGAAAGACATTTGGACCAGGATTTACAACTCGATAGGCTTTTGGCAGCAACGGCTTGCCATATAGGTGGGCCTCTTTTTCTGTTTAACTTTAGTGAGTTTTGTGGCAAGTCACGATCGTTCTTCTCCCGCAAAGCCGAGACTTTCGTCTTTATGACAGAAGACATATTTAAGAAACAAACCAACACAAACTTGAAAGTGCTGTAAACATAGCTGTGATTGGCTAGTGCGAACAATACAGGTGTCCGAAAATAGCCCTTGGGAGCCCTAGTGTGACACTTGATCCGCGACAAAATGTACCTTTCCCTCCGGTGGAGGGTCGTGTTGTCAGCGCGTGACTTAATTCAAATGGACCAATCAGAAACCAGCTACTTGACCTTGCGTTAACGGCCGTTGTCGCGAGGTCGGTCACAAGCATATCAGGAAAGCCGAAGAGGCGAACTTCAAGCCAAATTTTTCGTTCTTCACGAGTCTTTTGACCGCCGAAGCACACGTAGATGGAGTGAGATTTATTGGGCTTTATGGAACTGTTGGTTTTATTGCGATTCGAGACTTTTCCTTTCGAGGAGAGAGCGATTTGTGGAGTGACGTCTGGCTAGTGATTGATGCGATCGATGAAGTGGTCTGCTTCTACTTATTTTAGAAAGAGAGACAACGATTTCGAAAAACTTCACTAAACGGCGTCAGAATGGCTTCAAAATCGGCACAAGAGACAAGTACGCGACACATTTGAGGTAGGAAAACTTCATTTCTGATTAGATAGTTATTTACACATTTTTTTACAAACCGGCGACTTTCCCATACAATTCTCTATATAAACAAGCTGATGCAGAGTCGAATTTTGAGCTTGGGAAGCGTGTGATCTTACGAATCATATGTCAATGCAAAAAAACAAAACAAAACAAAACAAAAAACAAAACAAAAACTCGGCTAACTTCAAGAATACGAGGTTTTGCGAATTAGCTGTCTCTTAATATATCAAGATTAAACTTGCCTTGATTAACGCTTTGTGTTACGTTGTTATTATTGAGCAATTACGCAACATGTAATGCTTTTTTGACTCTCAATTAGTGTCCAGTTTTTCTGCCATACAAACATTTGTAGCTACAATTTTATTACGTTCAAAAACAAAATGCAATACGGTGGCTTGAAGGAAGTAAGAACAATGAACTCAGAGTCAGATGGCTTTGTAGGGAACCTCAAATCTTACAAAAAAGTGACCCTAAATTGTTTGATAACTTCTAGTTTTCAAAACTTTGATTAAAACGTAGACATAACTGATTTAACCGTATTTCATCCAATAATAGCCAGGGGCATTATCGCCTATTTGTCGCCTTTAAATTTTCGGGTCGCCGCCATTTGAAATGTGAAAATAGGCGATGGTGATACCCATTTCTTTTGTATAGACATATGTTATTTCCACGTTCTAATCTAAATTCTGTCACCTAGTAATTATTTCCAACAATTAAATGTCAGTTTGTTGAAAGAGTGGAGGACTTTTCTCTTTAACAATGAATTCAAGTATCTCATTAATAAGGATATATTTCTGAAAATCCTTGTACTGAAAAGCGGAACCATTTTTGTTACAGTTACTCAGCAGCCATCCAGTGTGAAGTATCCCTTCCACAGCACTCCACTCCAGAATGCAAGGCGGTGAGAAATGCTGCTCTGTTCCAAAACAAGAAGACCTACACTTTCAAACACGACCCGTCTCTACATGGCTTCGCACTGTTAAATATGACGGCACAGCAGCTGGCAGCAGTGGCTTTGGCGGATCCTTTCACGAGATACTATGCAACAGCTTACTCTCAAACTACGAGCGCGAGCGGTTCAGCTTTTGATCTCTACATCAATATCACTGCTGGCCAAGAGATCACCGATTTGTCAGAATATCTCAAGCTAACGACATTTTTCCAGTCATCCCTGGAGCCAGTGATTGGGGTAAATAGAATCTTTCCTTACAATTTGCATAATCAAAGATTTTTCTTTCTTTTTTTTTGGTCTCGTCGAAGTCAAAGAATTTAAACTGCAAACTTCTAACAATTATGGCAGGTCAATTCTTGAGTCGCAAGGAAGCGATGATTGCAAACATGTAAGCATTGTCCCAGTAGGTTTTTAATATTTTAAACCATTTTATACCATTATACACCATTATATACCTTTATATACCATTATATACCATTTTATACCATTAGATACCATTTTATACCAATATATACCATTTTATACCATTATATACCATTATATACCATTTTATACCATTATATACCATTTTATACCATTTCATACCATTATATACCATTTCATACCATTATATACCATTTTATACCATTATATACCATTTTATACCATTATATACCATTTTAGGATGTGGGCCGTTTCAGGCAGAAAGTAATTTTTTCATAATGAAATGGTGTAGCGAATAAGAGCTTTGATAATGAGCCCGTTTGATAAAATGAAGTCAAATTTGCAAAAGTTATTTCCCAAAACCCACGCAAGGGTTTCTTTGCTGTGGAGGGAAGGTCAAATTGTTTGAGATGAATATAGTTTTTCCATCTTGGAAAAAGTGAATCCGCTTTACATTTCCTAGTTGTACAATAGATGCGCTTTGGTCATTTACAAGAACGTTGGTTTCTAATGTTTCAAAGGTTTTGCTAAGCGCACTCCTCTTGCTATACTTCAGGAATATGTTAGATTACCGTCGAGAAAAGAGGCCTTCATTGATAACAAGACAGTCTGGTTAAGTGACAGGTACTTTACTCAGCAACGCCTGGCAGGACCAAACCCCATGTCACTCCGACGGGTGACGATCCACGGCCAAGGTATATACTAAGAAACAGTATTGCTTCTTAGTTTTTCCTAAAAAATTGACACACGACGTTTCTATTAAAATAAGTCTTCACTCATAAGAAAGTTAACCTTATATCATTGAAAAAAACGGTCTTATTTCAAGTTGCGTTGGAAAGCACGAATAATGTTTTTTTTTGTTTCAGGAAAGAAAACGACAGTTTTTTTATAATCGCCTATTTTCACTTTTAAACTTTCCTCGCCCTGCATTTGAATTTGATAATGTCAGAGGGTTAATTTCCATGTTACTTTTAAACACACTGTTTCCTAATTTAGAAACTCCTGACTTAAGGACAATGGTAACGATGGCGATGATGACCATGATGGTGATGATGCTGCTGCTGATGATGATGGTGATAGTGATGATGATGATGATTCTTAAGGTGATGGTGATTGTGATTATGAGGATGATGGTGACAACAGCGGTGCTGTCTGGGCATGGCTGTGACTGTGTGGATAGTAGTGAAGCTTGTGGTGATATCGCGATGGTGACTATGGCGTTGTAAGTTTCGACTGATGGATCTGAGCTAATATTTCTCTCTTGTTGTTACGCAGAAAAGAGAAGATGTACTGTCAAGACGACTGATAAGAGATGGTGCCATTTTCCATTCATCTTCGGTGGTCAAATATATCACAAGTGCGCCAATGTTGGTCATCACAGGCCTTGGTGTTCCACCACAAAGAAATATAGTGGAAGATGGGGATACTGCAAAGGTAAAAAGAAAAGATCAATGACAATTTCAAGATTTAGTCATAAATTTGTGATTACAGAATCGAAGATCAGCAGGGTTGCCACGATCAGAATGGTCTTTTTTGTCATCGTGTTAAACAGGAAGAAACTGTTCTCAGTTGAAATGAATTCAATTTCATTTTACATCAAAAACTGCCAGTTTCTCAAATCAAATAACTAAGATGGCTATATAGCATAGAGTCATGGTACCACAACCGATGTTTTAATAAATGTTGCTGAAGAAACTAAATGATAATGTCCACTGACGGTTAGGCCGTCAGTTTGCAGGTTCAAAACGCAAAAGTAAACGCATGCTAATACACGAACAAAGGCCATGTAAAGGGTATTATTTATGTTCCTCTACACTAATGGGGTGGTTTTTGACAGTGGTAGCTGTGGGAAATATACGAGCTAATGGAATATCTCACTTAAACGGAACTTGTTTTTAGTGAAAAAGAAACTGACTCACGTTCCATCTTGAAAACATCTTCCAAAAGGTAGAAGGACCCCTAGTAAATAAATCACTCTGTGAAAGGACTTTCTCATACTCATAAAATATTAGCAAATAAATAAATAAATAAATAGCTAAAATTATGCAATGCAGCAGATTGAAAGCTTAATTATCGTACACAAATACGATGATCTTTCGAAGTTCTATGGTATAAATGATATATTTTCATTCAAAAGCGATCTTTGTTGATTTTTTGTGTCTTACATTCAACTGCTCTCTCACGTTTTGTCTTTGTCTCCTTGTTTAGAGAACAACAACGCAAACCCAGGTATGAAAAGTAATTTCAAACGGACCGCCAGTGCTTACTCGATTAGTCACTACAAGACAGTTCAGTCCCGTTGAAACTAAGATGCTGCATTATCCTTTAATTCACTGGTCTTGTAACGACGACGTTCGTTCTCATCATATCGATTCCATTTTTTGTCAAATTTACATGTAAGTTATCTTTATGGGTATTGCTGCCGTTACGAATATCTGTTTTTATGGCAGAAGCAGAGGATTGCAGTGTTAAGACAAGGAAAGGTGAATGGTGTCATTTTCCATTTACGTACCGTGGAAACGTTTACCACAACTGTACAAGTGTTGACCATCACCGGCTTTGGTGTTCAACTACTCCAAACTTTCGTCATCGCAGACGGGGAAACTGCGCAGGTAAAAACCTGTTGATAATCATTTTATACTCTGTGCCACCGCAGAAAACCTTGGATTGGGCTTGGTTCTACAATGGAATCACGGTTAGGTATCCTTTTTCAAGGCGCCACACACCAAGAAGTATTTCTCTATAATTAAGGAGCATACACTTCAATTTTCGCTACTAACTTGACAAGGAGTTTTATGTTAAGCTCGCAAACAGATTCATAGACATGGCTCAAAAACTGAATACAAGAGTTCATAGACTCCTTCCATTTTGCTAAATTCGTTGATGGATGGCGCAGTCAAGTTTCGCTAACGTTTGGAAACGCATAAGTTTCTGAAGTCATTGTTGTGATATCAAACCCTCTTTTTGGCACCTCCTATGGACTCCGCATAAAATTGATAAAACAAAAAGCATTTGAAGCTTAATGCATTTTTTTTGGTTTTTTGTTTTTAGGAGAAGAAGAGAAAAAGGAAGGTGAGTTGACTTGTGCCACAAATACCGGGTATTTGCACACTCTCAATAGTTAAACAGACTCAGATAGCAAAAGTTATGCGGGAAAGCAGGGGACGACTTTTAGCACACCATTGGAATGTAAAGGCAACACCAATAGGAAAAGATTGACTGAAAGGTGTAGAAAAAACTGAGAGGACAGTTGAAGAGTCACGTACTATTTTAACTTTCAGTCTTCGGTCAAAAGAGTTATGCTAGCAGCCAAATTGCCACTTAAGGTCACTGTGTAGTTTATTTATTGATCATGTGCTTATAATTCCTAATGTTCTTGAGTTGTCGGTTGAAAGATAAAAATTATAAGTTGGAGATCATATATAGCTTTTCCTTTAATTCTTTTACCAATATATGCTTTACTTTCGTCCATACATTTTAGTTCTCGATTATCAAGAGGCACAAATAATTTTCACTAAGAACGTTTATTTCTCCTGCATGTTTGTCCTTCTACGGCGATTCCTAGTAAGTTTACTTGAGTCCCGCTCAGGTTGCCGTTTTGTTCTTTGAAATCTTCTTCTTGGCAGTTTAGCGGACTACGTCAACCATAATTATTGTTGTATTCTGAGATTTCCCTTAAGGCAGATTCAGGTCAGCCGTATTTGATTTGTTGTGGTACTTCCCACTTTGAGGTGGTTTTATTCGTAAATAGTAATAAGTCTTGGGTAAATAATAATTGATAATCCAAGTGGCCGGTATGTTGATTTTTATGCATTTCGCCTCAAGAGACTGAAACGCGTTGGGGATAATGTACAAATGGAGAACCAAGGAGATAGGAAAAAGTAACTTTTCATTAATTTTTAGAATGTTATATCTTAGTTGTCTTCGTGATTCATATCTTGTATACAGGACCTGTGGGACTGGACTGGAACAAACTAAAGATGGAGCTGAACCCTGCGTTTGAGTGGGATGCCGCAGTAAAAGCGGCTCTGAAAACGGAAGACGCTTTGGAAGACGTAAGTTCTCGTTATAACCGTTTAAATTTAAAACGTGTTGATATTAGATCGTTTGCACTTTTGGAAATTGCTATTAATTTTCTCTTCGGATTTCGTATCCTTTCATTTCAGTAAATGGTGGGAAAAATAAAGTAGGTTCACTTGTAAGTCTATGCAGCTGTACCAGTCTGATCAAAGCTGAATATGATCATAAATGATCGAGAAACAGTAATCCAAATGAAGAATGATCCTCGCAGTTGTGACCGCAATTTATGCAGTTGCGAAAAGAAGCCTGAAACAAATTCAGGACTTCAACGGGGTTTGAACCCGTGACCTCGCGATTACCGGTGCGATGCTCTAACCAACTGAACTATGAAGCCACTGACGTTGGGAGAAGGTTAATTGTGGGTTCATATGTTCCCGTGAAAGAAATGAGTGTGAATGATATATGAAATGAATCATATATGAACTGAGGAAATGAAGTCAAATGAAGAATGATCCTCGCAGTTGTGACCGCAATTTATGCAGTTGCGAAAAGAAGCCTGAAACAAATTCAGGACTTCAACGGGGTTTGAACCCCTGACCTCGCGATTACCGGTGCGATGCTCTAACCAACTGAGCTATGAAGCCACTGACGTTGGGAGAAGGTTAATTGTGGGTTCATATGTTCCCGTGAAAGAAATGAGTGTGAATGATATATGAAATGAATCATATATGAACTGAGGAAATGAAGTCAAATGAAGAATGATCCTCGCAGTTGTGAACGCAATTTATGCAATTGCGAAAAGAAGCCTGAAAAAAAAAAAATATCAGGACATCAACGGGGTTTCAACCCCTGACCTCGCGATTACCGGCGCGATGCTCTAACCAACTGAGCTATGAAGCCGCTGACGTTGGGAGTAGGTCAATTGTGGGTTCATATGTTCCCGTGAAAGAAATGAGTGTGAATGATATATGAAATGAATCATATATGAACTGCGGAAATGAAGCAATTGACGTGCTCCCAACGTCAGTGGCTTCATAGCTCAGTTGGTTAGTGCATCGCACCGGTAATCGCGAGGTCAGGGGTTCAAACCCCGTTGAAGTCCTGAATTTTTTTTTGCAGGCTTCTTTTCGCAATTGCATAAATTGCGTTCACAACTGCGAGGATCATTCTTCATTTGACTTCATTTCCTCAGTTCATATATGATTCATTTCATATATCATTCACAAACAGTAATCCTTTAGGAAGAAACAGACATCTAGTTTCTTCTGAAATATCCTGTTATGTGACGGATTCCCGATTGGGGTTAATTTTCAGGCTATAGATCAGGGACGAATCTATGCTCTTCGCTATGAGCTTTGTGACGACATGGCCAGATCACCGGACCTCACAGATCGAGATCCTCGACGGACCATGTGGAACTTTTTGTCTCCCATTGCTCTGTTTGCATCTGCAAGAGTTCCTGGGAAATCTAGCAATGAACTTGTTCCTGTGGCCATTCAAATGGACTACACACCAGGTTAATTATGATTACCAATTACTTACTTTAGAGATAAAGCTTGGCCCATTGTGCTAGCATAGGTTTTGGCATAAATGGAACAAACGAGCATAATATTTCTAAAAAACACCGTTCGAGCATAATTGGAAGATTTTTGCTTTTTAAGAATCATTTTAAAAAGCCAATAACAATTTCATTCTTGCTTTTTATCGCCTTAGAATAATTGGAAGTTGTGTTTACTTATGCAGTTGATCATGATCTGGAAACAGTTTCGTATATACTAAAATCAAACTTAAGGTACAGGGACATTTTTACGCTTGAAGGTTTAAATGGGTGATAAGCAGAGAAAGACAGCACGGTTCTCTCATATAATCTCTCAAAACTTATACATGTTTCAAGAAGAAAGGTATCGCGGGCTTAATATGATGAACCAGCTGAAGTTTCAATTGTTGCTGATCTTCGTTATTCAAGGTAACAGAGCTTAAATTGGGTGCATTTTTTGGGACAACGCTGCATATTCCCATCCCACCTTAGAAACTGAATGAAGCAATAAGTGGCATAAGGTTTTCAAGAAAAAAAACCGCGTACTCTTAAAAAGGAAAACATTGCAGAGGAGACCTGAGACCAGCTTGCAGAAGAAACTAGACCAAGCGTCTGAGCCTCGTTTTCAGTGCACTTCTCGTGTTCGGCGGGCGGTGCACGATCTTCCCAAAGAAACGCATAGTTTGTGTATTCGGAATAAACCATAACCTGTTTATTCTACTATCCAAAGCAGAATGAACGGAATATCGTTCCATTCATTCCGAAAACGGAATAGGTCTCCCTGCAAAGAACACGATTGCCGTCTATGCCGAGTTAGCCCGCGAACGCAAACGTATTTTGATACTTTTCGGGCGGAGAGAAGCGACAACCGGAAATACGTCTGCGTTCGCAGGCTAACTGGCCATGTTCTAAACGAGTGAGAGCCTGGGAATGAGTTTAAAAATGATCGATTGGAAAAAAATGTTGACGCTGCATGAAAGAGCATCTCAAAAAATGGTCACCATGCCAACTTTGATGCTGTTCAATTGAATTGGAGCTGAAATAAATTCTTTTGAAAATTGTGAAAATTAGAGACTTTGTATGGTTTGGAGGGACACACTTTCCGAAATAAAGACGTTTGCATGGGATTTTTTAAAGATCTAAATGCATGTCAACTGGCGACTTTTCGACCAAACATAGTCAAACTTGCTCAAAGTACTTATTTTGAGATACCCTTTCGATTTAGTTCAATGCCATAGATTTTCAATGAAGTTTGGATTCGTACCCAGGCCCTTACTCATTCAGAACATGGCCAATTCCGAGTATTCTTTTTGCGAAAAATTTTCCCACAAAAGAACCCATAATTACCCAAAAATTTCTCAAACTTAAGTGGCAATATTATTAGCGACACCGTCGCGTAGTACGTTCTGAAGTTTGAATATCATTGTTTTGCTTAGATTCAGCAGTGTACACCCCAAAAGATGGCGACAACTGGACTATTGCGAAACTAAATGTTCAGATCACAGACCTGGAACATGTACAAATCGTGGAGCACCTCGCTAAGGTAAACAAGAGTCTTGTGGATTCTCTTTAAGTCCGTGCAAACGGTCCTAACACGTTGGCGTTGGGTTTTGAACGTTTTGGATGTTTTTGGGAGTTTTTTGCTCGATTTCAACAAAACAATATCAAACTACTGCCAACAACCCGTCACAACACCCAACACAGTATTTAAGGGTACCCAACTTGTTGAACCCATCGGTAGGTAGAGTTCGCGTGGGCTTTTGGGTTTTGCAGATTACCACTAAGAGTATCACAAAACGCTTCCTCAAAGGATTTTAAACAGACAAGCATGCAAACCGGCCTGGGAAAAAGGTTAATAAAGTTGTTGACAGGCTGCAGAGAAAAAGAAAACTATTCGGTTTATATGCAGACTTACAATTCTTTTTCGCTAATTTCTTGATCTGGCTTTGTCGAAAGAGAACTAATAACGATATCTAGTCGTACAAATTCATCCTCCTTAGTTCATAATCCGCAAATAATACATTGGCAAGAAGCGCTTCAGTTCACTTTTTTAAAAGGTTAACCGCCAAACAAAAACATCAATCCATTAGTTCCTAAGTCACTGTCATAAAAAAGTATCTTTCCTCTGAGTGGCGGATGCGGCAACACAGTCCTAATAATGAAAACGTGCAAATTAAATTATTCACCTTTAAATGTCACTCAAGGTTCATTATCTGATGGAACCATTTTGCGTGAGCTTGAAACGGCACGTGCCATCTTTGCATCCACTGAACCAAATACTCAAGTATCACTGCAGGGAGGTCACCATTCCGAACATATTTGGAACTCCCAAGCTAGTAGGTGAGTCGCAGTTTATGGATCTTCTCTTTGCCAATGGAAACACAGGGACTTTTCGGCTTCTCCGGGATGCACATCAGGTAGCCACGTGGGAAGTAACAGATCTTAGAGCAGAGATAAAGGTAAGTTTTCATTGTGACGTAACTGTAACAAAATTAAGACTGGGAATAAGAAAGCACAGATTCAATATACCGATCAAAACCACTTGGGAAGTTATAGATCTGAGAGCAGAGATTACGGTACGTTTTCATTGTGACGTGTCTCTAACAACGTAGCCACGCGGCGCGGGAAATGACGCGGGAAAATAAAAAAAAAAAAAAAAAGGTCTTAGAGCAGAGAAAAAGGTAACTGTTTTCATTGTGACGCCGGTACCTGTTGGGAAGTGACAGATATGAAAGCAGAGATTAAGGTGCGTTTTCACTGTGACGTGCCTCTAACAGGACTCAGGGAATAAGAAAGTACGATCAAAACGTGTACGTTTATAGCTGTAAATTTTATTGTGGACTTTAATGATCCTCATACGTTATAATAAACATGTTTCGTCTAAATGCTTAAGGTTTTGAAATAAGCTCAAACGCGAAAAAAGTTTACCGGTGAGTTTGCTTACCGATGGTCGCTCTAAAATAAAGTTTCGTCCATACGCACATAATGAAGGCAGGACTTTCTGGTACAGTATAACTAACAGTACCACACAAAAATACAGCTGAGGAGCTTTCATATGATTCGTTTCACTGAGCTTTCATTACTTTATACATGCATAGTCCGGTTCAAGATTAGCCCACAAACGCTTTTAGAATTGTCTTATAGATTCTGATTTAAGATAGTACAGAGCACTATGCTAAAAATAATCAGAACAGAGCCATTCTAAATGTCTCGTACTCATTCCGTATTAACTTTAATTCAACAGAAACGTGGACTTGATGACAAAATTCTTATTCCCTTTTTCCCTTACCGAGACGATAGCGAACAAATCATGGGAGTTATAGAACACATGGTCACACATTACATCAACTTGTAAGTACTGTAATCTTGTGAAAAGCGACGAGAAATTATAATTCGCTGGAAAACGAAAGCGGATGTAGTACAGCTTTCTACTTTCGAATGTTTTGACCAGTTTTGTTTGTAGAGGTACAGTTTTAAGTTCGAGGAAACCTGCAGGTTTCATAGACCCTCCTTTTTTCACATTTTCCTAAAAATCCATAAATGTGGAATTTGATAAGTACAGGCACGACGCAGTCCCTGTTAAGAACAGTCACACACAGAGCGGGATGGTGAGCCTGTGCCACCCAATGGACTCCGTTAATCAGTCCACAACGAGTGGTAGTAGTTGAAACCCTGGGGCCTTGATCCAAGCTTTTATTGTAAGATTTAAAGAGGAATACTAGCGCTCGATTAACTCAGTTGGCAGAGCAACGGACTGCTGAGGGAGAAGATCACGGATCCAAACCGAAGACCAAACCAATAACCAGGATCCTAAAATGACTGGTAAGATCATTCTGGCTGTTTGCTCAACATCTCCAATTCAGTTCAGATGATCGCGTCAATGGGTAATGGAGTTAAGCTGCTATCCTTGTCTCCATCACCTCCACACGTAAAACTTGAAGGGGACTAGAACCCACACACTGATCGAAAAGAGTAGGGAAGGTAGTTTCTAGGTTGCTGTGGTCTGTTCTTATACAAACATCTCAGGGTTGGGTGGGAAGTCTGATACCTGTACGTACCCGGAGCCTCTAAGTGGCTAATGGAAACCTCCCAGGATGCTTGGTATAGATACGAACTGATGATGGTGATGATGATGGTGATGATAATAATGATGATGATAATGATGATGATGATGATGATGATGGTAAAGAGGAATACCATTTGTCTCGATAAGGATGTCGGCTCGCTGCTTTGAATTAACGATTCATATTTGTTCTCTTTAGGTATTATAAGACCGACATAGACGTCCAAGACGACACGGAGCTACAGGCTTACGTCAATGAATTGTCTATGAACGGAACTGGGCCCAATGGTGGTCAAGGAAGGGTGAATATGAAGCTTTTACTGTTGTTATTACTACTAATATTAACATTATTATCATTACCATCCATTTAGCTCTGAGCCCTGGCTGTTCTCATGCCGACATATATCCCAAGAGAGCGAGTCATAACAAATGACCAAGGGTCCCCTGGGAACACTCTCCTGGTACTTAGAAATCAAGCACCTTCCTTAAGATCCTGGCCGTTCCTAATAGCGTAGTTTTCTGTAACAGTCCAATTCTAAGCCTAACCCCCCAATTTTTCAATCCATTATTTAAGGTTCTTTGTAAAACTTCCAAGAGCGCCTGCAACAAACGGTACTGTGTCCACGTTTTTCATACCTCACATTCCTCTCATTTCCCTCTTCAAAATTTTCGACTTTTTCACATTCCTTTTCATGTACCCTACTATCCCGGCCCAGGAATAGCAATATCCACAATTATACATTTGTTCTCCTTCTTGCTCACTACGATGATGTCAGGTCTTCTTGCTTCAACAACGTTATCATCATCATCATCACCACCACCACCACCACCACCATCATCATCATCCTCATTATTGGTTTTTATGGATTTATTTATCCATCTAGCTATCCCTCCATCAAGTGACCTTTCTCAAAGTAGAGGATACAAAAACAGTTCATCGCTAAAAGGAATACTAGGCAGTGAAGGTTTGAGAGCCCTTCTCCTCCCTGTTTTCCGGCTGTTAAGTTTGGTAAGCTTTCTTCCGTGCCAATGCATAGCAAGGAAGTGAATTTCCTTTCGTGTTAAAGGCATATGTACTACAATTTTCGTCCGCCCTAGTCAACATGAGTTAAACATATGTTAACGATGATTAGTGGTAAAGGCAAGACAAAACCCGGAGTCTCGGCCACTCTTTTTCTCCAACAGATTCAAAAATTTCCTACGAATGTTAAATCCAAGGAAGAGCTATCTCATATTGTGAGCCGGATTATCACACAATTGGCTGTCCAACACTCCAGTGTCAACTATCTCCTAGCAGACTATGCTCAGTACATCCCTAACTTACCGACCAAACTGTACAATGACACCAGAGTGAAAGACGGGGAATTCTCAGTTTATCGGCTGCCAAACCGGCTGACTTCTGCTGTAAGTATTGTTTGCATTGTTTCTCCATGGGTTGAGGATAAGTGAGAGGACAGCATGGCATGGGAGGGAGAGAGAAAACTGATTCACCCATATACTCGGAGGTAGCTAGTTGTTTTAGCCGATAAGAAAAGTCAGCGTGCCATCAGCTTGTTAGTCTGTCCACTGACAACCAATCAATGGACAAAAGTGAACGCGTCGAATGTTAAGTTAGTCCTCATTCAGCCACTTTATTTTTTGCTGGTCAGTCAGACAGTCAAACATACATACACAAAGAGAGACAAAACAGCCTTATGTCGTCCGGCAGCCAGTGAGCCTACAGTCAGTGAGCCAGCCAGCCTGCCTCTTGTCTACAGTTTGCTTCCTTCGAGAGTAATCTAGTCAAACTGAAACAAATACAGATTCCTACTTTCTCCAGTTTAGACGCTGAGTACTCCAGTCCGTGCATTTGTTAGAGCTCGGCTATGTACTGATGGATATTACATTACTTGTCGTTTGTAATTTTTAGATCGAAGCCAGCTTTAGTAACTCCCTGGCTGCTTTCCGTTTCGATTCCCTATTTGACTACGGCAACGAACTACAGGACAGCAGGGCTACCAACCTCGTCAACGACTATTTCGGCTACCTTATGCGAGTAGTTCAGCCTCGTATGCAGAAATTGAACCAGCTGCGGAAAGAAAATGGTTATCTCACGTATCCGTATCTGATTCCAAGATGGGTGCCGAACGGATGTCAGACCTAGTTCACCATTTGAAGAAGAC
>JAEMWC010000042.1:1655000-1660000 GCA_016490735.1 Pachyseris speciosa | reverse complement strand
ATCTGATGTTCATAAGTATACCATAAGCTGTAGCCCATGAAATAATGTCTCCCATCATTTCCATTCACCTAAAAACATCCCACAGAGTTGTTTACAAACAAATGTTGCAGGGTGGGACCTATGATTATCATCCTTATATCCAAGTAGACTAGATCAGAAAGCCTAACATTTGCACATCATTACAAAGACCCTAAGTGTTGTCCAACCGGGATTTGAACCTGCGGCCTCCCACTCACCTGACTGATGCCTCATCCCATTGGGCTAGCCAGGTGGTCAGTGGTTCAACCTCCAGGTAAGTAGTCAAGATACTGTACTTACACCATGAGTTCAAGCCTCCAAGTCTCCAGATATGGTTTTTCAAGTTAATAACCTCAAACAGTGTCATAATTTATAATTACCAATTCTGTCAATTAAGCATTAACATATCAGTCAGCAAAATATTTAACTCAACCATCAGAACAATGCATGAACGTAAATCGTTTTATTCCAGTTCCTTAGTTTTAAGACATGTACAATCAAGAACACCAAAGCAATGAACAAACCTCACTATTGCGTAGCCAATGCAGTCTTTGCCAAAATCAACATTCCTTTATTTTGCTAGGGAGGTTCAGGTTTTCTTATAATAATAATAATAATAATAATAATAATAATAATAATAATAATAATCACTTTATTTAAGTCTCAAATGTATTTAGCCGAGCACAGATGCTCTACTAATTGGGGAGACTAAATCAAATCAACTCTAAATAAATCAAATGAAATCAAATGTTGGTTTTAGGGAAGAGGGGAAAACCGGAGTACCCGGAAAAAACCTCTCGGAGCAGAGTAGAGAACCAACAAACTCAGTCCACTTATTACGCCGAGTCCGGGAATCGAACCCGGGGCACATTGGTGGAAGGCGAGCGCTCTCACCACTGCGCCAACTCTGCTCTCCATGATTCTGGCAAGATTCTCACTTTCACGTTTTGGCGAGGCTTTGCCGGACTACAGACGCGCGTTCTGTTCCGTCGCTTTTTCCTTGTTTGGCTTCTTGCTGATTTTGGATGGATGCACTTTCTGTCGCCTTCTTTACTCTCGTTATCCTTAATGACGTTTGAAATGTTTAACGCTATTGTGACGAGCTGCGCAAATTTTGTTTTGGAAACCCATCGTCCTCCGTGAAAGCTAGACCTGTTACATTCTCAAAAATTATTGAAAGGTTTTCTTTCTTTGAATTTTCTCCAAACAAATCAATCGAACCACTCGAAAAGGTTGAATTGCAGTATTTGCAAACGTACCGGCGATCTGAAGCTTTCGATAAAACCTTGACAGGAGTATTCCCCGCCAATTGCTCCGCCATAGTTGTTTACGAAGCAACTTCCGGCTCAACTGCCCATGCTCAAACTTCTAGCCAATGAAAAAATTCAAAAAAATGGATTATTCCAGAGCTCCGTGTCTTGGCGCTGGCCAAAAGACACGTGGGCTCTGGGAACGAGATTGAAGTTTTCCAGTGCAAAAACCGAAAACCCGGCCTAAAAAATAGCCGCCAAACCGAAAAACGAAAACCCCAACGCCCCTCTCTGTAATGAGTACATGGGCCACCGTACTTCTCTGAGGGAGATATCCCGAGAAACAAACAGCAAGGATTTTAGAAAATATTGTTAAATCTCAGGATTCTAGGTGCTTTCTTCTTTCACTTAGCCAAACAGATCCGCGCTTAAGTATAAACTGATATTCTGATATTAGACGAAACACAATTATCTTTGTATGAAATAGGTTGGAGACTTCAAACTTTCACTTGAAAGACTGTACATTTCACATGATTCATATGCTTTGGAGCGCAAGGAGAAGTAGAATGAAAACTAACATCAAACATTAATACACGGAAGCCTCGTATCAAAGAACACCCAAGGACTCATTTCGGCGAGGAGACGTTCAGGAGCCCTTAATTTTCACCGACATTCAGATTTAATTGTTAAGAAGATCTAGCGCTTGAAATCACCAGTGCTTTCAGACAGGAAAATTGATTTATTTGCCTTTTGAGGGTCGAAGAATGTTGGCTCAGATTGCTCACATTTACGGACAGGCAAATCAGTTCGTAACTTCGGGGAGTAGGGCTCTTTTCTTCAACAAGTAAACAAGTGATTTGACTCAGGCAAACATATCAAACATATGTAAAACGGCCAAAGACAAACAAGGCAAATTAAATGAATTTCACACTAGGTGGATTGTATCTGGGTGGCTTATAATTAAGGGCGAAAGCAGTGTCTAGACTTCGGACAACCTAGAGTAGGATAGTAAAACACAGTGAAGACCGAGCACCTGACACTAATTTAGACAAAACTACGAAAAGGGGAAACACGCTTGGACGCTCTGTTCGACGATTCGAAACTAATTTAAATGTTACTGATTCCAAAACCAACTTTGAAAGGAATAATTAGAATGACAACGAAAACAATCTCGCGGAACCCCGCTAAGATTGATGATAGACCCATTCGGCTTACTCAATGTTGTACCCAATTCAAACCCTTTGGGATTAAAGCGTTTTGTTCCAGGTATTTCCATATCATTTAAATATGAATGCTACATTATAATGCAAATACAATACACAAAGAATCTTAAGCCCAAGAGATTTGAATTGGGTACAACATTGAGTTAGCCGAATGGGTCTACTGATGGCAACTCTCTACGGAAGACGCAGTTGGAACAGAACTCCTTCGTAGACTGTTTTTGTTTCAACTAGGGCAATAATTTTCGAGAAAGGTTTTGTAATCTGTCAACGTTAAAGCTCAGACCCTGGAAATTCTAAAGGAAACGAGGGTGCGAATGAACGAACTTGTCCTTAAATACCTTGTCAACCGAATCTCCGGCATGGAAACAGTCCCGAAAAAATTGGCCTTTGTTGTCTAGATAGACTAATATCTATGGTTGTACATAAATTAAATTATGCTGATCATAATTACATCTAGTTTCGAAAAAGTTCGAAATCTCTGTGACATTGCGGCCACTAACTGCATAAGAAATCAGCTATGTTGTTACAGTGAAAAGTTCGCAAACAAAGCTACCTAATGGGTAAACATTTTTCAGTTGAAAGTATCATCCTAGGTAACGGTTCGTAACTCAGAGGTATGATTCTTACACCTTTAGTTATCATAAACAAGGATTGGTTAATATATAATTGTCAAACAATATACTTTTCTTGATGTCGAAGGTCAGTCTTATGACTGTGCCACTAAAGTGAATTCTGACACCTGCTTTTTAACCAAACACTTATACCATTCATTTCATGAGAGCGCCGGGAGTACTCGAAAATCGTCATGGTTGCTCTTTTAAACAAGATGAAGCGTATCTTAGCTTTCCTGGCCTTACAGCGCTTACCAGTCACACGCGCCCTCCAACGATTTTTCCCATTTTCGAAAACTAAGTTTTGGTGGACGTCAATCAAATGTTTCCATGACAATATAGTCCTCGTTTCGTGTCAGTTTCACGGCCATGTTCAATCGTCGTTGTGATCAGGTATAAATCGCTCAGTTATTACTGAGAAAGTCGTTTCCAATTTAATTCGTTGAGATGGAGGATTATTATGTCGAGACGACATGGTCAGCCTTGAATCACATAGCATGCAGAAACACTTTTTGGGAGCAAAACGTTTGTGAAGAAGGCGATTCGATTGTACGTAAACACCGGAGCCGTAAGGGATCCGCCAAAGAGAAGATCAAAGAAACGAAAAAATATCAGGTAGCTGAAAACGTTGGTCTCAGAAAATGAGTCGAGTTGTGTGGAAATTGACTTTTTATCAGCTTTTTACGGATGCAGATTATTTTAGCCGCAGAAATTCTTGTCATTAGTTATGCTATAAGATAATCCAGAGCTCTATCTTGACGAGTTGCAAGCGTGGTTGGAGTACGAGAGAGGTGAGGCGTATGCAATGCAAACCCTCAGCAGAACTATAAGACAGATGGGATTGACAGTAAAAAAAGGTACTGAAAGCCGCAAGAGATTAGCAGTCAAAGTTTTGTAGTTCATCCTGTAATAAAGGTTATTATTTAGTTCTCAATTTGTTGTGGTTGCCGTACACTGTTCGTAAATTTGTAGTCTCAAATCATTCCCCGTGAGCGAGACGAACGAAAAGGCACAGAGTTCAGAAGATTTACTTCTCAGTTTCAACCAGAACAGTTTCTGTTTATCAACGAGTCAAGTAAAGACGAAAGAGAAACTTGGGTACTCTGCGAGTAGTTCGTTTAAAAGAAACCCCGTTATTGTCATGGATACATTTGATTGACGTCCACCAAAACGTAGTTTTCGATGAAGGAAAAAGCCGTTGGAGGGCGCGTGTGACTGGTAAGCGCTGTAATAACAGCCACAAGGTAAGCCAAAACGAACGTTCAAATCAATATTTCCTCTCTGAGCGAGAACAACTATTTTAATAACAATTAAGAATGTTCGTTTTATAATTTCGTTCGAGAAATAGCCAAACCCTCGACCTCTCGTTTCCCGACTGCTGGTCAAGGGGAAAGAAGACCCTGGGTACGAGGTTGTCGTAATAGTGACTACCTGCGCAAGCGCAGTACTCACAAAAACCGAAGTTTTCCAGTGCAAAAACCGAAAACCCGGCCTAAAAAATAGCCGCCAAACCGAAAAACGAAAACCCCAACGCCCCTCTCTGTAATGAGTACATGGGCCACCGTACTTCTCTGAGGGAGATATCCCGAGAAATAAACAGCAAGGATTTTAGAAAATATTGTTAAATCTCAGGATTCTAGGTGCTTTCTTCTTTCACTTAGCCAAACAGATCCGCGCTTAAGTATAAACTGATATTCTGATATTAGACGAAACACAGTTAATTATCTTTGTATGAAATAAGTTGGAGACTTCAAACTTTCACTTGAAAGACTGTACATTTCACATGATTCACATGCTTTGGAGCGCAAGGAGAAGTAGAATGAAAACTAACATCATACATTAATACACGGAAGCCTCGTATCAAAGAACACCCAAGGACTCATTTCGGCGAGGAGACA
>JAEMWC010000042.1:1580000-1645000 GCA_016490735.1 Pachyseris speciosa | reverse complement strand
CTTTTCGAATTATCTTTTGTTCAAGGTACTGTGAATCAGTCACACGCTGTGAAGTGTCTCTTCCACAGCACTCCACTTCAGAATGCAAGGCCTTAAGAAATGCTGCTCTGGCTAAAAACAAGAAGACCTTCACTTTGAAACACGATCCGGCCTTGTATGGATTTGCGAGATTGAACATGACGCCACAGGAGCTGGCACCCATTGTTTTTGGAGACCCTTTCAGCAGATACTACGCCAAAGCCTACACCCAAACTTTGGAAACCAATGAAGAAGTCTTAGAGAAGTACAATAATGAAACCCACGGACAGGAGATCAACGACCTTTCAGAATACCTAAAGATGTCAGAGTTTTTTCAGTCAGTGCTGGAACCACTAATCGGGGTACTTGAAATACAACTTGATATTTATTAGATTAGTTTCATTATCATTGGTGTTACCAGTCATTGTCGGTATCTCTATTGTTATCGTTGTCTAATCATCATTGTTGTCTGATTGTCGTTGTCATTATCATCATCGTTATTGTTATCTTTAGGCGCCCAAACGCTACGTGCGTGCTCTAATATTCCCTTCCCGTGGGGATATATGTAGTTACAGGAATACTCTCAAGAAACTACCACACACAATTGGGAAAACGTGAGATAGCTGGAAATAGCTTCTGCTGTTATCTGTTTGATTTGTGCAATATCATGGTTGCAATTAAAATTAAAAAATGGTTATCTTGTACGGACATAAATTTGGCAATCCATTCTTTAAAACACGGCCGTCAAAATCATGCTGCCACGGATTATCAAGTCATGATAAAAGCAAACTTTATACCTATTTTTTGTCAATTAAAATATAATCAAAGTCGGCAGATTTATTTTGGCAGTGCTTGCTTTAACACTGAAAAAAAATTGAGAATGTTTGAAGTCAGGGCGGTCATTTTCGATTTGCGCCCCTTCACAGGCCAGGTGTGATTCGCAGGATCAGAGGGCAACATTTCAGTGATCCTGAATTACAACAAAATTACTTAAGCTTGTCATTTCTGTTTTCAGGAGTATGCTAGACTACCATCTAAATACGAGGCTTTTATGAACAATAAAACTAAATGGATAAATGACAAGTACTTCACTCAGCAGCGCTTGGCGGGTGTAAACCCAATGACGATCCAGCGGGTAACCATCCATGGACAAGGTAATATTATTGCTTGTTATATTGGCGATGTTGTAGTTCAATTTTATCCTTGGTTCAATTTTTATTTTCGTTTACGTGTATGGTAATGTATGATAATGATTAGAAAACAGAGGCAAAAAACCACAACAGCTATGCGTCATTACTATTAAAATTATTCTCAGTGTCATACCACTTAACTCTATAACCATTAAAACCACGTCTATAACCATCATGGCCATCATGATCGTCGTCGTAATCCTTAGCAAACTCGTGAACACCAATAGGCACAAGTCGTCGAAACGTCAAGTCCACACTACTGGCAGACCTAAGGAGTAGGAGTATTAACCAGATATCGTATAACTAAAAGCGTGAATCAATAACACTTTAAAACAACGCAATGAAGGGTCGAGAGAAATACTTTTGTTTGTTGTGTTAAATTTCTCGCATATCATATCAGGCATACATCCCCCACCCATCACACTGACAACACTACAGGTAGGCTAGAATTACGTGGCTTGTTTTTGGCCAAGAGGAGTGTTTTGTAAGTGTCTTGTTGAATATTCTCGAGTATGATATTTGTGGGTTCTGAAAACCGAATACACGAGAATGATAAATCATGCCATGAGATAGTTTATTTGCAACAAACACATTGCAAGAAAGAAATAACAAAAACCAAATTGCAAGAGAAAAATAATGCTAGGGGTGGGAAAAAATAAGACTTCATTAAAACTGGGGTTGGTGCTTAAGCAAGAGAGTGATAATGACAAGAAAATCTAATTCATTAATAAAACGTCAGTCCCATGGACTAGGGTGTGCCATGCAATAATCCCTTTCTGCCTCTTCGCCCAGAAGTTACATGTTATCTGTCATATCTTTTGGGATTATAAAACAATACGCGAATTGGTTAGACAGACAAAAATGGACTAAATTTCAAGGCAAATTTGTTTCCTGCATTAAATTCTTTTCGTGCTCTTTTCTCACACTTTTCAACCGCCTTTTCAGGAAGCGGCGATAGTTTTGTACTTGTACTTCCAGACCCCAATTTGCAAGTGGTAGTAGACAACACGAACGGTTTGCAATGAAGACACCAACCAGTTATAAGACGATTCGTTCCGGTTAAAAGAGGAAAAAGAGGTTGTGAATTTGTAAGCTTCACTGTCAGTTCTACACTGAGTTATCTCATATCTTTTATACCCCCAATCATCGGTCTTTTAAGTTAACTCCGTGTGAGTGGGATGGTCATCGATATCTATGATCGCATCACACTAATCATGCATGATTCGACGCCACCGCTAGTGTTAGAGTTCAGGCAAAAACGATGCCACAATGTGCGAAGTACCGGGGTGTAATGATTCACTCGATTGAAGTATGAACTATAAATGACATATACAATCAATGATGTTTAAAACACAAATCTCAAATTTCTCTTTTCATGAACTTGAGTTCCATAATACTCCTTCATATAAGCAAGAATTTATTTCGAGACAACAAGTAATATAACCGTAACATGACTTGTGGTAAATGGTAGCGACGCAGCGAAGGGAATACTTTTCGCGGAATATCGATATTTCTCTGGAATATCAATTATTTAGTATCGATATCAACCCACTCTTAGCTTAACCCTGTCCAATAGGAGCAAAACAAGAATGAAGTAAATGTGATGATTTTGTCGATATATTCAAGGCAGTATTTCATAACAATCTTCCATCAGAACCAATAGGGCTGGATTGGAATGAGTTGAAAAAGACACTGAATCCCAAGTTTGACTGGGAAGCGGCTGCCCAAGTCGCCCTGAAGACCGGCAACTCTCTGAAAGAAGTAAGTTTCAAGTTCAAGTTTCAAGTTCAAGTTTATTTCAACTCTTTTTACAAGTGTATAATTCTTGGTGGACTGGGCCGCAAATAGCTTTACAGCTAATCGAGGCGGACCAGTCCTTAAATATTACTTTTATAAATATTAATATTATTATTAATATTATTACTGATTCGTCTTACGATGACATTAAATAGAATCAAAAATCGCTTAACAACATGTAAATATTACTGTCTAGGTAAAATCTAAAGGGGAAAGTTAGAGACTAAAACTTGACTCCAGTCGGAAATTTAATGTTTCATCATGTTAATTAAGGTATCTATCTCGACATATGAGTTTTCAGATTCTAGTGTTTCAATTAGTTTTGTTCTTATAGTTTTTTTAAAAGAGTTTTTGGATAAGTTTTTTAGTCTAGTTGGTATCCCATTCCAGATTTTAACACCAACACGTGAAAAGGCCTTAATTTGAACATTAAGTGCGGATTGTTTAGTAAAATAATGCTCAGATGTTGATGAGCGTGTGTTGTAAGAATGAATACTGGCAATTTTAGAGAATAAATTTGAAATATTAGTCGGTGCAGAATTAGTACTGATATTGTACATTAAATTAGCAATTTTCTCATAATATAGGAATTGGAGCGGTAGAAGTTTTCCTTTCAAGAAAAGGGGTATTGCATGCTCCCTTGGTTGTGCAAAGTGAATGAGACGGAGTGCTCGTTTTTGAAGGACAAGGACTTTATTTAACAAGGTCTTAGATGCATTTCCCCAAGAAGTTAGTCCATACGTTATATAGGGAGCAATAAGAGTCTTATAAATATCAAGAAGGGTTCGATTAGGAACAATATGTCTTAATTTCGCAATTAAACCAACAGTTTTGCTTATTTTTGTTGTGAGGGCATGAATATGGTTTTTCCAACTTAAATTTTCATCAATTAATAACCCAAGAAATTTAATACAGTTCTTTTGTTCAAGAGGTACATTCTTATTTTCTTCACTGTCAAAAATATTAATCTGTGGTCGGTAATTAAGTTTTTTTTGGTGTGGGCGAAAAATAATAAAGTTTGTTTTCTTTATGTTGAGTGTAAGTTTATTTGAGGTTGGCCAATTAAATAAATTGTCCAATTCAGCATTTACAATTAATTCTAATGTTCTGAGATTTTCGTGGGAATAAAGGAGATTAGTATCATCTGCAAAAAGGAAAAATTTAAGTTTTCTGGAGCAATGTTGAATATCGTTAACATATAACAAAAAGAGGAGCGGTAATCTTTCATTGCATCTTACATAGGTTGTATCCCACCGCTTTGAGCATTTCATTGCATAGTTCAACTAAATCTACACTTCTCTTCCCACCAAGCCTCTGAACACCACACAAGTTTTCAAATTTACGTTTATGAACGAGTGGGAAATCATTTACCAGAAACAAAACAGTGCCGGAAATGTTGGTCCAAAAAGTACAACAAATGTACACTTGAAATTGTCGGCAGACTTGAAATGCTCAATTAAATATTCGAGAAATTCAAATTAACCAATCTATTTCCTTGGCAAGGATCAAGAATTTCCTTTTTCTCACATCTCTGTTTGTTTTCAGGCGATAAACAAGGGCCGAATCTACGCTCTTCGTTATGAGCTGTGTGACGACCTGGCCAGACAATTGGATCTCACAGACAGAGATCCTCGACGGACCATGTGGAACTTTCTGTCTCCCATTGCTCTTTTTGCATCTGCAAGAGTTCCTGGGAAATCTGGCAATGAACTTGTTCCTGTGGCCATTCAAATGGACTACAAACCAGGTTTATAAACTATGTAAAAACTGAAACACTTTTAATCCTTGGTCAACGTTAACAGCCATATAGTAAATGCTGTAACACAACAAATGACCAGGTTTATAGACTTCGGGGTGTTACTAAACTGAGTAGACCACGGAACCAGCGGAACCCATGATTTCCTTTACCTTTTCACCAAAGAAAAATTAAGGCTTTGTTTATTTCACCTTCATATTCAGTTATGGGGCAATCTTAATCGACTTCAAGGAGTATGGTATTGGCATATTTTAGGCCTCTAAATGGCTAAGCATGTGGCCATACACAAGCTAAATACCTCGTATTCTAAGCCAAACTGGCCCTCCACTTCGCCATGTTGTCGAATAGAACGGCACGATGTGACACGGTCCAGCTTATCTAGATGGACGTCATTAAGGATTAAGGACGGTAAATGCAATGCTCCAAAACTTGTTTCTCGTTTTACGCAATCTTCTTTATGCCAGGAAACTAATTTTTGAACAACGTTAAGGAAAAATGTTTTTCTTTTTTTTAAGTAAATGGAAAAGTTTCGGCTGGTTCCACGGTCTGCAGATAAGCAGTTTAGTAACACCCTGGAATTCGATCTAGTCTGTAACCTTTTTCGGACACTTGCACGCGCATTCCGATGCTATGTGCTGTTGTCATGATACCGTTTTGGTTTTACATTTCCCTAAAGATTATTATACAGCAATTCCCCTCATTAGCAGTTGTTTGTTTACCTCCTTACATATATTGGGGAGGTTGGAGGGGGGGGGGAGTTTGAATGCGATAAGAGATATATGGACAAGTTGTTTGGATTCAAGCAGTGCGGTTTGACAAAAATGCGACTCTTCCACATCTTTGCTAAAGCATATTGACATGGCTAATGACAGAGTTTCAGAACTGTTTTAAGTTAAATTTTATTTTTCAGAGTTAGGTCCAAGATATAGTGGTTGGGAGTTTTTCTGATTTGCTGCTCTTTGTTTGTTTTTGTTTTGTATTTCTGTTTCTTTTTATTTTCGTTTGTTTTCTTAACACCGAAAGCGTTCTAAAAAAAGGACTAAATCGGTGTTTTAATCAGACTCAGCAGTGTACACTCCTAAAGATGGCGACAACTGGATGCTTGCCAAACTCAACGTTCAGATAACAGACATAGGATATTCACAAATCGTGGAGCACCTGGGTAGGGTATGTATTCTTCTTTTATTGTAGCAAGGGTATATTTGGGGAGGATCATACTTCACGGTCCCAAGAAACTCTTTCTGTTTGTGTGTCATTTCGTTTTGCTCAAGTTTCTGTTTGTGTGTCATTTCGTTTTGCTCAAGTTTTGTCGAAATGAGTAACGAGGAGATGCTAACAAACGGAGTCTTTTTTCCTCATAATTACTGTACCAAAGTAACTGTACATTTGAAGACACATCGTTTTTGTTGTTGTTATAATTTTTGCGGAATTTAGCACCGAACGTATCGACTTCTCCTTACATTCATCGGGTAACCGTATGGTATGAAATTTCCCAGTTCACGTGACCTGTTGTCTCCATGGCAACGAGATTTTGACAGTTATCTTTCTCAAAATTCGGATTTTGAACCCTTTCGTCAATAAAAGTTTTTTTTTCCTAACAATGTTTCTTTTAACCTTACAATGTTTCTACCTTGGTAGTTAAACAAAAAGGTTACAATGTTTACACTCACCCTATTCCCCCTTACAACACTTTAACTCGCACATTAGAAAATTTACCAGCTACCCTGTTTAATCCTTAATACTTAAACAAATAGCCTACAATGTTTACACTTAACCTGTTGTCTCTTAAAATACTAATACATCCACGTTACAATTTTTAACCCCCGCCCTACTAACCCTTACTTACAATACGAATACAAATAAATTACGTTACACATCACCACCCTATCAACTTGCGATACTTATACTTAAGGCTTACAGAAAAAACAGACAACCACAATAAAAAGGAAAGAAAAAAAAACATCTCCACCGCTTTTTGTCTCCATCCCCCCCCCCCCACACACACACACACACACACACACCGCCAGTCTTTGATGGAGGTTGGTTGGTTTAAGCAACAAAAGATTCCCATTTTACTTTAAATTTTTTTGTTGTGTTCGTCTTGAGTGCATAACGCCTTTCAATATCCTGACATTTGAGAACTGATTGTGAATAGAGTCGCAGGTTTGGCAGGGTCTTATTCAATTTCGAAGTATAGATATGAAATCTGCCTAGGAGGAGGGCGTGGTGAACTAGAAAACCGTTTATTTCATTAACAAAACCTAGACAGGTGAGTTGGGGCAAAAGGTAATTTTGTGATATAACCTTATGTTCAATCAGCCAAGAACGAACCTTTTGCCAAAATATTTGAACACGGGAACACTCCCAAAAAAGATGCACCAGGGTTTCAACCTTTTCTTCACAGAAGTTGCAAGCATCTGTAGAAGATAAACCTATTTTATAAAGGTAGTTATTTGTTGCGATTCTTCTGTGAAGAAGCTTGAATTGGAAAACCCGCAATTTGGTTTCACTGGTACAGTGAAAAGGTAAAGTATATGTTTAACTTCCAATTTATTAATTTCTCATCTATTTTGCAATCCTTTAGCCATTTGTCTTGGCTTTTTAAGGGAGTAGAGGTGATCTTTTCGAGAAGACGTTTGTAAGCCACTCTGGAGAGGTTCGAGACTGAGAGAAGGTTGATTCCTGTGGACTCGTTTTCAGAATCGTCTGCGACATGATGTTGGTCCCGCTTTCTTATGTTTTTAATCGAGGAGATAACACCATAATATTTCAAAAAAGAAGTCCTAACTTTGTAACGGGCTTTAAAATCAGTAAAGGATAAGAAATTGGAGTGTTGGTTTGAATTTCACCAGCGGGATAAAAAGGTTTAAAACTTTTCCGTTACTGTTCATTGCTCATTTTACTGATTTTCTTTCTCTCCCAGCCGCTCAGTAAACAATATCGGTTTCAGTTTCAGTTCCACAAAACAGCAAACTAACCACACGAACTCTGTCGCGCCCAATAGATTTTGTCTCATTTACCTTGTACGGTTTAATATACAGCATGATAAACAAAATCATAAGGAGTTCTGGGAAGTTTTGCTAACAGGCTTTCATTTACATTAAATAAACACTGAGGTTATGGGTGTAGTTAAATCCCTCAATCCTGCACATAATGTGTTGGAGAACTAAAATTATGAGTCTCGAAGCCTCTGTACGGATAACCACCTGCGATTCTCTTCCCACCCCCACCACCCACCCACACACATGCACATTTTTCCCGCTCCCCCAAATCAATTTTGTTTGCGCCTTGCTGAAACCATTCCCAAGCATGGCGTCTTCCCACATTTTACAATAAATATGGGATGGGGAAGGAAGAGTTACTTTACTAATTAATATTGTTGAGCTACAAATACTGGAGACGGGTCAGTTAGGAATCCAAGTGGTCTGTTTTCTCAAGTAGCTTATCACCAACATTGTGGTTATACGTACTTACAAATTGATACAGTTTAGTTGTATGGTCTGTAGTAACTTTTAACTCTTCATTTCAGGTTCATTTTATGATAGAACCATTCTGTGTCATCTTAAAGCGAACCTTGTCATACCAGCATCCGCTGAACCAAATGCTCAAGTACCACTGCAGAGAACTTCTTGTTCCCAACACATTTGGAGTTCCAAATCTGCTTGGCGATTTTAAGCTGGCAGATTTGTTGTTTGCATACGGGAACGAAGGTGCCTACAGACTCCTTCGAGACGCATATCCATTAACGACATGGGGAATAACAGACTACAGGGGGAACATCAAGGTATGTCGATAGTAACTTCTTTTCAGTAAATTAGCTGAGCCAGTTTCTCAAAATTCTCAGCATAACTCGGCCAGAAAAGTACAATATTAATCATTTAGAGAGACTAAAAATGTTACAGAGATGTCATGCAAAAAAATTACACAACCAAAAGAGTAAATCCAAACGCACTTATCTCGCGTTATTAAGTAGGAAACGAGTGCCTGGAGCGAAAGCACATAAAAGTGAAACAATACTTTGTTTTAGTTTTGTAAAACATTAAAAACAAATACCGAAAACAAAAATAAATTTTATCACCAAGCAATCTTTTACAGACTGAATTATAACAAACACTGAAACAACTGAATAGCTGACTATCAACCCTAAAAGTGAAAAAGTTAATGCACCTAAAAGTACTGCTCCTTTTCGTGCGTGGTTTTGTCCTTCAATTTTCTTACTTGCAACTTGTCCTTCTCATTTCTAACATTTCTTTCTTTTAGTAAACGGGATTAGTTTCTAAAGAAACTGTGGTGCTACGTCGGTGGGGGAGTGAAACACGAAAATTTGGTTTATCAACGGAGTTGATAATGTAAATTGACCGTACAGGGATTCGATTAGCTGACGTTTCGAGCGTTAGCCCTTCGTCGGAGCCAATCGCTCCGACGAAGGGCTAACGCTCGAAACGTCAGCTAATCGAATCTCTGTACGGTGGTCAATTTACATTATCAACTCCGTTGATAAACCAAATTTTCGTATTTCTTTCTTTTAGTTTCTTTCTTTCTTTCTTTCTTTCTTTCGTGAACAATGTACATTTCTAGTTGTTTTAATTTTCCAGAAACGTGGGCTTGATGACAGCACACTGCTTCCATACTTTCCTTTCCGAGACGATGGTTACTTAATCTTAGGAGTTATCGAGACTTTGATTGAGAAATACGTCAACTTGTAAGTAAACATATCCCCAGAATTTAAAATGGCAGTGCCCGAATATTTGTATAAATTAAGTTAAATTTTGGGTAAAATCAAAACTAACCATTTCCGTGCACATAATGATGTTGGAACTTCAAGAGAAAGAACAAAATACATTCTTAACATAAAACTGAACAAAGTATATAGCATATTAAGTTACTTGCCAAAGACAAACTGGAAAAAAAGCGGCCCGACTTTTTAGAGTCACAATCCATTGCCATCATCCTGATTATCAATGGTTAAGGTTACCTATTTACGATGAAAAATTGGTTACTTTCCATATCACCCGATTTTGTTGTCTTGAGGCATTCTCAAACACTTTTAATTTAAAGTGCAGTGACTGTTTTCTTTAACTTAATCCAAATAGCTTCAGCTTTAAAATGCGCCAATAAAACTGTAAAGTATCTTTCTTGCGAAAGCCTCTCTTCATAACCGAAACCAAAACTAAGCTTAAGTTGAAGCAAAATTTGAATACTTAGGGGCAGTGTACGGAGATTGCTTAAGTTCTGCCCTTAGTCCTAACAGGTAAGAAGATAAAATATCACCTGCCTCGTGTGGCAGGTTAAAAGGTCAAAGATGAAACGCCAAAGGTATGACAGCTACTGTCAATTTTTGAGATACTCTCAATATTTGTAAAATGGTGCATGCAGTTCACTTAGTTCTACATACATAAAAGACTCTTGCTTTCAAAGTAAATTGCCGGAAAACATGAAGGATTTGTTGCTAACAGACGAAGTAAAGCATCGTCTTTGTCTAGCTATTACAAAGGGAATAAAGACGTGCAAGAGGACAAGGAACTTCAAGCTTACCTCAATGAATTGTCCCAGGAAGGAACTGGACCGAACGGTGGAATTGGAAGAGTGAGTTATAGCCTGCGTAGCAAGCATTTCCGTGTGGTTTTTGAGCGCTAAACCGCGCAGCCAAATTTACGAACTCGGCTTTTTAGCGCTCAAAAACCACTCGGAAACGCCTTCTACGCAGGCTAAGTGAGTTATAGTTTGACAAATTAAAACGTTTTCTCTGAGAAGCATTCACTCTATATACCAGACGTATTTCATTTCCTAGGGGAAGATTACCGAGCATATTTCTCGAGCATTCGACCTCATGATTCATTTCCTTACCATTAGGAGACCAACCAGTTGCCAACTCCTACATTTCCTCCCTAAAGGCAATAGCTTACTAACTTTTCCAAGGAAGACCCTCTCCTTGTTCCCCTCCACCCCCAGCCCCGGCCCACACCCCTCACACAAAACCCTCCTATATATGTGCTCTTGATATGATAAGTCATTCTCAAGCGATACTTTCAAAAGGCATGTGGACATTTTGGAATATCTCCCGAAACTAAAGAGAATTATTCGAAAGTTTCCATAGTATTGGCCACTTTCTTTGGAATCTCTCTATAATACTTTTAAAGAGTAGGGGACGTAGTTTCCGGTGTGGTGATCTATCGCTATCTTTCATCTGTCTTTGACATTCATGTGTTGGTTGGATAAGTGGGTGAGATCAAATATGTTCAAAAGTTGTAAATAGTAATAGCACAGTGCTTAATTAAAAACGATGTTTATAGCAGACACTTCGGGCCTAGCCCTTCCTCAGCGCTCTGAGCACTGAGGAAGGGCTAGGCCCCTAAACGTCTGCCATAAATATCGTTTTTAACTTGACACTGCATGTGTTCTTGCTATTTACAACTTTTGAACTGTTTACTGTGCCACGCAGCAACTGAACCTTTGAGATCAAATATGGACTGATAGCGGGTGCTAGAGGCGCCTTTACACCCTAGAGAAGCATTATAAACCGCTATAAAATTATGTGATATGTGCGGTATATAAATCTATTACCATTACCATAGTGGTTCCCACGGCGTTCACCATAGTACATATGCATAAACATTTCTTAGACATGGCTCGCCTCTGGTATAATTCTCCAGCACGATTGCCAGCCAGTAGGGACATACAAGTCACATAATTTATATTCCTTTACAGATTCAGGAATTTCCTGCCAGTATCAAGACAAAACGACAACTTTGTGACATTCTGAGCCGTTTACTCTCTCACGTGACCATTTATCATGCTGCCGTTAACTACGTCACGATTGATTACCCAGAATACATACCGAACCTACCGACCAAGTTGTACAACGATACTCGAGTTAGAGAAGGCGAATTCTCAGTCTATCGGTTGCCAAACAGGGTGTCATCTGCTGTGAGTATTATAAAAATTTGCCATTCCGAAATAAGCCATGAGAAGACTGACCCGCGGTAAGGGAGGTTTCAGATGGATTCAGATAACATTCCAGAGAAACGAAGAACTTTTTGTAGAAGATGCGTTTCCTGACTTCTGTTCGAGGGAGGCAAATCTACTGGTCAAGAGACTGCGTTTGAACACTCCAAGAGTAAATAAAGCGTTATATATAATTTCCCATTTTCAGCTATCGTGGGTAAAGACACTTGGCAGGTACATTTCGTATCTCATTTCTGAGAAATTAACGACAAGCAGGGTTAACTGAAACTAGCACTCTCCACACCAGCCCCCACTCCCCTCTCATTTTAGTAAACGCTCTTGCTGGGCTGCATTTACTATAAAGGGTTAACTAAGGTTTTAAACATTTCAGATCCAGGGAAGTGGATTCAACACGCTGGGAGTTTTCCGCCTCGATTCATTGTTTGACTATGGCAACGAACTAGAGGACTTGAGGGCTGCCAATCTCGTCAATGGCGCCTATTGTTACCTTATGAAGGTTGTTCAGCCTTTCTTGCAAGAAAAGAATCGGCAGCGGAAGAAAAGTGGAGAACTGACCTATCCTTACTTTATTCCAAAATGGCTCCCGAATGGAATTCAGACTTAGGTTCGTTGCGCTACACTACCCATCGGTCAAGGCGTTAGATGGCCTTTTGCTGTATTTTCCAAGTTAGACTAGTGGAAAATGAAAGAACGCAATTGTGAATTTTGCAATAATAATGAATAAAAGGGAGTAATTTAAAGTGTCATTGCTTAGTTTACGTTATTTAATTTCCCGTTATTTTTTTACTGGATACTTCATTCTCACTTTGCAGTCTGCAAACAGCAACGTCCAACTGCATACACGCCCTGTTCCAGACAATCCGCTTTTTCTCTCTTAAAATGGCGAGGGAGGAGAGATTGAAAGAGGGGGAGAGGGGGGCGGGTGGGGGGTGCCAGGGGGTATAGATGTCATGTCCAGTAAAATTTGTTTCTTGTGATGCAATTTTCGCCTTCTTTCCTTTGGCTTAGAGTACCGAGCTATATCGAGGGCTTTTTTTCATAGTATCCCATAAAAGAGCGGTATTATTTACTTCGCCGCTATTCTCGTATTCGTAACATACTTCCATAATTGTCTTCTAAGTGAAATTGTTATATTCAAGGTTTATCAAAACCCAGGTGTTTAATTTCCAAAAGTTCAGGATGTTTGTCTTAAAACTATTATAACTGTTATCTCAGACATTGGTCACTCTTAAAACTGGTAAAATGTTTGCATTTGGGATAGCTACGCCTAAACTTGAGCCTATCGAAAAAGAATTCTAGACGGTATAGATCCCTTTTCTCCCACTCTAGAGGGCAAAACAATAGTTGTTCTCTTTCCTGAGAGAAACAAACCTTTGAAATGCAAAACAATCATATTGTGTTGCCCTCCAGATCGGGAACCAAATGAAAGGGGTCCATAGAATACCTGGTTTCTGTCTTCTCCGGGTGAAACGATTTGCGTCTGGATTAAGAATCTGCCCGAGATCTAAAGAATCTATAATTTTAATAAAGAGTTCTTTCGTTCACCAAAAACGAGGTTAAAATCGCCGCCCCGAATTAATTCTCCACAGTCAAAAGCGGAGGTGGTTTAAGGTGTTTTAAAAAAAGTTGGGGTTATCGCTCACGAGCGCGCGGTAAATGAAGGCATAAATTATACGCAGTAAGGATGCGCATTGTTACAATGAGTTTTGGCATCTGCTTGAAAACCATTGATATTGTCCAACGCAGAATGAAGAGACTTTTCTACCTCTTTCAAATTGATTTTGATATTGTCGACCGACCTCTTCTTTGAATTCGGCTGCACTAAGGCGAGATATTTGCTATTTCAAACTTCCGAAGTGCCCTTTAATTCTTGTTTTCCATGTGTACAAGTTTGTCCACAATTTGTATCTTTTCCTCGTTTGTTTCCACCCAGTTCGTCCCTACTATAGCGGGCATGATTTTTGTTAGGCAATGGTGGGGACTGAGAAGTTGAGCTTGAGGGTAATTGACATAGCCTATGTTCCACCACAGTGGCAAATGAATTCTAAGAACAGCATGAATTTCGTTTTGGACGGGTCGCGAAATATTTTTGAGGCAAAGTGAATCTAATCAAATGGTAGCGGCGGATCACTGAAGGTATATTTGAAACCAAGGAGACCGCTGGAGATTTTCGGGGCAAGAAGCTTTCTGTGTGTCTTATCACTGATGATTGAATTCTTTTAAAACTCGATTACTTAATTATCTTTGTGAATGATATATGAAATGAATCATATATGAACTAAGGAAATGAAATCAAATGAAGGATGATCCTCGCAATTGTGAACGCAATTTATGCAATTGCGAAAAGAAGCCTGAAAAAAAAATTCAGGACTTCAACGGGGTTTGAACCCCTGACCTCGCGATTAGCGGTGCGATGCTCTAACCAACTGAGCTATGAAGCCACTGACGTTGGGAGCAGGTCAATTGTGGGTTCATATGTTCCCGTGAAAGAAATGAGTGTGAATGATATATGAAATGAATCATATATGAACTTTTCGCAATTGCATAAATCGCGTTCACAACAGCGAGGATCATCCTTCATTTGATTAATTATCTTTGTACATAGTTTTATCTTGTTATTTCTAACTATAATTTATTTAGATTTTACTTTTTTGTTTATTGTTAAGTAGCTTCTCCAGTTTCTTCATATAACGTATAGTTTTCTTTAGCACTCATATATGATAAGTGAAACAAATCTTTTAACTGTTTATTCATTTATTAATGCTCCTTTCAAGTAGAGCACTATATCTCCACTGGTTAGAGGTGGTCTTTGATCTGATGCCGTTGTTGATCCTGTCCAGTATTTGTTTTTACTAATCAGCCCGAGGTTGTTTTTCGCCGGGTTGAGCAATCTGCATTTTGGGTTGTTCTCAAAGTTCTCTTTGTGGTCCTTGAGTGTTATAAATGCCTGTCTCCGTGCCATTTCCTCAACTCTGTCACTTACTCCGAGCGTAGTAGCTTAGAGCGCGAAACGACTTATAGCTTCGTACCTGATGATCTTAAGGTCCTAGTAGGCTTATAAGTTTCCAGCAGATCACTAATATTACCTTATGGGTAACATTTTTTTCAGTTGAAAGAAATTAAGTTATCATCTTAAGTTAACGGTCCGTAACTCAGAGTTATGATACTTAAACCTTTAGTTATCATGGACACGGATATGTTAATATATAATTGTCAATCTATATACTTTTCTCAATCTCGAAGGTCAGTCTTATGACTGTGCCACTAAAGTGAATTCGGACAGCTGCTTTTTAACCAAACACTTATACCATTCATTTCATAAGAGCGCCGGGAGTACTCGAACATCGTCATGGTTGCTCTTTTAAACAATATGAAGCGCATCTTAGCTTTCCTGGCCTTAATAACAGCCACAAGGTAAGCCAAAACGAACTTTCAAATCAATATTTGCTCTCTGAGTGAATTTTAATTGTTATTAAAATAGTTGTTCTCACTTAAAAGAATGTTCGTTTTACGCACTAGAAATAGCCAAACCTCGACTGTAATGCGTACATGGGCCACCTTACTTCTCTGAGGAAGATATCTCGAGAAACAAACAGCAAGAATTTTAGAAAACATTTTTAAATCTCAGGATTCTGGGTGCTTTCTTCTCTCACTTAGCGAAACAAACCTGCGCGCTTAAGTATAAACTGATATCAGACTAAGGCAATTATCTTTGTATGAAATAAGTTGGTTCACTTGAAAGACTGCCCATTTCATATGATTCACATGCTTTGGAGCGAAAGGGGAAGTAGAACTAGTAGCACTAGAACTAGCCAAAACCTCGACTGTAATGGGGGTACATGGGCCACCTTACTTCTCTGAGGAAGATATCCCGAGAAACAAACAGCAAGAATTTTAGAAACTATAGTTAAATCTCAGGATTCTGGGTGCTTTCTTCTTTCACTTAGCCAAACATACCCGCGCTTAAGTATAAACTGATATGAGATTAAACACAATTATCTTTGTATGAAATAAGTTGGAGATTTTAAACGTTCACTTGAGAGACATGACATGACATGATTCACATGCTTTGGAGCGCAAGGGGAAGTAGAATGAAAACTAACCTCAAACTTTTATACACGGAAGCCTCGTATCATAGAACACCCAAGGACTCATTTCGGCGAGGAGACGTTCGGAAGCCCTTAATTGGCCCAGACATTCGGATGTAATTGTTAAGAAGATCTAGCGCTTTCGCCAGTGCTTTCAGACAGGAAAATTGATTTATTTACCTTTTGAGGTATCGAAGAATGTTGGCTCAAATTGCTCACATTTTCAGACAGGCAAATCAGCTCGTAACTTCGGGGAGCAGGGATCTTTTCTTCAACATGTAAACTGGTGATTCGACTCAGGCAAACATATCAAACATATGTAAAACGGCCAAAGACAAACAAGGCCAATTAGATGAATTCCACACTACGTGGATTGTATCTGGGTGGCTTAAAGGCGAAAGCAGCGTGTAGCCTTCAGGCAACCTGGAGTAGGATAGTAAAACCAAGTTAAGACCGAGCACCTGACACCAATTTAGACAAAACAGTAGAGACTACGTAGTGACTACGAAAAGGGGGAACACGCTTGGACGCTTTGTTCGACGCTAAGACACTAATTTAAATGTTACTGATTGCATTAACCAACTTTGAAAGGAATAATTAGAATGACAGCTAAAACAATCTCGGAATCCCGCTAAGATTGATTGCAACTCTCTACGGGAGGCGCAGTTGGAACAGAACTCCTCCGTTGACTGTTTTTGTTTCAACTGGGGCAATAATTTTCGAGAAAGGTTTTTGTAATCTGTCAACGTGCAAGCTCAAACCCTGGGAAATTCTAAAGGAAACGAGGGTGCGAATGAGCGAACTTGTCTTTGAATACCTTGTCAATCGAATCTCCGGCATGGAAACAGTTCCGAAAAGATTGGGCCTTTGTTGTCTACATCGACTGATGTATATTGTTGGGCATAAATTACATCGATCAGTTAACCGTCTGGAACTCTGATGCGTTATCAAGGCAGTCACTATCTTTGAATGAGGCGGAAGTCTGCGACCACAAGATACAAAAAATATATAATAAAAACAAGTCAGTAATAATAAAAAAAATAAATAAACAAATGAATAATACCCTCGACCCTCGACATTTTACTCTCGACCCTCGACCTTCGACCCTCGACAAAAACCTACACTCAAATAAACTTTTCACCGGAAAGGGCTAGGTTTGCATAATTTGTCGTGAAATCTACTCACAAAATGGCGCCACTGTTCTATGAGATTACAAACAAAGAATGTTGGGGTACTTTGAATGGAACGCCAGTCATACTTGAAAAATTATTAGGCACTATAGGAATTGTTGTTGGTCGGGATCACCAAAGCTGGTGTGAAAGAAGTTCGCTTTTTTAGCGAATTAAAACAAGTATTAACGGCTGTTTCTGTTGGAGAAAAGTCGGGGGAAGTTTCAACAGTCACTGCTTCCCTACCATCTGCTCATGGCTGAGGGAGCCGGATTGAAAAATCGAATTTTAGAACAACATCATCGATATCCACTGGAATTACTCCGATGGCTAAGCGTCAGAAACTGATTTCACTCCGCAGGCATTCTACTTGCTGTTTTCTAATTAACTCAAGCGGACTGACAACAAGCACTGCATACGATTTCCTTGTGCCAGTTTTATCGAACCAGCATTGCGAAATAACTTTTGGAAGAAGCTGGTATTTATTTAAGGCTGTTTCCGTACCCAGTTGGGAGAATTCCGAGGACGTCTTTTCTTTAGACAAGAAGGCTTTCAAGACAGAGTTCCTGTTCTTGTTTAAGCTTAATTCCTATAAACTAACATAAGCACCCTTTCAAATACATTTTTGAATACGTTTCGGTCCATGGAAGGACGATTCCGCCGATACGGACTCAATTCAAAAATAAAAGGCCCGCTGTTCTTCTCTGTTCATGATTCTTTTTTTTTCCGGTCGTGTGTTGTCCAATCAGAGAATCTGGATGTTCGACACAGTCCAATAGTTAGATCTGTGTCAGGAGTTCTTTTTCTCCTCTCCCCAACCCCCTACTCCTCAGGACGATATCGCAAACTTGTTACTGAGTTTTAAGACCCTCATGAAGCGCACAGCGTGATGTTATTAATTCCGCGCTCTACTGAAGTGATACTGTTTACAGTCTAAAATACCATAACAATTGGGTGTTTTACATGCAAACATTGCATAATTTACAAAAGTCGCCTCGTTGTAAACACACTCTTGAGCTGATCCGCTCCGGCGATCTAAGGCAAGTAGCATAAGCTAGTAAAAAAACCGTAGAAAAAATATTAGTTTTGGTGTTAGCTAAGTAAGACAATGGCACTTTTTGTCTTACGTATTTCGATAGCGGCTGCCAGGTATGGATAAAATCCTTTTTTTATTATTATTATGATGTTTTCACTGGAATAGAAATAGGTTTTTAATTTGGTGTGCTGAAATTTGAATAGATACGAAATGTTTTCTGAATTTGCCAATTAATTTGTCCCATATGCCGGCAAGTCTTTCACGAAATTTGTAAGCATTAGTGCTGTTCATTTTCTTACTGAACGGAATTGTAGGAAGTTATAAATATTGCGCCTGCAATACTTATCTGTGTTGAAGCGTTCCGATCTTTCCGACGTTTGATATGACTCTTGGTTACAATAATTTTCGATAAGATATTTGTTACTCAATGAAAGCTTCTAATGCTCGGACGAAAGCCAAAGTGAAGTTTCGACCGTATCTATTTTTTTCCATTTTTCCATTTATTTGCCATTAACCACATAAAAATACAAAACACTAGAAATTTAAAAATACGAAACACAAGAAATTTATAATAACTTAAACTTAAGACGATAGACCACAAATGTTTAAGGTGGTATCTGTTTATATAATGATACTCAACGGTAGGGCGAGTTCCCGTCGAAAATTAAAACAAACGACTTAATTAAAATTGAGAGTTGCGAAAAGCGCGGACGCGGGAACTTTGCATCTTAGCTGCTGCGTAGACACGAAAACGCATTTTCGAAGAGTGGTCGGTTCACGCCTCTACATTTTTTTGATTCTTCCGAATTCATGCTAATTTTTAAGTTCTGGGATACAGAAGGTCTAAAAATAGTTCAATTTGATTTAATCCTGTAGTTGCCCTTGCATGTGACCAGCCTGTGACCGTACTGCAGAACGGGAAATAAATTGAATGCGCTAGAAGGGTAAATAACCTGATTTCTAGTATTCAAAACTGGTAAGAGTATAGGTGGTTTTCACGTTACGTCATCGCCGCCATGCTGGTGGACGTAAACAATAGATCTCTCATTCGCTCCTTTTGTTCGTCCACCAGCAGTTGTTCATTTCACCGTTGTTATCTGTGTCTCCAAAGATTGGCTCTAAACCACCTATAATGACTTCATAATCCACTCATGAATTGAAGAAATGCAGAATTCAAAACAAGGCTCCTTTCAGAAGTCCAAGTAGTAGACGCCTATTTTACATTATTTGAGCACCGGAGTACTCGCAGGATTTTCCTTGTGGCTCCTATGAAATTTGAAACATCGTTTGTTCTAATATGTTCTAAATTGAAAATAAATATTCAAATTTTATTCTAAGGAGGGACGCTTGACTGAGTTTCATTTCAATAGCCCATTTTACAATTGCATGCTTAGTGACCTGGCCCACTAATAGAAAAGAGGCTGGCGGTAACCTTGTTTGGTACAGACCTCACTGCTGTTCTCATGTAAATAAAGTTATTCCTATGCTAACTATTTCACATTTGTATGAGAAAGACAGAGAGTTTTGAATAAAAACAAGGTAACCTCCAGCCTAGTTTCCATTAAAAGACCAGGTCACGCAACTGTAAAATGGGCAATTGCAATGCTCAAAGGAACGGTCTCACGGACCTCGCGCATGAAACTGGAAAGTTTTTTCAAGTTCCTTCGCCGATATACATCTTCAATTATCAACGCCACCCATATGGCACGGAACAAACAAACAAAAATCTCCAAAAGAGAAATATAGCTGTAGCTATGGCGGGCAGATAAAAAAAACCTGTTACTCACTCGAGAGAATCATCGCGCATGCTCAGCCGTGACACTGCTCCTTTAAGAGCTGGACCAATTAATATTTATTGAGCGCCAGTATCCTTAGCGTTTAAAGGCGCTTTGCAAGCTAGCTCAACGCTAATAAAATTTAGGTTAAAATCCAAAATATGAATATTTTCAAAAGTCAAATTAGCTGGGTAGGTATTAACTTCTATTGCTTCAAATCTCGCTGAAACTTAATAGGAATAATGACAGAAGATGGAATTACATCATAATTGTCATTTTACAGGAAGATCGCGTTATATGTTACAATTACCCTGCAAAAATCGCGGGTAATATCGCCTGATCGATACTTAGCCGACGAGGCCATAGTTGGCTAAAATCAGGAGATATTCCGCAAGATTGAGAAGGATAATTTTCATAAATGGTTTGAACCCATCATCACAAAGTAGATTTACTGAGTTTGTTGCAGAAAAGCTGGAAAAGGCACCATTTTTCTACGCGACAAAATCGAATACTTATATTTAACATTTATCCTGCGAAATCACGTGGAAGATCTATCAGGGCTTCAAAACTGGAAGTTATAGATCTGTATGGATACTTCACAAATTAATGTGATCAAGTAAGCTGAAGCCACTCAAAAGGCACTAAGGCCAAAAGGTAGCGGACATTACCCCTTAAATCTACCAAAGCAAAGATTGAGCCCAAACATTAGCAGCCATGGACAGTTGTTTCGGCCTTGTTAGGCCTCATCAGCATGGCATAGCTAATGCTCAGGCTCAAGTACCCACATATCAATAAAACAAGCAATGAAAACGTGAAGCTTATGGGATGTGGCTGGAGTGACAAGGATACTTCACAAATTAATGTGATCAAGTAAGTTGAAGCCACTCAAAAGGCACTAAGGCCAAAAGGTAGCGGGCATTACCCCTGTATGGCTTGGCACATCTGACATTTATAAAAAGTTAGAAGATTTTATTACCTTCAACAATAGCAACATTCTCCGATCCCTGGCCCTTATGCCTTCCAACAAACAACTCATAATGACCAATTACATTGCGTTATATACTATGCGGATGTCTTTTCGTCATTCACATGAAATTCAATAACACTGTTCACACACGCAGATGAAATTAGAAAATTCTTCTGACAGGTATGGGACGTTACATCATCTTTACAAGATGTTAACAATGACTGAACAGGGCAATCAAAAAGGATTACGCAATTTTTACCACTACTATACAATGTATGCTAATTTTAATAGCCCATTTTACAGTTGTGTGTTCAGTGACCTGGTTTTTGAGCGGAAGCGAGGCTGGAGGTGACCTTGTTTTGATACAAACCTCTCTGTCTTTCTCATGCAAATGTCGACATGTTAGCATAAGTAAAACATGATTTACATGAGCAAAGCAGTGAGGTCTGTATCAAAACAAGGTCACCGCTAGCCTCCTTTCCATTCATAGGCCAGGTCACTAAGCATGCAACTGTAAAATGGGTTATTGTTGGTGTACCAAAACGTCAATGTGCAAGCGACTGAAACCGTAGGTGTAATGCAGAGAGAGAACAATAGGATTTTATGAGGGTCAGTAATTATAATAGATACTAATCACTTCGGCTCACAACATTATTGGGTATATGACACGCAATAATGCTGTGAGCCTCAGTGATTATTTACGAAATAATAGGGGCACCGTCTTTTAAAGAGCGGCTACGCAAACCCCCCTTTCCAGTCATCGCATCGTTTTTATGAACTAGAAATATCAAAACTGTCGACTGTAAAATGTGTACATCAACTATATCGGTATCTCACTTCTTCTGAAGAAGATGTCTCCAAAAGGAAGTATCAGTAATGAATATATTGCTAAATGGAGGAGAAAGGATGCCCACTAAAAGAAAGCCAAATAGACCAGCTTCTGTATTAAACCCTCCCTCCACTTTTCAATCGTTCAAACACAGATCTAGCAGCAATCTTCTCACACGGCTCACAAAGACATTCGCCCTGTAGCCCCTCAATTTTCTGTGGTCCTTATTGGGCTTAGATAACTCGGCATAGTTTCTAACATTTAAAATATTGTAGAATTCTCTACTTTTAGTTTCTTTACATATTATTTTCACTGTTACCCTAATAGTGAGGGACATTTATTTTACTCGGCTGGATTTAATGCTTCCATGTTGCTTGGGTCACAGACGCGTTGATGAACAGCCAGTAAATGTCTACACTATTTGCCTTGAATAGTCCTGTTGATACAGAGGGTGACGAGGGAGTTATCCTCGTTGAATTCACTCTTTTCAAACAAGGTCTGCCCTGCCTTTGCTAATAGATAATTGGGAATTGACACTCGGATTTGAGTACGAAGGAAATTGCAATCGAAACGTTTATTTCTGCAGGAAATCCTAGTAGGAGATAAATTTAATTCATTGTTTAGCACATCTTGAATAGAGACTGTTTTACCTTTTGGAGCCATTGGTTGTAATAAAATGACTTCCCATTGATTACAATTTCTTAATTATTTATTTAAAGGCACCAAATCCTGTCCTTGACGTAAGGCTGGTAGAGGATTACCAATCCCCTAATCACCAGTGAACCTTGTAACGTGGTAACCTGAGTTTTTCTTTTGTTAAAGGTACTTCTCATCAGCCACTTGCTGTGGAGTATCCCTTCCGCAGAACTGCACTCCAGAATGTGAGGTCTTAAGAAATTCTGCTCTGGCAAAAAAAAGAAGACTTTCACTTTGATGCACGATCCGACCCTTTTTGGCTTTGCTAGAACGAACATAACTCCAGATGAACTAACACCTATTCTCTTTCGAGACTCTTTCAACAGATACTACGCCTCGTTGTACTTAGCTACTTTGAAAGCCAACAGGAAAGCCTTACAGGGGTACAATTATGACTATCGCGGCCAGGAGATTAACAACCTTTCAGAATACCTGAAAATGACGGAGTTCTTTCAACCGTTACTGGAGCCAGTAGTCGGGGTAAATACAACGCATTATTTCTGTACTAGTGTTGTGATCGTGATTGTGATTGTCATTGCCATTGACGTTGACATTGTTTTTGCCATTGACATTGTCACTGTCATTTTCATTGTCATAGCCACTAACAGTGTTATTGTCATTATATTGTCATTGTCGTTGTCAATGAAAATAATAATAATAATAATAATAAATAATAATAATAAATGACGGTGTCCTTGTCTTTGTCGTTGCAATTCTCATTGTCATTGCCATTACGATTGCCTTTGTTATCACGTCACTGTCACTACGGTAACCATTGCAACTCCATGGCTAAGGCCATTGCCGCTTCTCACCCGTTTTGATGTTACATAAACTATTTAGTTAAGAACTACTTAACACCATTGTATGACACGTGAGAGCATTGATTCTATGATTATTTTCGTTTGTGTGTGTTAATTTTGTGGTTTATTAGAGTGGCAGTACCACGTATTGTCAAATTGGCGCTTGTAGATATCTTCTTGGAGGTGCCCACTGTAATGCTTTAACTGGAAAGCGTTTTAAACTAAAAATTTGGTCGTACTTTAATGTTTGACTCTACTGTATTTTAACCCTGTTTTGCTTAAACGTTTTTCTTTTCGCTCCCTGAACGCGACTCTCTAGCCTCCATTGAGGCCAACACCACAAGACAAGGGGAATTTAGAGTACGTTCAAAAGTGGTTCCTTTGAGGTTCGTAAATGTGAAAAATGATGCCGATTCTCTTGTAGAGAGATTCTTGACAGCCGCTGTATTGTATCTGTTCAGTTGTCATGTATAAATTTGCTTTCGTTTAAAAGTTTTCAAACAAATTAATTTTTTTCTTTGAGATAAAATTAGTTTTGAGACACTAGGCCATGAAATAGCACTAGTTTGACAGCTTTCAAACCAAAAACAAACTGAAAGAACAGCATAGTGACCGTGCTGGATTCCTCGATTTCACCACAATCTCAGTCGAATATCGAAAAGTTCCAGTCATACTAGAAGCAAAACTTTACACCCAACTGCTAGCCAAAGTCACTAAGACCAGTAGTGTTTTCCTATGTTCTGAATGTTTGAATACCGAGCGGGAATTTCTCATTTATTCTCCTTGTCAGACTAAGTGTGATTCACAGGACCAAAAGACAACATTTTGCATCGCTTAAATTAAAACAAACATCAAACATACTTAACTGTTAATATGTGCTTTCAGATATACGCTAGAGTAGCATCCAGATACGAGGATTTCATTGACAACAAAGCTGAATGGATAAATGACAGGTACTTCACTCAGCAGCGATTGGCAGGCTCGAACCCAATGTCGATCCGGCGTGTAACTTTTCATGGAAAAGGTAAGCTTGTTGCTTGATATGTCATCCCAGTGGCGAACCTACACGCGAGAGGCCGAAACGGGAATACCCCCCCCCCCACCCTCAGCCCATTCCCTCAGTTACCATTGTAGCAGGCGAAAGCGTACGATTCTAGATGTACCCCAAATAGACTATAATGCAAAAGGGTAGCGATTAAATCCATTTCAAAAGGGGAAGTTAAAAAAGAGTACAAAAACACCACGGTAACGGTACAAGGCAAACATCACACGTGACGCGGGATTTCACTTATGATATTTCTATTGAGTAACCTCCTATCCACATGTAAAGAGGTTCACGTACTTGTACACATGCAGAAAATGGCGAAATTGGAGGACAGGCGCGGGATATACCGGCAGGGGAAATGCAATATCTTAACCATTTCTATATATATGTAAATGAGTGAAACCATTTCTGAAATCGGTTTAGCCACTTCTTCAAGGCGAGTCCCGGTGCTAATTTTTTTAATGTGGAAATTGGTGCAGCTATTTACTGTAAATGAAAACTCTTATGTTTTCATAAGACTAAGACTATATGCATCAAACAAGCAAACCAACGCAAAGAATATGTCAACCGATAAACGAAATAATTAAAAATAAGTAAAAATGAATAAAAGGTAAAACAAGTTCATAAATTTAAAACAGTTAAGTTTTTAGATTAAACAAAAATACCAAAGTCTGGAAACTCGATTACTTTCTATCGATGTGGTCCCAACGATAGGGTGACAGGAATCAAGCGAATGTAATAATTTTGTCGATAATTTGACTTTAAGAAATAAAATTATTTCCCTTTTATTGATCAGAGGAAATAGGGCTGGATTGCATGGAACAAGTTGAAAGATGCCCTAAATCCCAAGTTTGACTGGGAAGCAGCTGTTCAAGAAGCCCTTAATACCAAGCGCTCTCTTAAATACGTATGTACACCTTGAGTGCATTCTAATTTGTAGTTTATTAATATGAGAAAGGCACAACAGACAGTGATTTTTAAAATTCTCTCAGTGCTATCTCTTTTTGCTTTGCATTGCACATTTAACATAGGGTCACACTGTGAAAAGAATTCTTGGCACAAATTTGTTAAATTTTGACGAAGTACCTTTTTCAGTACACGAATGGTCCTCAGTGTAACAACGATGAAAAGAGACATCTTTCCACGAAACTATAACAAAAGTTAGCCCAACTTTTCAAACTGCAATCGATTTCCTCCTGGTCTTCCCGTTGCCATGAATAATCAAGAAGTTTCAATACGCATATTAAGTACTCAGTGCGTAAGAATACTGCAAAGTGTTTTTGAAGGCTTTACTGTTTCAAATACACATTTGGATTTATTCAAACGGTGATGCGACGTTGCCCTTAAACTGTTAGAGGGGGGTGAATAGGTTCGCGGATCGGCGGATTTGCTGACCCCTATTCACCCCCCTCCTGTTAGGCCGAACTACCGAGTATCAAACAACTTTTCTACTTCATGTTGATGAACGAGAACTTTCTAAGGTATGAATTACCCCGCACAATGTCGCATGAGTAACTTTGGTGACCTTTTGGAGAGATTTCTCTCACTGTTTTTTAACCTATCAATGCGACAACTGACGAGGTAGAGAAAAGGCTGGAGGTGTGAATGTTGTTAAGACGAATTACGAGTTGTGCGTGTTTGATTGTATCCAAAATTGTCTTGGCAAAGTTTCTTCGAAAGTGATCAGGACCTCCTGTTAACACCTTCACTTTGTAATCTTTTCTCAGGCTATTGAGAAGGGTCGCTTCTACGCTCTTCGGTATGAGTTGTGTGATGACATGGCCAAACAACCGGACCTCACAGATAGAGATCCTCGACGGACAATGTGGAAATTTCTGTCTCCCATTGTTCTATTTGCATCTGCAAAAATTTCTGGTCGTAAATCTCGCAATGAGCTTGTTCCTGTGGCTATCCAAATGGACTACAAACCAGGTTTATAAATATTGCGAAATTATTTAATTGTTAGTCAACTTTGCATTTGGCAGTTATGTAAATGTTGCAACAGAGTAAATGACCAGATACGTTTCGGGTTAATTTGCTCAGTAAACCTCGCACGTACATGCCCATACCGTATGCCGTATGTCGTTCCTATTGTTAGCAGCCGTTCTTTAAACCGCGCTGCCTATTTGGGAACACTTTGACGATAATCGATATTTGGTTGTCAAAGATGTGTTAGAAAAGTTGCTTTATATTTCCCAGAATTATTATTGAATTAAGAAAAGGTTTCCTTTGTCAACCTCGATCAGATTCGGTACATTTAATTTTCGAGTTTGATCCAAGATGTAATAATCTGGACTCTTCCGGCTCCGGACGTTTTTGATTGCTTGGTGGTTCGTAAAACTGAACGCTTCTGAACAGAAAATATTATGCGTTCCTTAGATTCAGTGGTGTACACCCCAAAAGATGGCGATAACTGGATGCTTGCTAAACTCAACGTTCAAATCACAGACATAGGATATGTACAAATTGTGGAGCACCTCGGTAGGGTACGTATTCTTAAAGTTACGAAAAGCAATTATATTTAGGGAGCATATTCATGGAAACTTGTATGATGCACGCTAATTGCTTTCTGATATTTTTCATCTCGAGTTTGTCAGTTTCTTAGCTCTAGTCCTGAGAAAGTCTTCCCATTTCTTTTTTATTAGTTTAGTGCGACACATTAAGTTTTGAATATGTAAGCGATCATCGCAGTTAAAAAAAATTCAGGCTTGTACGGGTAGGGTTAGTAATATACGAACCAACTAAATGACCAGCTCCCACTTGGCTTGTTAGCTCAGTTGGTAGAGCACTGCACCGGTATCGAAGAGGTCGTGGGTTTGAGTGCCATACAAGCCTGAATTTTTTTTTCAGGCTTTATTTTCACTACTGTAGTGTTCATAGTGTTCACTATGAACTGCGATGATCATTCACATATTCATTCATTAATCCGCAGTTCAAATATATGATTCTCATATATTCATAGTAAATTTGTTCCTCACTCAAGGGTATATTACGAACCAACTACCATAAAAGCTCTATTAAGACCCCCTCTCTATTAACCCCCCCCCCCCCTCTCTATTAACCCCCCGCTCTCTAATAAGCCCCCCGTTTGGAAGTCGTTTTTTGTAATAATTCCCCTTCTCTAATAACCACCCTCCCCCCAACCCTTTCTGGGACATGAGATTTTGTAATGAGCCTATCCTATTCCCTCTTACGAAATCCACTTCATGTAGCCCAGTTGGTTTATTTTTAAACAAATATGCACTGAAACACATAATACTTCCTCTTGCTCTTTATTAAATAATCAAGTTTCAGTGCAGTTGTTTGAGTTTGGTCAGGAGCCCTGTTTGGTACAAAAACTATTATAAAACGAAAACAGCGAGTTTGAGATTTCAAATAAGCACCCCCCCCCCCACCCTCTCTACTAAGCCCCCATCAATAAGGCCTGAAATTAAATAAGCCCCCCGGGGGCTTAATAGAGCTTTTACGGTAAATGACCAATGTTCATTTACCAAAAACCCGCTTGAATATATTCTTGCGGCATATCGCCTGACATTTAGCCGAAGAGGCCGTAAGCCGAGTTGACTATTCCGCATGATTGAGCTGGATAATTGTTTAATCACTCAGCACATCGATTCCAAAGCACAGTTACAAAAATTTTTCGGAGTTATTGCGCGAAGTTCAACTCCCTAATATTGAGGAATAAGGCCTAACTGTAGTTGAAATGGCCTCAGTGGTGAAAATTAATCTTGTAAAAAAATCCCCAGGGGCCTGTAGACGACGTCAAGAAAATAGGTCGTTAGATAGATATTTACAAGCCTTGTCCATAGGAGAAATTCGACAAGCCATGTGCATCAAAAAGGAAATTTTTTAAATTTCTAAAGGGCCATTCACACGGGCGATTTTTGCTGCGATTAGGGGGTGCGATTTCTGCTGCGATTTTCACGGCGATTTCATGGCGACGCAAACTCGCGCGTGTGAATAGCCGGCGATTTCACTGCGATTTCAGAAATATGCGTCTCTGTGATAATAGCAGTTGTTTTGAACATGTTCAAATTTCACTGCGATTTAGCTGCGCTTTTCTTTAAAAACCTGCCAAAATACGTACTAGGGGACTCCCCAAGGGAAATTTGCTTACCTTTTCATCAAGTCAAAATGGCTGCGAAAAACAAGAACCAAAAAAGGGGTGGAAAGTTGAAGAGGATGAAATTTTGATCAATTAATGAATGGAGTAAATTTGACTGTCTGTACAAAAAGAGGCTCCAAAAATGTCAAAAGGTTAGGTAAACGACAGGCGACAAGAGATCGTTTTCGTTATCTTTTTCGATTTTGCCGAAGACATAAAGCGATTGTTGCACACAGACAGGCTATTGCCAAGGACTCATCGGTATTTACGTGAAATTCACTAGAGGGAAAATACACTGCAATAACGATTTTTTACAAGAAGTGCAATATTTAGCAACATTGTGGACGCGCTACACGTGCGCACGCGTAGAACCGCTGTCATCATTGATTGCGTTTTACAAATCGCCGGAATATCGCCGTGAATTCGCAGTGAAATGGCCGGCTGTTCACATGCGCGAGTTTGCGCCGCCATGAAATCGCCGTGAAAATCGCAACAGAAATCGCTCCCCAAATCGCCCATGTGAACGGCCCTTAACACTGAAAATGTTTTAATTTTTTTTTCATAAAGTGTGAAGAATCGGCACAGAAAGTGATCTCATTAAGAGCCGAAAGAAAAACAGAAGTCATCGTGCATTTAAAAAAGTCAAATTACAATCTATAGTTTTCCTTAAAATTACGCTATATTTGCTTACTTTCTTTCTTAGAGCATCCGCGCTCGATGTATGACGTTGCTTGTGAATTGTATGCACAGTAATAATGACGCAGGTATAATAAACAGTACCATGGGGGAGGTGTGGGCTATTTTGCTCGCAAGCCCTCAATTCAAGCGATCTCACTACAGGTTTTGATCGTAGTTAAATCCAGGTTATCCGTACTATGAAAGAAGTAACTAAATACATTTTATAACAACTAGTAAATTCGTGTAGTCAAATTCAATTGCGCGAGCTTGCTTCATATTCCCATTGTGCACGCTGATGGCGTCCGCGTTAAACCACCGCATCGAAAATGTTATAAGACAATTGATTCGTGCGTCAGGTGTGCGTTCATCGATACATGAAGCACTAAGGAAGTTAAGAGAACACTCAAGAATCTAGAGTGGCTCTCCGGCTACGCCTCAAGCAACTCTTACGCATCTTTCGTGCTCTCCAAACTTCCTGCGTGCTTCATATCTCGATCAACGCACACTGACACATGGACCAATTGTTAATTGTACTAGCCTTTAAGCTCTCTTTTAGTCTCATTTTTTCTTAGAACCATTTTGTGTCATCTTAAAAAGGACCCTATCATACCAGCATCCGCTGAGCCAAATGCTCAAGTACCACTGCAGAGAACTTCTTGTTCCCAACACCTATGGAGTTCCTAATCTGCTCGGTGAGAATAATTTAGCAGCTGTGCTGTTCGCTTATGGAAGCAAAGGAGCCTACAGACTCCTTAAAGATGCATACCCGTTAACAACTTGGAAAATAACAGATTAAAGGGGAAACATAAAGGCACGTTGACAATAACTCCCCATAATCAGCAAAACCGGGGAGCCTGTTTCCCTGGAAAAGGTCCGGGCCTGACTTTCATTTGGCCAGAAAAGTTTGCTATATAGAGAGATGTTCCTGATATGCCCAAAGGAAAACATAGAAAGTTGTGTCAAAAATATACAACCAATAAATATTGAAATGTTTTTTTTTTCTCACGGAATAAATTATAAGGACTTTCGAGGACACAAGCCCGGGAAACTTTGGTATTTAACAGTGGAACAAGACTCCATTTTAGCTTTATAAAACACTAATTAATCATAACGTCCATATAACAATTGCTACAAACTAGCAAATAAACAAGCAAAGGGTAAAAGGATTAAATACAATAGCTTATATTTTGCGAGACGTTTTAAATCGCTTCCACAAATGTCTTTCGAATAACATTTCTTTGGTTCCATGGTAAACTACGGCATTGGAAACAACAACAAAAAAACAAACCTGAAATCAGTATGGCGCAGTCGTACTTTTTTTCCTCTCGATTTTTAATCCTAACTAATTATGATGATGATGATGATGATGATGATGATGATGATGATGATGATGATGATGATGATGCGTTTATTCTTTCTTTGGTAGACAATGCACATTTATGCTTCCCTTTTTTTCACCAGAAACGTGGGCTTGATGACGAAAAACTGCTTCCATACTTTCCTGTCCGAGATGACGGTTACAGAATCTTGGAAGTAATTGAAAAAATGGTCACGGGCTACGTCAATTTGTAAGTGAATAAACCCCTAATCAAAATATCAAATCAATTTATTTAAGCTCGATAGCGTGGGGAGTGGTTGCCCAATCTCCCGAGCCGGGGGCTCATTTGTTAAACTTCCGAGCATTCTGGATCGAATTGGAATTTAGAAGTGTGGGTTTTTGAGGAGAGGGGAAAACCTGAGTACCCGGAGAGAAACCTCTCGGAGCAGAGAAGAGAACCAACAACAAACTAAACCCACATATGACGTCGAGTCCGGGAATCGAGCCCGGGCCACATTGGTGGAAGGTGAGTGCTCTCACCACTGCGCCACCACTGTGCCATCCCTGCTCCCCTAAAGGATCTTGAGAACCTTGAGGTGCCTACCACAGGCATTGGAAAGAAATAACGGTTAAAGTCAACCAATTAGCGTGAAATATTTAAACGTTGCATCCAAGTAGAACCAAGCACACAAACAGATTTGTCATACCAAGTTAAGCGAACGGCGAAGTTTCGAAGAGATGTGATGTAACCTGAATCAAATGTAACTAATTCGATAACTGCAATTTTTTTAATTTTTAAAGGATTATGTGGAGTGAGGGAGAGTGTACCCAAGGAATTCAAAATTTCTTCTTCTTAAATTTATTTGTGAGTTAGGTGTTTCATTTCATCGTATGTTTATTGTGGAGAATGTCTCACCCAGACTTGACCTTGCAATTCTCTCCTGGCGACTTGTTACTGTAAGCTATCGTAGATTTAAATCTATGGACGTCTTGGATGATGGTGCTTTCACATGCGTGGTACCTAAACTGTGGAATGCGTTACCTTTACCGACCATTAGTACCGATATTAAGTTGTTTGTATTATCATTTTTCAACCGCCGCCCGGTTGCAATTGGCTCAGTTGGTAGAGCACCGGACTGCTGAGCGGGAGGTCACGGGCTCAAGCCCCCAGACCGGACCAATAATCAGGGTCTTGAAATAACTGGTAAGATCATGCTGGCTGTGTGCTCAACACCTGCTTCAGTTCAGATGATCGCGTCAGATTAAGCAGTGACGTTACGCCGTTGGCTTTGTCTCCTTCACCTCCTCACGTAAAACTGGAAGGGGACGTCAGAAAGAACCCACACACTGATTGAAACAAGTAGGGAATGTAGTTCCCGGTGCTGTAGTCTGTCCTCACACACATCTCGGGGTTGGGTGTAGGGTGGGCGATGGGCTAGCCACCTATCCCAATAGTCTCTACTGGTCAAGGAAACCTCTCAAGAGGCTCTATGCGCCACTGGGCGTGGAGGAATGATGACGATGATTGTTATCATTTTAGTAACACTATGATAATTACTAAATATAGTCCTGTGATGTGCATTTAAGTATATGGACATGGAATTTGTGCAATATAAATTGTTCGTATCATCATCACTATCATTACCAATTCAGACCAATACTGCCCATGTCATTATATTGGCAATGAAATTGGCAGTGCATTTGTCATGTCTATTTTCACTGGAATTGCCCTCATCCTCATCTTCATTCTCATCCTCATCCTTGCCATTATCAAAAGCTCTACCATTAGCATTACCATTATCATTACCCTTGCCGCTACCCCTGACACTACGTTTGTCGCATGATTGTCACGGGCATCGGTACCAACATAGACATCATAATTTTCCTTGTCGTTGTTGTCGTTGTCATTGGCACTGGAATTGGAAATGGCAGTAGCATTGTCATTGCCATTGTTATTACCATTGTCCTTGTTTCCATTGTTCATTAGTTTTAAAACCATCGACAAAATGTCCCAGTAAATGCACCGTTAAATATCATTAACCTTTTCGATGACAGCATACCAATCAAAAGGGTCGGAGCTTTTCACCTTGGCTACTTCCAAAATAATTACTGTTAAGGTTTCTTCGTTGCCAGGTTGCGATTTCATTGTTTTGTCACCAGACATTTGATTCGCTGGATTTGATAACGTTGGAATCTATTGTTTACGTTTTGTCCTTTGACTGGTTTTCATTATCTGGGTGGCCCCGGTTTCAATGAACGCACTGTAAAAGCCATCCTTAATTTCTTTCATGCAGTATTTCTTGTAAGACCTACCCCAAACAAAAGTCAGTATAGAACTGCGTTGAGAAAACATAAATATTATTTCTTCTGAAAACCTTTTCAAAGTTTTAACTGATCCTCAGAAACGAACCCCAAGCAAAGCTTAAAAGTTTGAAGCAAGTATGTAATCCTAACAGAAACGTTTTATTTCAAGTAGTTAGGTTTATAGAGCAAATTTCTATCCTGCTTAGAAATTAAGGCTGGTGACATTGCTCTTAATACAAATGTCTCGTACTTTGAAAATGAATAGAAAATATGTATCATCAGTGAACAGACTGAAGTAATTAGCGTTGTTTCTTATTTAGGTATTATAAACAGGCAAAAGACATGGAAGAGGACAAAGAACTTCAAGCTTACCTCAATGAATTATCTCTTGATGGAACTGGACCGAACGGTGGAATAGGAAGGGTGAGTTTAGTTTTGGCAAGAAAGATAGTTCATCATGATCTCCTTATAACTGTAACTGAGTTCTTCCAGTTTTCAACTCCTGCAGTTCCTCCTCAGAGGCTTAATTTTTCTACTTTTTACAAAGATTAGATCCCCTCCTTCTCAATAACCCTTCAATGTATGCGATCCGTCATTTTCAAGCACTAATCTGAAAGGAGCAGTGTCACGTATCACGCGCATGTTCAATAGCGATACATCAACTTGAAAAACTTGACAATTTCTTCAAGTTTCTTTACGATATATATCTTCCATTACCAACGGCATTCATATCACAGGGAACAAACAAACAAAAATCTCCAAAGGAGAAATATAGCTGAGGCCTCAACGCGTATTGTACGAAATACTGGCTTAATCAGTCCTTCGTACCAAATTGAAAATGGCGGACCGATGAAAAGTCTTACTCACTCGAAAGAATCATCGCTCATGCTCGGCCGTGACACTGGTCAAGAGGAAACTTGGATGTTTTGTAATATGTCCAGAAATCAAATTAGGAAGACAGTTCTTCCAAAGTGTCACAGCAGTTTATTACGAAAGTGATGATTCATGGCCACTTCTTTTGAATGCCCAATTGAACGATTTAGACCGTCACCATAGTGAATTTTCATTTTTTCTTAGCCACTGTTGGCCACTAAAAGCATTATCAAGCCTGCCAGCGATTTCTTTTCTCTTTCCTAACAGATTCAAGAATTTCCTGCCAGTATTAAAACGAAAAGAGAACTTTGTGACATTCTGAGCCGTATTATTGCACACATGACCCTCTATCATACAGCTGTTAATTACGTCACAACCGATTATCCAGAGTACGTACCGAACCTACCAACCAAACTGTACAACGATACTCGCGTTGCGGAAGGAGACTTCTCAGTCTACCGGCTGCCAAACAGGCTGACGTCTGCTGTAAGTATGAATGGCATTTGCTTCGTGGCTAGCAAGGGAAGGGTACTTATTACCATCGACTGATTGACTCGAAAAAAGCAACACGTCTAGAAGGGAATTTTAATGTCCGGATTGTGGTGGTTTGTCTAAGTAAGGTATGAAGGATCTACTCAAAATATAACTGAAGTGTAGTACGAAGGAAGCATTTATTACTGCGGCAGTGGGAAGCAATAATATCCCAAATTCTTTGAAAGTACCCCTCAAAATAAAATGACACCATTTCTAGAATTTGGAAGAAAACTAACAGGCTGACTGCAGATCACGGGGATTAAAGATTCTTGTCCCAGAATTGAAGTCAAGCACTCAAGGAGGAAAGAAATCAGACGTGATTTTTTTTCTCAGCAATCGGATACCATACAAGCTCTGTTAACCCCCCGGGGGTTATTTAATTTCAGGCCTCATTAACGGGGGGCTTAATAAAGAGTGTAGGGAGGGATCTTATTTCAAATCTTAAACCTGCAGTTTTCGTCTTGAAATAGTTTTTTTTACAAAGCTCAAAAAACTGCGGTGAAACTTTATTATTTAATAAAGAGCAGCAAACAGTATTGTGCGTTGGAGTGTATACTGTATTTGTTTAAAAGCAAACCAACTGGGCCGCATGAAGTGGTTTTCGTAAGAGGAAATAGGAAGGACTAGTTACAAAATCTCATGTCAGAAAGGGGGTGGGAGGGGGACTTAGTAGAGGGGGTGCTTATTACAAGAACCCAGTTCTAAACGGGGGCCTTGTTAGAGAGGGGGATTAATAAAGAGAGGCGTTTAATACAGCTTTTACGGTACCCGGCCCACAGTAAGACACTTGCCAAGTGTATAAGTTACTATGTCAAACTACAGGGTAATAACATGTAACAAGCGCTCGAAACGCCTGGCATTACTGACGTCCTAGCAACAGCATCGCTGACAGGCTTTGGCCCCTGTTTCCCAAAGCTGTTGTGACTTGAAACGAATGCATCTCCAAGCTGCCACCCCTGCCATCCCTTGCTGGTATTCGCCTGGTTTAAAAGGAACCTCTACTCTGACAACAAATTGAGCCTAAACTGTTGGAAATAATAACTAGTTTCCAAAATTTAGTTTATAAGGTGGGAAAGGCATTTCAAGTGCAAAACATTTTGGTATCATTAACGCCATTTTCACTTTTAAATATCACGGGCGCCGCCATTTTTGTTTTCGTGACGTCAATGTGTTGCAGCTATTGTAATGAAGTAAATGAAGCAGAAAATCTTTTGTGTTAAACAATTGGGCAACCGAATGACGTCATGAAATCCAAAATGGCCGCGCCCGGGAAATTTAAAAGCGAAAATATGCGATGATGATATCCAGTTTTTCGTATACTTAAATGTTATATCCACGTTTTAAAATAAAATTTGGAATCTAGTAATTATTTCCAACAATTTAGCGTCATTTTGTTGTAAGAGTAGAGTTTCCCTTTAAACAAACGGTCCTATTTGACCTTATAACCATTAATTTTTTATAATTTATTTAGTGAAGTTTTTAACTTTTCAGGTCCAGGGAAGTGCTTTCAACATGCTTGGAGTTTTGCGCTTCGATACATTGTTCGACTATGGCAACGAACTAAAAAGAAAATGGATATCTCACCTATCCTTATTTTCTTCCAAAATGGCTGCCGAATGGAATACAGACTTAGTGCTGTTCGGCTGCACTGGCCTGTGGCATAAAGCTTTAGAGGTCTAGTAAAATAAAACTTAAGGGTACGGGTTTTATTGTGCAATAATGAGATGTAAAAGGTGTGTAATTTAGAAGTTTAAGCGTTCAAAAAGAGATTTTAAGAGAAATTGTGTCAGCAAATGCCGGAAAAGATTCAGTGTCCAGCTTGAACCTCTTCATGTAACCAAAATCGTTGAAAGAGTAAATAAAACAATAATCAGTGGCCTTCATCATGAATTTTTTGAAAAGTTTATTGGACTTTATTTGAATATCACCTTTTTTCAACTCATCATTCAAGACACAGAGAAATTCCGGCTTTGAATCACGTTGAAAACACTTTGGTCCGTGGAAGAGTTTTGTAGGGACTTTAAGCAAGGACTACGGAATCGTCTAGTACGGTGACCGGAAGTAATTTTTTTGCCCGCCACACGTCAATTGCCTGGTTTCTAGCCGTAGTCACCTTACCGAATACGTAAGATATCATGGCGGGCCGTAGTTGAAAGTACGTAAGTCTGTTGATGTGTTTTCCTGCACTGTTCATGCTAGGTACGCCAGTGTTTGAACCTAAATGGCACCATATAAATATTTTATCCGTTTTTGGGTGTCCCTGATGATTTCTAAAAAACGTCTGTCGATTTTGAGTCCTAAATGCAGTGGCAGGCGTGAGACCCAAACTACGTGTTTCTGGCGAGCTGTGAAAGCAACGCGTAGTCAGCTTTTACGATTCTTGGCACGGCTTTTTCCAATAATCGAATTAGGAAACCTTTCATTATGGAAATAATTTACTTATTAGAACTTGTACATTAATACATGTATATAGGCGGGGAAATCGTATGAGAAAATCAAGTTTGACATTAAGCATAAGTTATAAATTAATTTTGTTGGAATGGAGTAAGCGAAATGATGTTGTGTTGTGTGCAGAAATAAAATTAACACCGTTGGAAAGGAGAAGCAAGTCTCTTTAAACGATGGTATGACGTACCCTCTTCACCGAAAAAAAGAATTTAAATTTTCCGTACGACGCGACGTAGTACGGCTTGCTTATTGTAAACAAGAGCTTTGAATTTCGGCGGAACTCTACGTATTCGTCACATTCTTCCGCGGTCAAAACCCGCCGTACTAGACGCTTCCGTGGTCCTTGCTTAAAGTCCCTTATAACAAGCAACTACGGCAGCGTCTACGGTCATTCCAATTCGTTGAACTTGCGAAAAACGGGAAAACATTGGCGTTGACGACAACGGTGTTTCCATCATCATTATTTAATCCGCCGTTCAATGTATATGATTCTCATATATTCACATTCATTTCTTAAAATCCCCCCCCCCCTCCCAATTCGAGATCATAATATCGTGATGGACCTCAATCAGTGTTGACCAATTTCTGTGTTTTTATCGGTTTGAGCGCCTTTCATTGATTGTATATCTTGATGTTGACTATAGTTAATCATTGTATTTAAGAATGAAAGTTCATTACCTTATATCTAAATTATTCCATATCCTTACGATTTGTCGAAGGAAGTTCATATTGTATATTTGCTGAAGATTCATATTAAGATTCATATGAAGAATCTATTATATCAAAAGTTAATCCATACTCTTCAAAGCTCGGTACACCCTTATTATTCGATCCTGTTTTGTCTCATCAGCTACTTTGATTTTGCTACGCAGCTTTTCGACTAATTGATGGAATTATTAATTACACTGCAGAGGAAAATCTCCAAGGACTATTACTCTTAGACTTTGAGAAAGCTTTCGACACCGTGGGATGGACCTTTATTAAAAAAAACACTTGGAACGTTTGGCTTTGGCTCGTCAATTGTCAAATGGATCAACATGTGCTATAACAATATCGAAAGCTGCGTCTTGATTGATGGTTGGTCTACTGATTTTTTTTCAAGCTGGAAAGGGGAGTTAGACAAGGCTGCCCCCTTTCGCCTAGCCTCCTTCGCAGACGTCTTTGGGCTCGTCACGCGTTCCTTGCCCACGAACGTCTGCTGAACTGAACTGCCACTTCCGTTCGTCGGCGGTTAGCCTTTGTTTTGAACAAACCAATAACGAGCTGCGTAAGAATGGAAATCGACACCCGATTCACGTGCATCGTCTGTGAAAATAATCCCGGGGTCGAAGTCCTACTTTCCATAAATTGGAAAACAAACTATGATTGGCTAACCGCCGCGAACGGAAGTGGCAGTTCAATTCAGCAGACTTTCGTGGGCAAGGAACGCGTGACGAGCCCAAAGACGTCTGCGAAGGAGGCTACCTTTCGTCTTACCTTTTCGTTCTTTGAGTGGAAGTTCTTGCCGAAAAAATCCGGAAAACCAAAAGCATAAAAGGAATAACGATATCCCAGAATGAAGTTAAAATTAGTCAATATGCCGACGATACCTCCCTTATTCTTGACGGATCAAAAGAATCTCTCTTATCAGCTTTGCAAGTCCTGGAAAATTACAGTGCTCAAGAGCCTGATAGTCTCGCAACTGGTTTATATTCTTTCGCCGTTACCAACAAATCAAAAAGTGTTGGAGGAACTCAATTCTCGGTTTTTTAAGTTTTTATGGAGCGATAAGGGGGATAAGATCAAACGGAATGTAATGATTAACGATTACTCTGAAGGTGGTCTAAAAATGATTGACTTAATATCCTTTAATAAGGCACTGAAGTCCACTGGGTTTAAAAAATATCTTGACTCAGAAAACCACGTAAAATGGAAGTATATATTTGAATGGCAATTACATCAATATGGAGGCCCGGCCATTTTCAGAGGCAACCTGAATAAGCAGGATATGCACAAATACGTAACAAAAACAGACACGTTTACCACGGAATTCTACATTTATGCATAGTTATTTTATGGTCAGAAATAAGCTACGAACGAAATGTGAATTCTCTAGACCACTTCCTTTCTTTACCTGTATGGCATAATTCTCTTATACGAATAGAAATCATGGTACTTTAAAGGTATTCGAAAGGTCGCAGATTTACTAAAAGGTCGAAATGCTTTCCTTACAAGAACTGATAGACCGCTTCAATGTTAAAGCTAACTTCCTTACTCTACTCTGCCTTCTATCCTCTCTAAATTCGTTAAGAAAAAGATGTAAAGGCAACCAATGTACCGGTGTCTCTGAAAGCTTCCTTGAAAGATTCAAGACTATTTGATGGGAAGATTAGTTTCTACCGTTCGGATAGCTTGAGCTATCCGTTGAAATCTGACTCTTAACGTGAGCGGTCATGTCACGAACTGAGATGATCACATAAAACTGCTTTAGCTGTCTTTGCTTTCATAGCCTTCGATGGTAGTATCGATACACGAATTATATTTGTAATTTTCAATCAACACGATAAATTTTGGGGTTCTAGGGGCGCTTTCCATTCAACCAAAATTTTCGAGATTTCCGGTTCGAAATCGAATGGAACGGGCAAAGTTCCGGGAAAATTTTCCGAAAATGTAGGAATACGTTTTGAGTGCACCCTCTTTGATGGAATTTCCAGAATTACCGAAATTTTCGTGTTCCATTTGCCATAGATATCGGTTTTAGTCTCCCTACCGAGCGTGAGCTCACGTAGACAAGCGGAAAAACCAATAAGCGGACGAAGCACCTTCAGCTTGTCAATGCACGTGACCTAGAATTGTGGGACGTGGTCGGACGCTTTCCATTCCACCAGCGAAAATTCAGAAGATTTGTACCGGTTATTTTTGCTCAATGGAAAGCGCCCCCCCGGAAATACAGTCGCGTCTTTGACCGGCTTGCAACATATTTGAATGCACTGTAAATTTCTCACAGGAACTAGATTCGCACAGTCATAGCAAGGATTTCCGCGCTTTTTAAAGGGATAAAAAGCAAGATACACTTGACTCGAAGAAGCTGGAACGCACGCAAGCGAAATTTGATACGCACTCGTATGCAAATTTGACCTGAATAGTTGATTCACTGCTTTGTTCTGCAACCGAAAAGAAGCTTGAAATTCCCATATTTTGCAATGACACGGCATTCTTAAATAACCATTGAGGCCATGCTTTTGGATATTCAAAATTAAAACTTACTGAAGTAATGGCAAGAGTCAGAGTGGTGCATTTAGTTAAAAGGAAGAATATTTCTCAATGTAAATGGCGTCACAAAAAATGACTTCTTGACGTTCGCGTGAAATGCCGAAAAACCTCAATCTTAAGGTCTCTATTGTTTCAACATTTTTGTCTGGTAAAGAGGAATCGTCACACAGAATTCAAGAAAATTCTATCAGAGAAATTTTACACTACTCATTAATTGCCTTTTCTCGCGTTTATAAAAAATCCGCTTGATAGTTTTTAAGAACATTTTGCAGTTTCCTTTTCAAATGGCAAACGCAATCACGTGAAAAAGGGGTCACCGAGTTTTCAAATTATAAGTGCCAGAAGTTTAAATGCAGCTCTGAATAACCCTTAAGTACCGTGATGACATAATAATAGTTAGTTTTGGTCAACAACTAAATGTATAATTTAATCTTGCAAAAGTTTCCTTACAGCCTCGGTTTGCCTTTGAATTCTTTTCTCTCAAAGTTTACGTCGTGAAAAAGCTGAAAACTGGTACCAGCCACCTTACTTCGCCATGAGTTTTGGACACTCCTCTGTAACAGACATGGTGGAACTTGGTTGTTCACCAGGCTTTTAACAAAAACTTTACCAGGGCAGATAAAATCCTGAATTCTTTACCAGGGAGGCCAATGGAATTTTAAAATCTAACCATCTAAGTATATACATGCACACATGTGTCGGAAGAATCCCACCAATCTTCAACATGTTTCTGTTTCTTCCTACTTTTAGCTCGCTTTGAATACTCGTTGCTGGCCTCGGAGGAAAACGAGGAAGATCGAGAAGTTTCACTGCTTGTGCAGCTATCAGAAACATGTTCAGAATCTCCACATTTGTCCGACCCATCCACCATTTTTCTACACGAGCCGGTCAATGGTCAGAGCCCGCAAAACTTTGGCCAGCGGGAATCAATAGAAAGAGACAAACTGCGCATGTTTCATAAGAGCGCTTCCCAAGCCCGCAATCTTTTTGAACAACAGCATACTACATGTAAAGGCTCCGCCAAACGGATCCAACATGTTGATGCAACATCGTCCAACATTGTTGCATCCAACATGTAGCACTCGTTTGGCCACCATGTTACACGATGTTGCATGATGTTGGATGATGTTGGACGAAGTTTGATATCCATCAAACATCGTCTTCAACATCATCCAACATTTCTTTTGTTCTCAGGTGTGAACAACGTTGCACTCGTTTGGCCACTGTTTTCAACAATGTTGAACGCGCGCATGCCCACTAAGCTGACTAAGCGGTATCTGTATTCATTATTTATACTTGCTTCGCGCGTTGCCGCATGAGTGTTCAAGATACAGTATCACGAACGAGCAAAGTTTTCGATGTCTCGACGAAGAGAGCTCTAACACAAGCGATCTCGCTTCAAAAAGAAAGTGAAAGGGAAAGGGAGTAGCTGTAACTGTCTTTCGATCTCCGCTTACGCGGAGATCGAAAGACTTAAGCCTGGTTTTCACTAGCGGCGTTAGCACAAGCGCAAGCATAAGTAGCTTATGCTAAGTGAAAACGAACACTACGCAGGCGAACGCAAGCATAAGCGCAAACACAAGGAAAAGGAAAAATTTTGATCCTTACGCTTGTGCTCGCGCTGATGCTTATGCTTGCGTTAAGCCCGTTTTCAATAAGCGCTCTTATGCCCGAGTCGCTTGTGAAAACCAGGCTTTATGTACAGTTACCGGTTTCGCAGCATTTTCTGGGCTAACAAAGACAATATGGCATGGGTTTGTTTTCTAAGGAGTCTTGGTAAATTTTGGTCCCAAACCCGTGAGACCAAGTGTTGAATCCAACATGTTGCATTCGTTTGGCCACCTCGTTCAACACTGTGCAACATCGTCCAACAATGTTGGATGATGTTGCACTCGTTTGGCCGGGCCTTAATACCCAATCCTTTAAAAAGTTTTCACATAACAGAAACAAGAACGGAATTCCAAACTCGCGACTTTTTCTTGCAGGGGAGCACGCCTCACCAGGGAAACTAAAATTCTACACCAGGGAGTAATAAAATTCACCAGGGAGTTTTTTAAAAAACCACCAGGTGCCAGGGAGGGCAAAATAACCCACCAGGTCAGGTTTCATCAGGTCTGTCACGGAGGGGTGTTTTTGGCATCTGCTTGTAGATCATTGATATTGTCCCACGCAGAATTAAGAGACTTTTCTCCCTCTTTCAAAATGATTTTGATATTCTCGACCTCTTCTTTGAATTCGGAAGCACTAAGGCGAGATATTTGTTATTTCAAACTTCCGAAGTGCTCTTTAATTTTATCTGCCATATGTTCAAGTTCGTTCGGTCCAAAATTTGCATGAGCGATTCATTTTCCTCGTTTGTTTCTATCTACCTCGTCGTTACTAAAGCGGACATAATTTATTTTAGGCAATGGTGGGGACTGAGAAGTTGAGCTTTGATGCATGTTGCAGCCTCTATAGCGTTTCTTTTAGACATAAAATATGGCTTCCCTAGCGTTCGCATCACATAGCAAAAGATAAAGGCTATAGAAGTCACGCCAAAAAAGATAGTAGACGTTATCGTCAATATAAGCCAGAGAGGCAGCAAATTGACCAGTCTTCTTCAGCTTAACTGCGAAAATGATTTTGTTAAAGCGCATGAGAGAAATTGCCATGTTCCATTACAATGGCAAATTTAAAAATTCGAAGAGAAGCATGAATTTCGATTTCGACAGGGTCAGGCGCGGATCCAGGGGAGGTGAAATGGGTGAATTTTCACCCCCCTTTTTCTGAGCCCCCCTTCTTTCTTTTCTCTTTTCTTATCCCTCAAATATTGAAATAATATTTGATTTCTCTGATTGAGGTGGAGAAAATTCACCCCCCATTTCAAAATCCTGGATCCGCGCCTGCAGGGTCACGAAATGTTTTTGAGGCAAAGTGAATCTAATCAAATGTTAGCAAAGAATCTCTGAAGGTAGATTTGAAACCAAGGAGACCGCTGGAGATTTTCGGGGCAAGAAGCTTTTTGTGTGTCTTATCACTGATGAATACAAATGTAAGACATTTTCACACCATTACCGGTTCCCAGTGCTTCTCAAGGTTTGGATTTGACCCGCAGTCAACAGAAAATTATGTGGAAAAAAAAATGACAACATAAGACGAGTCAGTAGCCTGGTAGCGGTCATTTTGTAGAGTGACAAATACTAGCGGAAAGAGGAAGTGACTTTCGTTTGTCCAAAGTGCAGATGAACAGTGGCTTGTTTAGTACAACTAAATTTCCAAAACGTTAGCAGGAAGAGAAATGCAGATTAAAGAACGCCAAAGAGAGACTACGCTTGAAAAAACTGTCTTCTCGATTGATCTTCAATACAGTAACACTTTTGACAGGCATGCACTGCTTCATAATTCTGAACGATTAAACGTGAGCTGAGACGGTAAAATGAAACTGGCTCCACTTTAATTGACTTCTCCCACACGTTTGCTTTGTCGACTCTAAAAATGACCGCAGCCTTAGGCATGGGGAGGAAAATGCTTTCTTTATTTTTCTTCTATCATCATCTAAATACGTCTGAAGTAAACGATAATAATAGATCCTCAAGAAGAGATATTTTACAATACTTGTTTTGTTTTTTGTTTTTTCTAGTATCTAACACCAAACAAAGACAACAAAAGGAAAACTCGTAAGTGCTCTCGGGCTCGTTGTCCGAAGGCCTTCAAGTGCTAATCGCTCCCATCTAGAAGTCGGATTTTTTTTCCGAGTTTCCATTTGGGGTTTCATGCATTTCTATCATGTTGTATTTCTTATTTCACTCACTTTGGAGATTACAAGTTACCCAGAATATTTGCTCACCTTCTTGAAAAGTCTCATTCCTGCTATTATTAGATTGAAAGCCAAAGGAAAAAGTGTGTGTGTGTGTGTGAGTGTGTGTGTTGGTGGGGGTGGAAATGAAGGGCAAAAGGTTTTACAGGGACTTGTTATAATGAATAATGATTAGCGCTGGTTTAAAACCCCAAATTGAGGGCCAGAATGAAATTCGCGTTTCATTAAGTTTTAATTTATGGTAGCTTTTAGTTTTATTTCTTTATTTTTGTAATCTAAAATCATTATCGTTATCGTTATCATTTTATTTTATTTTATTTTTTAGTATAATTTTATCTATTAATTTAGTGGTATGGGTATGATGTGGTTTCCTGAAATCATATTTTGCCCATCATTCGGCAAGGCAAGCCTTCGCCGTTAATCCTCATCCTTCGTCCTTTGAATTCTATGAAAATGAAATGAGTGGTTAGAACTTCTTTAAACAAAGAAAACAAAACCTGGGTTAACTTTTTAATCCCGAATAGATGTGAAGCATTTCTTGTGAGAACAAACCCTGAAACATTAAATTTAAGCCTGGTCACAATTCATCTTGACGTCTTAATCCTTCAGTTTCCCGCCTGCTGAGTAGTTGGCATGGCCGTTGAAAAGCCATTCATATTTCTAATATAAGATGTCGGTCCTTTAGCATTCAACTGAATACCGGAGCCTAACGGATCATTGTCATTCAGGTGAAATTCAGCTGAAAAGCTTCCTTTAGTTCAAAGCAAGGTAAACAGCCACCTGAAACTGAGGAACAACGGGAATTACGGTAATCGATCGATGATCGACCAAGCCAAACAAAAAAACGAAGGCCTTAAGCGATGAACATTATTTTCGGAAGTAAAGGGCAACAAAGCTGGACTTTCGGGTTCAGCCTTGTCCGATGGCTATGCCATGCTGATGAGTCCTAACAAGGACGAAACAGCTGTCCAAATCCATGGCTGCCACTGCCCAGGTGATATGCCTCTGTGCATGCCCGAGGTACTGGCCAGGCCGTGGATTGATATCCGTGTGTCACTTGCTATAAATGTTACTCTAATATGTTTCATACTCGCCGAAGTAAAGTTTGGCGAACTTTGTCATCACATAATCGAAAGAGTATTCCTGGGTGATCAGGGGTGCTCCTCCTTCTACTTCTTTCCTCCTTTTTTGTCGTCGATGAACATCTTGTCTAATGGCCGTATTTGCAGTTACAAAGAGAAGAAAAAAAGAAAAATATCTGTACTTGTTAGACACAATTACTGTCTAAACAGTTAATTTCATTTTGGCTAAAATAATAAAACAACGTAGCAAATACAGCGAGTTACGATTCCCAATTGGCATGACACGGACCGCTTGGCTATTTTACAAGCGCGGTCCAAATATTCCTCAGGGAGTGTAGCAGTTTGGAAACAACTGCCACTTACCAAAGATCACATGCCACAGCAGTCTAGAGGTTTCTTTGAGCCTGCAGGCTATCAAACTCCTTCCTGCCGTACTTCCCCTCGTAGCTCAAAAGGCATTCCAGCAGCTGAGGTAATGGAATTCCTCCTGCAATTTGGGGTATACATGTATTGGATGTATGGCCAAATTGAGATTTTTCATTAAGTGATTACGTAATTGAGAATGTCAATAATGAACTATTAGCTCAGCAGGTAGATACGGCTGTTATTCTAGTGATGTTAGAGGCCCACCAGGAGCTGAACCATGTTGTCCCATTTAGCAATCACTTTCAGTGACCATAAAGCCTTAGCCAAATGGACTCGCAAGTAACCGCAACTTGCGTACATACTTGCGCTGGGTGGCCTTTCCGACTCGCAAGTTTTCTCGCAAGTACACTCAAGTCGCAAAAAAAAAAACATTTCAAGACTACATATCCTATATTCCATTGGCTACTAGGTTGCTATAACAACGAATAGACGTCACTCAACTTGCGTTGACTTGGGTTGGATGGCCAAACGGTGAAAAACTTGCGTCAACTTGCGTGCAAATTTGACCTCGACCAAAGTGAGCGCTAGTCAACGCAAGTGCACGCAAGTCCTGGCCAAAGGGAGTCGCAAGTAGTAGTACTAGGGCACAATTACTTCTACTTAGGTTCTTTTACAAGGAAAACATGTACAATGCTGCTCAAAAACTATCTGGTACAGTAAAACCCCGCAACTAAGAACCTGGATTTTTCCAAGTTAGCCTAAACAGGTTCTTATATAAATGGTAGTTAGCACAAGTTTAGGCTATTTAGGTTCTTAAGAAGGTTCCTATTTTCTGATGGAAAAAAAATATATAGCCAAGAGTATTTAGTGGTTCAGCTTATTCCTCTTGTAAAATCTGCGTACAAATTAGAAGTTATGTAAAAACGACCATAAAAGGAAGAACTAAAGAATTGTTGACTTATTTTATTTGCCCAAGTGTACAGAACTTTTATATAGATTTTAGAAAATAAGAACCTGTTTCAAATTTTAGGCAAACTGGCAAACTTTAGCCTATCAGGTTCTTAGTTGCGGGGTTTTACTGTACACAACGATAAAAATACTCATTTGTGAACAAAAGTCTGAGATACCACTAACTTGTTAGCTCAATTAATGATAAGCGACCGAACTTCAACGAGGCCTTCCAACAGGCAATCGGAAATTGCAATTTGCTACCTCCCTGATTCACCTACACGGTTGTAATATTAGAGAATGTTAGCATCGGTAACGTGTGCGAGTACGAGAACAAGTACAACTTGTACTCGTTCTCGAAGTCGTGCTGCGCGTATTTAGGTAAGCGTATAATACGAGTTCCAGTCTGCACAAAATACTATTTTTTTTTGTATACTACATAATACCGGTAATCAAATGTTAGCTCAATAGAGCTACTCTGATAATTCGAGTTGAAATAAAGTGTATGTATAAGTATATTTCATATCCTGTCACTGAGCATGAATGGCATCATCCAGCAGAAAGCAAAGTGCTAGCTTAATAAGCTGTTTTGGAGATTGCTGTTCCGTTTTTCAACAAGAAATAAGCTTATGTAGGAATTAAGTATTTCATAGGATCATGTATTGAGCTTGATAAGCTTAGCCCTGAGTCTTGTTTCCCAGGTCACTTCAAAGAACAACACAAAGCGTTCGCGAAAACTAAATTTTCACAACAAATCGTTACTAAATTTTATCAAAGTTGAATGAATCGTTCAACAAAAGTATACTTACGTTCCTGTAAGTTCCATCTTGGTGGAAACCGCGTGTTAAGATAAAAAAGGAAATGATAGTTGATCAGATTGCAAAGAAAGACCTTATGAAAAGTGTTGAACTCAACTGAGCTAAAAACCACACCAATTCTTTGGCAAAATATCAACATTTTAAGCTGCTTTTCAAGTTGAAATCCCCCAAATTATTTACCCAACACTTGAGGATTGTTAGTATATGATTATTACTGCTTTAAACTAAAAGAAATAGTTCTAAATCAAACGCAATTTCCTTTTGACAAACTCGTACTCACCGCTACGACTTTTCGCTGCAAAGTCGTCCAAGACCGACTTGGCGGGACGAATTGAGCACGTGGAGCTGCGCAGTATGGATGCGCAGCAATCAAAATCCCAGAACTCGTACTCGAAGTCGTACTCGTTGTCAATGCTAACATTCTCTATTATGACAAAGTTAGCATAACGAGATCTGATTTCCTTTCCGTATTTTATTTTCACTTATGGCATCATGTTGGTCACATACAGATAGTTGACCATGAGCGAATTTGAGATACACTGGGAGGATTTCGGTTTGTTTACGTAGATCGCGTAATTACGAAATTCCTTGAATTAAGACACACAGAAAAACAGGCAACAAACGTTCCAAACTAAAAAAAATTAATAATTAATCAAGGTAGCCTGTGTTAGGTATTAACCTGAAGAGCAAACGCGTTGAATTTTCGTCTCGAGTAAATCTACGCGAAGGCGAGGGAAGCGAATGTACTTTCCAGGAGAACTGAGTTATTGATTCACACTGAACACGTTTTTCGCAAAAGTTGCTAAAGTTGCTTAGGCTTGGTTCCCATTAGCCACATAATGATCATAATCATAAACATAAACATAATCATAATCATAAACTTGTTATGATCTAGTGGGAACCAACCTCACGTGCAGGCCGTGGAAATTAAAGTCTTTTTGAGTGTGATGCAGTTTAAAAATGGCTGCCATACAAACATGCGCCTTAATTACAGTAATGATGGGCTTCCTCGCATCGACTACATTTAATCAGGAGTTTTTTCGCCATCGCATTATCATAATACACTGTGTATTAATTCTTTTGCTTCTTGAATCACGACGACTTCTCCAAAGAGAAAACAGGGGAAATCAAAGGCGCTTCTGGGTGAGACCAATATTCACGGCAAGGAAAACATACGGATGTTATCATACTCTTGTTCAAGAACTCCGCCTTGGGGATCGAGAATGGTACTTCAAATTTATAAGAATGTCTCCTGAGCGGTTTGAACACTTACTTAGCCTGGTTGCTCCACGTATATCCAAACAGAAAACGAAGCTTCGAGAGCCTATTGGACCGGCAGAGCGCCTTTGTATTACTCTACGATACCTTGCTTCGGGAGATTCTCAGCAAACACAGTCGTTTCATTTTCGCGTTGGCAAGGCAACCGTATCGAAAATAATTGCAGAAACTTGCAATGCAATATGGCTTTGCTTAAAGGAGGATTATCTTAAGCCTCCTCGAACAAGAGAACAGTGGAAAAGAATCGCCACTGAGTTTGAACAGCTGTGGGGATTCCCGCACTGCCTGGGAGCAGGCGATGGCAAGCATGTGGTTATTGATTGCCCTAAGAAAGGCGGATCCACTTACTTTAACTACAAAGGGACCTTCAGTATTCTACTCTTAGCCTACTGTGATGCCAGGTACCAATTTACCTTAGTGGATATCGGCCAATTTGGTAGTCAAAACGATTCTGGTACCTACAATGATTCTCTTATCAGTTCAGCCCTTGAAAACAATACCCTAAATCTACCACCTGCTGAAGATCTTGATGGATGTACTCTTAAACCTCTGCCATATGTTTTTGTTGTCGATGAAGGTTTGCCGCTAACGTCTTTCCAAATGCGGCCTTGGCCAGGAAGAAATCTTTCAGAGGACCACGCAATATTTAATTATCGTCTATCAAGAGCAAGGCGTATAATAGAAAACTGTTTTGGTATTCTAGCAGCAAGGTGGTGAGTTTTTCGCCGCCCAATTCGCGCTAGCGTTTATCTGGTTCAGAAGATAATAGAAGCCGCTGTTTGTCTTCACAACTACCTCCGCCTCACAGATAACGCCATGTACTGCCCACAGGGATTTGTTGACTGTGAAGACAGTAGCGGACGCCTTCAGCAAGGGGAATGGAGAAATATTGTCGCAGGAGACGTGGGTGCATTTCGAACAATGGAAACCCCTCGAGGACGACCTCAGATCGATGCAACCCTTACCAGACAAGCCTTGACAAGCTACTTCCTAACCGACCAAGGCAGTCTTCCCTGGCAGTGGCAGCATGTTAGAAGTACTGGACCTGTTCCGACACAATGAATGACTCAGATTCTCGTCAAATATCTTAGATAAGAAACTGGAGGGTGATTCAGGTCACATTTCAAACTTTGATGTCAGTTTAGGATAGTAGTTGTGTTAAAAGTTTCAATGTAATATGGTTGACTTGTGGCCAACTGATACACATCCTCACGTTTAGCAAAGTGATGAAACTCATTTGAGTTAAACGTTTTTGCTTTATTTAGGTGAACGTTAACAAATGTTTAAATTTTTACAAAAGAAAGGGAAAAAAAACCAAATGAATTTATTTGAATGATGAGTCTCTTCCTTAGTTGAGATAGAATCAGTAGAAAAGCATATTAAATGAAATATTTGAGTTAATTGTTTGAAGTCTGGAAGAAATATTTTTTGAAATATTCGCAACAAACATAAACTAAACGTAAAGTAACTACTTATTAACATAAACACAATTTTCAGTTCTTGTTTTCTCATAGTATGGCTTGCCTGACTTATCTAACGTGTTCGAAAATTGTGGCAAATTAATATGCAGGTAACACTGTTTTGTTGTCATGAAACTCAACGATGGCAGCATTTCTCCTGCTCAAAAACGTTAACCTATTTGGTATCCACCACTAAAATCCGGCATAAAAGTAGGATGCTGTTGGACAGATGCAAATGATCCCTCATCTACCATCATAGCTTGAAAGATCACATTATTAATGTGATATTTTGCCCTTGCTTTTTGTGCGGGATTCATACATTTTAACTGCGAGGCTACAAACACACCAAACAAATCATCTTCATCCTCGTGTTTCTTTCCAGATTGTGGTTGCTGCCGCATACTGTCGCACATACTTTTTAAGCTCTCTCCCACAACTTTGATCATTTCAAACTGCTGCTGCTCTGCTTGTTCCTGCTTGTTCCTGCGTGTTTCTTTTGTCTGTCTGGACTGCTTCGATGAAGACTGTCCACTTTTTTCTTTCCGTATTCCTTGCCTCATGCTATCTTGGTCTGTAGTACTTTCACTTTCTTCGTCTTCCCTTGGAATAACTGAACTTAGATCCATGTCCGCCACCGTGTCATCACTGATTGCATCATTCTCGTTTACGTCTTCTTCACTACCTTCTTGCGCCGATGAACCTTCCACGGGCATCAAATTGCTTTTCGTTGCTCTAGGTGAAATGTACTTATCTAAGAAGTGCAAGTAGGGAAATGTATCACTTGTCTCACGAAGAGCATCGAGCACTTCTGCAGAGGACGTTCCCGATCTTTTGGCTTTTTTAACCCGTTTCTTCTCCCTGGTGTACCGGGCTCTAAGATTTTCGAACTTCTGCTTTGCAACATCACCTTACGTAAAAATAAGCAAAGAATATAATCAAGCTAAGCTTAAGTTAGGCTAACAACGGTCGATGCTTCTCTTTGCCGTATAAATATGTAAGTTCAATACGTACCTGTCTCCAAATCCATTTTTTCTGCTACTTCATTCCAAGCATTTTTCTTTTTGTTACGATCTTTAAAATCTGTCAGCGATTTATTGTACAATATTGGAAAACTTTCGACGAGGCTTGCAAGACGTTCTTCGAAGTTGGACGCCATATTGGAATAATATGAACGGCACGTTACTGGAACTAGGACGCTCATTGGCCAAAATACAATGAAAGAACATATATCATTATGATTATGACTATGAGCGCTAGGTTTCACGTTTCCACTACGACATAGGCATAATAACAAACATAATCATAATCATAAGAAAATGATCGATCATTTTCTTATGATTATGATTATGTCAATCATAAGCATCTTTATGATTATGTTTTTTGGCGTTTCCACTGCGACATAAGCGACATAAACACTCTTATGACTATGATTATGATCGTTATGTCGCTAGTGGGAACCAGCCCTTAGAATACACGCAGTAAAAATTCACATTCAAACCTGTAATTTTTTGCAAGGTGGATACCAAGATGGTCATAAAGTTGTTGAGTTACTTTTCGTTGGCGCTTGCGCAGAAACGCCGGACGTGAGCTTTGTGGATGAACACGATAAAAACCAGCATTTGATTTGATTTATTTAGAGTTGATTTGATTTAGTCTCCCCAATTAGTAGAGCATCTGTGCTCAGCTAGATAGATTTGAGACTTAAATAAAGTGATTATTATTATAAGTGATTATTATGAAACACGACCACGACGACCACGACCACAGCTACGACTGCGACGCGTACGACGATAATAAACTCAAAACAGCAACAAAGGGGGGGGGGGGGGGGGGGAGGATGGGGAGCGGAGATTTGGAAAATTGTGCGCAGGGGAAAAATCCTGGCTTCACCCCTGCGGTACGGTTGACACAAAAAGCTTGACTACAATGCAGTGGTCATCGTCTTTTGCTCTTCAGCTGTAGGGTTTCTCCTAATGTACTGAGGTTTTCCACAACATTCACTTTTATCCGAATTTTTTTTTATAAGAAAATCCTTTGAAATGCATTCAGCAATGAAACTAACACTAGACACAAGGCCGGTGTTTTAAATTAAGTTACCTCCGAACCTTGCAAGAAGAATCGAAGTTCCTTAATTACCTTGCATGTTCCTCTACGTCTGGATTCCTCCGTCTTGCAACCAATCATCACTCTAGCCATAAACTCAAAACAAGTCAGTCATCGACAGGCTATGAGCAAACCAAAGTATTTTTCGAAGTATTTTCCGTTCATTCACCACGTAAGGTCAAAAAATATATGTTAACGTTTTGGTTAAAACAGCCCCCTTTTTGGTAGATTCCTCTCATCAACAACACAAAGGTAATGGGTTTGAATCCCGTTTAAGCCAGATTTAGTATGGTCAGAATGCTCTTAACGCATTTGTATGTTATCATTATTCCAAGCATCTGTTCAGACGGAAGGCTTCTTTAGTGTCACATTATCATGCATAGAGCGACAACCTCTCATTCCTGATTCTATTCACGTTTAAAATATTCAGGAACATTTGGAGAAGCTTTGATCCCCCATAGAATATACATACAGAATGTCATCCCGCTACAGAGATAAACTTCGGCCATAAGACCTGAGACTCAAGAAAAGCCAGTTAGTAACAGTGTATGCGGCAAAATACGAAATTTGTTTTTAACTTGTTTTTCGCAAATATACCTCTCTCAATTGATAAATCTTTCCTCAATAAGCTGAGATACTCGCACCAGTGGTACACAGTTTCCAGGGTTAAATTCTTTTGAAATTGGCTTACTGCGCAGGCTCTAATTTGGCACAGAGTTTTTAGGAGTTTGAATCCCGTTGAATTTGGTATACTGTGTAGACTTTAGCACAAAGTTATTCGGCTTTGAATCCCATTGAATTTGGGTTACTGTGCAGACTTGGACACAAAGTTATCCGGGTTTGAATCCCGTTGAGGATGGATTACTCCGAAGGCTCTGGAAAAATGTTTACGCGCTTGAACCCCGTTAAATTGAGGTTACTTGTTTGCTTCTGTATCATTGCAATATTCTAAGGCGAATTTTCGTGACATCAACCACGGTTCTTGTGTTGAGGATTTCCTTGGTGCAAACAATATCATATAGCAACCTCTCTTTCTTGTGTTCAAAAAGCCAATCTTTATGATTCCATTTCGAATTTTCGTGACCAGAAACATTGGAAAAAGGGTGTGACCCCCGCTTGAATACAGACCGTCCTCCGGCGCCAGCCATGGACTTTCAGACTGCGACCCGGTGAAACGCTCACACCATCCTAACGGTCACGGTACAGCTGTCATGGATTATGCATCCCGGCCCAACTACCCACAAGGGGAAGAATGGAAAATGATGCAACCCCGTTTGTAGTCAACTGATCATGAGTTGACGACGACTGTACCTGTGTGCTATGCCCACTAGAATGAGGTCCCACCTGGGATTGGCCGATCAGCACAGCTATGTGGGCCTCGGGAAGCGCGAATGTAGACAAGCACCAAGTGGAACGCACGAGACTCTCCACCCAGCTTGGGGTCACCTGACTGGCGCTATAAATAGGCGCCATTTTTGTACATTACTAAATTTTAAAAATTTGCTTTCATTAAAAAAGAGGTTGCTGTCCTATAATGTCAATATTTTATGACACAGTGAAGCAGCATAAGCTCAACTGTAAGCTATGGCGTGAGGCTTGTTCTCCACAAATACTAAGGTGAAATGACCAGCTTGGAATTACCTTTTTTATTCACTATACACTGCAAATACCTAAACTTACGTAGATGAAGTTTTCCTTGACGAGGAATATATGGTTGACTTTTCATCGGGTGTCCTTATGCAAGATTAAAGTCAACTTGTAAATGTATTTAGCAGTAAAGTAATGTAGGTTTCTCGTCAAATATTGTAAGTAATATATATATATATATATATATATATATATATATATATATATATATATATATATATATATATATATATATATATTCTCGTGAGCTTACCGTGTTAAAATAAAGTTAAACAAAGTCAAATCAAGCAAGCAAGCAAGCAAGGTAAACAACCACCTGAAAAGGAACGGGACGGGAAATCAGTAATCGATGATCGGCAACCAAATTGTCGAAACGGCAAAATTTAAAAGTGTATGTTTACTTGAGATTGTAAAGCATAATTGGCACTCGTTTTGCACGCTTAAACTAACCCTGAAGCAGAAAACTTTGGCAGTACCTCTCCGAGACAGGTTTTCGCCCTTAACTTATTTTATTCTGTATCAGGAACTAAAAATTACTGTATAAGTGACTTTTCATTTATTCCTACACATCTAACTTAGTTAAGGTACTGAGACAATGTTAGCTTTTTCCAGTCTCTTTGAAAAGCAATCTCCGGAGACCTAGGAGTAGATATCGTCGGTAAGGGACGTGGACTTCACGGGCAAATGGGCCCTTTGCAGGATGTCAGTCACGTGGTACAAGAATGCCATGGCTGGACGCAAGCAACCCACTGGGCCAAGACAAACAAAGAAAATTACCATTTTAAATGATGTAAGTTCTTTGTTTGTTTAGTCCCAGTGGTTTGTTTAACTTTGCGTCCCAGCATGGCGTTTTTGTACCACGTGACTGACATCCTGCAAAGGGCCCTTTCGCTTATCCCGAATTTCCCCGTTAATTCTTCGTTCCATTCCGACTACATATGCATGCCCCTGGGTCTCCGAGGATGTGAACAAGCTGGAGCTATAGTCGGAAAAATTAAAATAGTTTGCAATTTCCACCAAGAATGCCAAAAATACCGTAAAGTTCTTAGTAAAGTTCTTAGAATTTTTCGAATTTATAATTTGCCATATAAATGATTAAAGCGGTTTAAAGAAGTAGTCAAAGATATGATTATTCAGACTACTTACACTTGGAAATCACTCAGGTTTCTTGCACAGCTATTTTCTCTTTTTTTTTTTCTTGGTAGCATTTTCAGGAGTGTGGAATCTAGAAAGAGAAAGAAAAGTGAACAATGAGATTTTGACAGGCCAAATACACAAATTTAGATTTACAAATTCTTTCTTACACTCCTAATCACCACAGTCTATTCAGCTCTTAGAATAGACCTTTTTAGCTTGGAGATTTTGTTTTCCCAGTGTAGATCACATGATCTTCCCAAGGGGGTTTGCCTTTTGTCTTGTCATAAATTATGCGTACATATGCACGTGAATAAGGCGAAATTTCTAAGACAGCTCTCTAGGGTAACATCACATGTTCTACATTGGGAAAACAAAATCTACAAGCTAAAAAGGTCTATTGTCAATTTGAATACAGCAAAGAGTAATCATTCATTCTTTCTTATAGCCTCATTAGAAGTGTGAACCTCGTTCTTAACCGGCGCACAAACAAAGGAGGACAAATGCACTATTTACAGACTAAAAAACTCACAGTTGAAAGGCAAACTGTACACTACACCTTAGCAAGCGGCTAAACAGTTCACTGGAACTTGTACTTCTTCTTTGCCAATGTGTTTGTCTTACTAAAAGGATTTCCTCAAAGCAGCCTAGGGTAACAAATAAAGGATACAATAACTGACCAAAGATGATAGTCTTGAAAGGATATTACATACATCAGTGCTACGTGGAGTGAGCGCAAATAATGAATGTAGCGAAAGAGTCAATATAGCTAAACGAATTTGAACCTGAAGAAAACTGACAGTACTTGTAATAGTTTCCACATAAAGTGAACCGCATTTTAAGATGTTCTCAGTAAAAATATATATATCTATATTTCGCCATGCCTAAAAGTGGAGCTCCGCATCCTCTTTTCATTTGCATTTACACTGGAATTTTGATTTCAAAAAATGGTTTCGGGCCCGTCAAATGTCTTAAGTTACCGGGACTTTCGAGAAATGGGCCCCTGGGCCCGTTTCTCGAAAGTCCTGGTAAGTTAAAGGCCCATTATTACCCATGATCCAACGCGGTCTGTTGTTTTGGTTTTGAAATCGCGCCATTGTTTAACGATGCCTCTGACTGGTCAATTATTTTTATTGGATTTTGATCTGGTTCATCGCGCCGAGTTGTCGCTTGTGCCCGGTTTGGCAAAGCAAATGGCTACAAATTCAACTTGCATATTTCTTCATATTTCTTCATTAAAACCGTGAACAATCCGTTCACAGGTTTAAAATCAAAACAGCAAAGTATTGAACGATCCCGTTGTTGATAAAACTCGCTGATTATGTGGCGAGGATGGTGACAAAATATCCACAAGAAAACATTTATTGATGGCAGCTCCTGTTGTCGGGTAATGGTTTCTAATTTGCAGTAAGAAATATACTCGTACGTTCTCATCCAATAGACCTTTTTAGCTTGTAGATTTTGTTTTCCCATTGTAGACCACGTGATGTTACCCTAGAGAATTTCGCCTTATTCACGTGCATATGTACGCATAATTTATGAAAAGTCAAAAGGCAAATTCCCTGGGAAGATCACGTTGTCTACATTGGGAAAACAAAATCGACAAGCTAAAAAGGTCTATTATCTTGTCCTTTATAGTCTGAAAATCCTTTATTTAAAACGCGATTATCGTTTAAGCACTACATGCTTGAGAGGTCGTGTATCTAATTAATTATCTAATTATCTAATTCAGTTAATCCCTTTTTAATTTTCTTGTTATTTGTTCCTTGTAGCCTAAAGAAAGATATTTCTAAAATAGCCTCAACGCAGTCCAATACCAAGTCGGGAAGAAGGGGGATGACATTACAGAACATCTGTTCTGTGGAACAAGATCCCTTTAGAAATCAGACAGCAGCCCAATTTGAATCATTTTGAATGGGAAAAATTTCTTGTAACTGTATTGTAAAGTGTATAAACTGTAACTTACCCTCTTAGTCAAATAGCTTGGTTATTGATGTGTTTTAGTTTTAGTTTAATTTTCTCACGACTCTTTCAGGAAGACCATGTTATATTATGATACGACTTCATGAATAAATAAATAAATTCTCACAACTTCTTCTTCTTTACCTACTGATAAAATGAATAAGATATAAGAAATTAACTTACTTTATCGCAAATCTGATTTCCTAAATATCGGACTAGATTTTGCCGGCTTTGAATAAAATTGTTTAAAATGACAAGAATCATTAAAATATTCTGAACACAGTTCCATAGTACAGCTCCTCTGTAACAAACAGAATTTTTCATGAAATAAGTGGAAAATCGTGGGACGACGGCCGTATCATGTCCTCTTAAACGCCATACAACTAAATCAGAAATCATTACGGGCATATTATCGCATATTATCCCATTGTGTGAGTTCCATAACTTGTACTGATGGTGTGCCTCGTGGCAAATTAAAAATTAGCCTTTAACGCGAAAAAGCAGTGCATGCAGGGATTTAATGTAATGATCCAGGTTGTTACAGTTCCCCCAGATAGCGATGCCTTATGTCACTGAAGGGAGAATCACCTTAAAGTATAGGTCAAGAAGTGATTTTTTCTTACTGTTAGGAAAGAGCACTTTTTCAGTAAGTTTAATTTATTGACAAAGTTGTTCCTTAGTTCCTTAAGATGGTTCGTCCAAGTAGGTTTTCTGTTGATAATAATGCCCAGCAGCCTTGTGTGACAGACCCATGCAACGTTGACATTTCCTGAATCAGGGGCACCCAACGACAATTTTCGGTAGATATCTGTTCGGTGGAGGATAATTCGCCTTGGGTTTTCGGCGTCGATTAAAGAGTGCACTCGGATTTTCGTAACTAAAACGTGGCCTAAAATATTCGCAATTGAGAAATCATAGCCCCTGAGATTTTCGGAAAGGTTGTAATTGCTGTTTTTGGCAGTCAAAAACGTCAGCTAGCATTTTCGGAAAGAAAATAGTTCCCTAGAAAGCTCGTGGAAAGTTCATTTCAGCTTGCATTTTCTCAAAGGAAGATTTTGTTCCCTAACATTTTCGGGCAATTAAACTTTCAGCTAGGGAATCCGAACAGATGAACTTTTTCTAGCTTATGAAAATATCACTTTAAACAGACTTCAAACACCACAAGGTACTTAAAAATTCCTTTCTACAGCTTTTGGTTGATTTGGCTCGTTGGGTGCCCCTGCTGAATGGAGATCAAAGGGAGCGGGCCTGTGAAGGATCCCCGGTGGACCAACATCACATTTTGAAGAGTGCGGTTTTAACGAGTTAGTCATGCACCATATGTTAAGCTCATTCAGGGCGTTATTCAGTAGGTTACATGCTTCATCAACGGTGGATCCGATGCCGTAAACAGTAGTATCGTCAGCATACAGGTAGAGATTGCCTGATGTCACAGCCTCTGGCATGTCGTTGATGTATAAACTTAACAAACACGGGCCTAGTACCGATCCTTGTGGGATGCCGCAAGTCACATTTAGCTCCTCTGACTGAGTGGAGTTCACAACCGTAACCTATGTCCGGTGGTGCAGACCCGAGGGGGATGGGGGGGGGGGGTTACTTGGGTAAATTTTTGCTGGGTATGTGCCGCTGGCCTCTCAGAACCCCTACCCCATTATAGTCTATTCTGTGGCGAAATATAGACCCCATCTTAGTCACTTTGGGCAAATGTAATTTTCGTGATCCCATCTTAGTCACTTTCTGTTTATGCATTTACCTTGTAAAGCCTTTTAAGTAGATCACCCTAAAATGAATTGACACATTTGTAAAACTAAATGTAGAATACTTTACTTTTCACCTACAGTACAAACATTCTGGTACATTTACCCCCAAAAGCCCGAAAATGTGCGACACCATTCTAGTAACTTTATTGAAAATGCAAGCCATTATAGACAATCCAGTCGTGAAAATGCGACCCCAGCCAGCGGGACATCCCCATTAGCCTATAACTAGGAAGTAAGGCAAGAGAGAAGGTTGCCCTCGATTCCAAATTTGATTTTCAATTTATGTAACAAGATACGATGAAAGACACAGTCGAAGGCTTTTCGAAAATCAATAAAAGCGGTAACAACCACTAAATTGTTGTCAACAGCTTGTCTCCAACTTTCTGTTAAATTTCTGTTATATTGTGTTGAAAATACAGTCGACCATGCGGTTTGACAAAAGGAGGTAAGCTTTGTGCTCCGCGGAATTAAAACACGGGAGAAAACAAAAGCGGTGTAGTCCTCATCGATCACGGATATCGCGGCGAGAAAGAGAAATTAATTTTCACGCAGTCTAGGGAAGCTGCAAACTGAACGTAAAGCTAGAATGCCCGATGGGGCATAAAAATGGCCGTCGATAAAGAGACATAGCGACAAACTGAATTAAAAACACTAAAAAGTTGACCAAAGCCGCCAGAACCCATCACACAAACTGACCTTGTGGTAAAACATCAAACATGCGGAAAACAGTTGTGCAGCCAAGCCGTAAAATTTTTAATACTCGCCATCAGATCAGTTTCCAAATCGCAGTAAGTCGGCTCCAACAAGTTCAGCGAATTCTTGAAAGCTCCGAAGTAAAAAGCACCAAACTTGAACAACGAGTCTCTGTAAATCCTCCTTGAACCTCATTTTACAAATTGTCCCGAAAATAATACAAGGAAAATGAAGAAGAATAAACAGAAAACATATTTACGGCCATAAATCTGGGGATTTGTTCACGATGCGATAAAAAAGAGCGATAAAACAAGAGCGATAAAACAAGGGCTTCGAAGTCTGAGTAATTTCGCGTTACGCGAAATTCCAGAATTAACGGTCGCGGCGCGCGATGCATCAAGAGTGATAATGGGCCTTTAACAGGCCCGAAAATCTCAAGAAAAATAGGATTTGTTCTGACCTCTAATGAAAGCCATTTTATTTCTTTAGCTGTATAACTTTCAAAACTTTTGAAACTCCCATCTGAAATTTAAAACGAAACAGCTTAACGGGCCCGGTAATTACCGGGAGCTTCGAGAAACCGGCTAGCCCCAGATCCGAACGAGCAATGTTCGCACGGCTGGCGTCAACCAATTTTGTACTCCAAAAATGAGCGACAGCAGGAAAAACAAAGAGTTTTAGCGTCCAAATGAAATTTTGGATAGCAAACGTTTGGAAAAAACAAACAGAAAACAAAACAAAAACAAACAGCGTTTTTGAGTTCAAACTACCTTTAAAAAAACGCAATTAAGCAACAACAGCAACAACAACAACAAACATGCAATGAACAAGGCGATAGACGTTATTCATAAATGGCTGCCAATTCATTATTCTTTTGTCCTTGTGCAAATTAGCCTACCAAACCTCGTTACCATGTGCTAAATTAAAAAGAATTCTTGCACTAATATGAGGCTTGGTAGGCTAATTTGCACAATAACAAAGGAAAAATAAAACCGGCCGCCATTTATGAATAAGGTCTCATGTTTTTTTGACGGTTTCTTAGAGAACGTAGAGAAGTCAGACAAGTAGCAAACACATCTCCTAGTAAGCTAGACAAGTTACTAAGCAATGTTGCCGACATATAATGTCTGTAGAGAAGACAAAAATTACTACGAACAATTACTCGAAACTTAGGCCAGCACTGAATAAAATAGCGCCATTTCACACAAAATCTTTGCTTGGCTAGGCAGGTACACATCCCACTTGATTGTTTTGTTGTTACTTTCAAAGTCCACCGAGGAAGCTTCTCCAATTTAAGATTACCAGCGGCAAAACACCACCTAGCTACACAGCTAAATCTACACTACAAATCCGAATTGAAACAAAGAATTGAAATAAAGATATGCTTATAAATGTAAGTCTTATGTACGTAGCAACAAAGACAGCGCTAAGCCACCCGAGCTTTTCTCTCAAAAACCCGTACACTATAAAATTAGCAAAGCTGCAGGTCAGTCAACACATCCGCTGTTCTTATTAACATCCGAACGCTGATTCAAACAAAAATACCCGAGGATTATGCACATGTCATCGGGCTTCCCCGTGGGGTCGACCCCCGGGCCTACCAGGGAGATATGTGGGGGAATATAAGGAGATAGATGGGATTCTCTGCCTGAGGGTAGGGGAAAATCTTGACATTGTTTTACGATCGACTTTACGATCAAAGGTTAGGGGGTGGGGGAATTCACAAGTTTGAAAAGGATGTCATGGGGATTTTCAGCTGAGAGACACCTCACCCAGGGGACTTTGTCTTGAGAGATTCCCCGACTCCCCGGGAAATTCATCAAGTTTGCTTGACTGACTTAACAATCCTCCTGGTTAGCCCGGGGGTCGACTCCACGGGGAAGCCGATGACATGTGCATTACCCAAGTTAGATGGTTAAGCGCCTATCAGTTTTCGTCGTTGAGGTACTTTGGAAGAAGAGTTCTAACGTTTTCAACGAAGCGTTTAGCGCGACAGGTTTTGACATTTTCTTGACAGCTTTTTGACAACTTTCTGCCCGTGTTTGAGTTTCCGACTTCAATAAAATTTAAGCTATACGATAACGCTAAGGTCTATACGATCGTAAGTTTCTTCTCTTGTTGCCCTGAGTTTGTTTATTCGTCAAAAACGGAGTTGGACACGCGATTTCCCGCCGAAAAACGCGGGTTGCTCACATCTCGTGTGACATTTCACATTGGCTTACATGGAAAGGCGGACTTACGATGGAATCTCCGATACGGAATCGAATGGAACAGTAATATTTCCGAAATTAATGTTCTTTTCGAAAATAATTCCAAACTTGACCTTTCTTCCGGAAATTTCCTGTTCCACTGAGCATTTCGTCAAATGTTTGACCGAAACGAAATACAGTGGAGCCGGCGCTCTTCGTTTAAATAAAGGACAATTTTCTTGGTTCAGGTGAACGCGGCCTGGCTAAGCTCGACGCATTTTTTTTCTCCCCACTTGCCGTCTCCCCACCCCCCCCCCTCCCCCACCTCCGAAACTTAATTAGGAGCCTGTTGACACGCTCCTGTTTATCAGCAGACCCGAGTTAAGTCTACTCTCACCCTCTTATTCTCTCAGATTTCTGGATATCGTATCGTGGTGGTTTTGTCAAATGATAATCTGTTGACTCGTAGTCGAAGTAAAGTAAGATTGGAGCAAATACCGAATCATACAAGCTGGGTTTTGAATCTTTCATTTTTAATTTTCGAGTTCATGTTTGTACATTTTGACTCTTTATTGGATTCCCTAGCCTGCTAGCAGAGGTCTCTGGCGGCGAGAAAGGAGAGAGTCCTCTGCCGGTGCACGACGAATTTCCTGTCGAGCAAGAGCGAGCGTTCCCAGTTACCGAATGACGTATTGGTCACAAGCGACCCGACTCGGCAAACCGGTTTAGGAGCGAATATTATTCATCACCCACTGGGCCCGGTTGTTCGAAAGCCGATTAACCTAATCCAGGATTAGCGTAAACTTTGGTTGCAGTTTTTGTGTTTTGGATGAAAGTTTCTTTTGCTGATTTTTGCTTTTCAGGATTGACGTCCTATAATCTAAAATTGTGTAGGATATCAGCGTTTAACAATGTTTGTTGATAGAGAAATAAACTCCTTGGTTAATTTTTAATCTTGGATTAGGGTTAATCGGCTTTCGAACAACCCGGCCTGTTTACATTACAACTTCACTTCACTTCACTTGACATTTATTGTGCTACCTCATAAAGATATACTTGCACACTAAACTCAACTTTTACCCATTTACCGCAAAGAAATGTTCAATTGTAAAACGAGTCGTCGTAGTACAGTCAAGAGTTAATGATAATAAGACTTACCAATTAACAACGCAATTAGACTCCTCGACGACAATTCCAAGTTAACTTTCTCCGAGTTCGGCAATTACTCGATGGTTTACAACAAGTTCTAAATGCTCCGCCGGAGCATTTTTTCTGTGCCTTCAAGGGATGGCAAGTCACATCCGATCTTGATAGCTTTGGTTTCAAGTCTTTCACACGATCATATCTGGACCTTTATGAGGGAGTTCAACGGAGACACGACCAAAACTAGTGGCTTGGGAGAGGAGAGTTGTAAACTTGACTACGCGGACAGCAGGTTGGAAAATCAAAGATTTTCTGTAGCCTGTCGGAAGGCACGCGAATGTATCGGCGTTTGTTCAAGAGCGCAATAATAGCTTTCTTCTGCACTGGTGTTATATCCTTGATATTGTGACTGTCAAGGGAAGAAATGACCAACTTAAAAGCTCGATCGAAGTACGTTTTGCTTTCAGTTAAAGTTGTTGTACAGTGGGCTCAGAAGTTTTGAAATTGCGCATGACAACAACCAATAGAGAGCTTAAGCAACGACAACGAGCTACGACAACGGCGACGGCAACGAGAACGTCACAAAACAATAGGCATGAGAAAAACAATAGCCCTGCACGTGCGTTTTACATTTTGGTACATTTCTTTGCCGTCCTAAACAACGTGAAATGACCCAATCTCGTTCCCAGAGCCCACGTTCCCCTTATTCAGTGGAGCAGGGAATAAGGGGAACGTGGGCTCTGGGAACGAGATTGGAAATGACCACATTTTAGGTTTTGTGAAAACGGTGAACTCTTCTTTCTTTTTCCCAACTTCAACGCCGTTTTTGCTAATTTAGCTCCAGGATAGTTCGCCCACATTTTACAAGTTAAAGAAGTTGGAATAATCTCGAAAGAGTTACGATAACGAGAAGTTATATTTTCAAATAACGCTTTCGTTGCCGTTGCCGTCGTTGCTTAAGCTCTCTACTATTACAAACGTGTAGGAGAATCAGTGAGGTAACAAATTGCAATTTCCGATTGCCTCTTGATGACTCCGTTCAACTTTTCCTCCGTCTGACTTTGAAAATAATCGAAGATAATGTCGCAATTTTGTTTAGTTTCAGTTACCAAGGGTTGTCCAATACTCCGACATAATTAGATTCATGATACCTTGTGATAGACATCACAGTGTCCCCAAACCATATTTCTTAACAAAATAGGAACAGTTTTGTGACACATGAAGAACGGGACACTTTGTGATGTCTATTGTGACGTACTATGAATCTCATTATGTCAGAGTATTGGACATGTATGGAGGCAGTTACCCGAGCTCTGACCCTAAAAGTGAGGACGCCGTGACTCAAAATGGTGGTAAGATACCTTAGGCTCCATTCTAAAGCAGTCTACAAAAGTGGCCGTTCCATGAACTTTATTTTCAGACTCTGACAAAAGAAGTCACACATACACAGAACAAATCGTTATAGCCATCAGTAAAAGTACATTCTACAACATCTAAACGAGAAAATAAAAAATAAAGTTACATTGTGCCCACGAATTTCTTCGACAAGAAGAACACTTCCGAGACGGCCTAACACAATGTACGCGAACAAGAATGAAGTTATTGACACATGCTGGCAAATATAAGGCACAAAGTTTGTTACAGTGACACTACCATTTCCTCTCTAATTTGACAAAGAAAGCCAATCACTCTGCCAAACACAATCAATTCCAGCACAAAGCGGAAAAAAGGATTGTTCATTTTCTCCGACATTCTATTGACGGCGATGAAAACGCTATCGTTAATGAGGCGACGTCGATATCCTGCCGGTATCCAACCTCACACCCAACTGGATGACAATTTTAACTACTGGAGGCGTGTAACCCATCAAGAACAGTTTCCTTTGTCCTGGGTGGGGAGGGAGGGGAAGTGGAACTGTTTCGTCGTTTTCGTGATTGGTTCACAAAGAACCCTCGGATACCGTTCCTGTTTACTCGCTGAAAAAGGAGAGCGCAGCCTAATTGCACAATTAATGCAAATCGTACAGATCAAAAAAGGTATCGCCTCATACTAGAGTAGACTTAAAAACTCAGTGCGAACCACAATTAGCCAAAAAAGCGAGGGTTCCAAGATAACCGTACCCAAGAAAAACACGCTATTGTTTGCAAGAGTCTACTGGATATGATAACTGATTTAAAAGGCGATAATAATCGTTTAAAGTAAGATTCCATTAGTTAAAGAAACTCTTTTCGGTGGTACATCTCTGGCGCATAGAATGACGTCACGACAACACGGTTGGCGAACTTACGACCAGCGAGGGACTGGGCAGCATTCTTCGAGTCATCGGGTGAGCCGAACTCGACGTAAATCTGGAAAAGAATTACAGTGGCATTTACTTAAAATATTTATGCAATTTTATGCAATAGATAAATAACCTTACTTCACTATTTGATGGCAGATGTCTATCTCAAGAGTGGGCTCGAAGTTCTGACGAGTACAACCGAATTCACTGGACAAGCACAGCCGCTTCTCAAGGTTGCCGGCCACTGAGGGCGTCACGAACCGATTATATTTGTCAAACGACATAAATGCGATGGCCTCTGAGAGAAAAACGCTCGCGGGAAAATTCCATGCAAAAGGCATATAGTGAACATTAAGTACTAAAATAAAGTGAAGTTTGAGATACATCGATTTACCTTTCCACAGCCAGGTGGTTCGAAATCTTCCACTGGTCTTGGTATTTCCAAGCTCACAACTTTACCATACTTTGAACACTCGGTACGTACATCTTCGTAAATTTCTGCAATAACACATCATTTGTGGGAAGTTAGAATTAGCGTGATCAAAGTGCAGATCAGAGGGTTTTCATCAAGATGAAAGGGTAGGGTAGGGTAGCAATCATATTTAAAACCCTTTTGTTATTGTTTCACTACAAAACCTGAGAACGCTAAAATTTAACCATGAGGAGTTCAACTTCACGAGAAAGAAAGATTCCCTT
>JAEMWC010000042.1:1572500-1575000 GCA_016490735.1 Pachyseris speciosa | reverse complement strand
AAGCCCTCCTTCCACACACTCGATGCAGAAGAACTTGCCTTTGGCCAGATTTGAAGACAGTTTTAGGCCCCCCTAAGCTAGGGATCAAATGTGGGGGAAATAAAATTCAAATATGTCAGTCTTGTTTGAATCACTAACAATTATAATGACTTAAAAGCTAAGGCCTTTTCTCATTTCCACTAACTTAAAGTGTCTATGAAGCAAAATTTTTTTCTTGCTACATGTTATTTCAAGTTTACCCCTAAAAACTCAAAATTCCAAAATTTGAGGTGCTCATGATTAAAACTGGCAATTTTAAAAGCGTTTGACGTTGGGCTATTTTGCCTTTAAAAATGGTCTGGGGTCTGGCTCGATTTAGTTCACGAAATCTTATGGTGTGACGTCATTTTGGGTACAAAATCGTGTTTGTGTCTATGAATCATAGTGAAATAGTTGTAATACTGTCCCCAAAATTACATCACAGCTACTGTCACGTCTTTTTGGCCACGCAATTCAAATGCCATTTTTGAGGGCAAAATAGCCCAACTTCAAACACTTGTAAAATTGCCAAATTTAATCAAGAGCACCTCAAGTCTTGGAATCTTGAGTTCTTAAAGAAAACTTCAAATAAGCAAGAAACAAATTTCACTTTATTGACACTTTAAACAGGGGACTTGTTTTCAGCTCATATGTATGCTTCAATTCAAAGTGCGAATGAGCAAGAAAATCAGTGAACAATGTTGTAATGTTTCTCTGGTAAAACCAGCAAATGATTGGCTTAAGGAATTGTAGGAGAAATTTTGTAGGCAAACATTTGCAGAGACATAAAGTGCAACCTAACATCTCTGAAACCAATGAAAAGCCTAGTTAAAGCAAACAGAATTGTCAGATTATGGACGGACATTTATCTCAGAATTCTTGCCTAATCATACTTCACCAGCATTGCGATTTACTTTTAATTATACTGTCTATATACAGCACAATGTAACAATAATAAATATTGAAACATAGCTGACGCATAATCACTAATGGATTTGATCCTGCAATATTCTTTAAATAAATGCATGGCTGAGAGAGTGAGTATTCTTCATGTTCTTTATGTTATTATTGTTTGTAAAATGCTATGTTTTCATTCACACAAGCACATCCTCACTACACCTCAGATTTCAACATGGATTCATGCCAATTTAAAAGAAAAATACAGATAATCTCTCTTGGAAAATAATGGACTGGCATAAAAGTCAAATTGTTGAATACATTCTAGTTTCACCAAAAGATTATTAGGATTAAAAAAAGTGTGAGAGAAATGTTATTCCAAATGGCCCACAACTGCCACCATAAAGGAGGGCTATTACACACCCTCTTCCTAGAAAAGAAAAGCTGAAAGAGAAAGGTGCCGAAATTGGTGTCTTTGATAAGCCAATGGTGGAATGATGAACTAGACAAAAAAGGATTGCTGAAAAGAAATGGCTGAAGAAACAAAAATAAGACTATTATTCCAAATGGTCCACATTTGCCACCATAACAGAGGATGATTGCATGTCGTTTCCTAAAAAAGAAAAGCTGAAAGAGAAAGGTGCCGAGATTGGTGTCTTTGATAAGCCGATGGTAGAATGGCAATCTAGAAAATAAGAATTGCTGAAAAACAATTGCTGAAAAAAACAAAAATAGGATTTGGGCATTAGTCTGATATTTTAATTCCAGCAGTAATAAAAATCCTGTCATTTCGGTTGACTTTCCGCCTTCAGAGGCCATCTCACTGATTGTTTCTGTGGATAATTCCTCACAAAGTACTTAAAAACAGTAAAAATGCTTTTTCATGTGTATCATGTTTTAACAGAGTGGCACTTCTGAGTTTCAAAGCCATCAACATTTACATTTAGTTTTCAAGTGTTCTTGCTGATTGACTTTCCCGATCATGTGTAGTTTTGCTATGGTTAATTTGTGATGGAACCAAGAAAATCGCCTGTTATGGGGAAGACATCTGTGTTAAGGTGTCAATAAGATGGGGTTCCATTATCTTCTCCTTACCTTGCAGTAGCTGATTAAACCGTGAGAGAGAAGAAACACCGCTTACCAGGATAAATAAACCATTAAAACCTCCACCCAGAAAACATTCAGGGCAAGGAAGCCATAGTTTATAGTGAATAGCCAAATTTTGTTTGCTTACATAGGAACACAGCTAGTCACTTCTCTCCCAAGGCTTGTTAAGAGCAAGAGAGTCTCCTTGATTTAAGGTTTTAAAAGAGGGGGCACTATTGTTCTTATCACCATGATCAGAGATGCATGGTAATGCAATGTGTGGTCCCTCCCAGTCTCAGACCCCATTATTTCTGTTACTCTCACCTGGTCTTCATTTAAGTAGTTTGGCAATCCTCCAATGAAGATCTTGTGAGGAGAATCTGGCACAACAGTTGAAACCACACCTGGGACATGAATTGTTGCTGTTTCTGCACGAAACAAAGAGGGATATAGTGTGAGATGAAGAAATCAACTGAGTCTAGCTAGTTCTACAAGAAGA
>JAEMWC010000042.1:1562500-1567500 GCA_016490735.1 Pachyseris speciosa | reverse complement strand
ACATCGATTTAAGTTTCATTGATAGGAAACTTACGTGGCTGTGAGGTGTCGATTGCTAGCTAACTTTAATGGCAACTCGCCAGCCTGGTGGTCGAACGGACGTCATTTAAGTCTGTCGATCGGCAAGTCAGACACTTCTGAAAGAAGTCAGTGGTGTTTCTCTGTGCGTGCCAAACACTGGAACAAATCGGCGTTTCGCAGTACAGAGTACTGAGCCAGGTGGGACAGTCTGAAAGCAACTCTCGTCTTAAAAGCGGCCCGCAGTTGAGAGTCTTGGCCCATTTGCCAAAGGTTGCCGTGCTAGAAATTCGGGAATAAGAGTTGTTTTTTGACTTAGGCGAAAATATTGGATGATTGAAGACGTGTTGCGCATGCTCGAAAGGATGTTTTTATGCCCACAATCCAATGCGACCACAGAGGGCGCTGTCACCTTGAAAAGTTCTCGCGAGGACTGGAAATGAATATTCGCTCGGCTGCGGTGGGAAAATTTTCACTTCGGAGCGGGAACATTACGGAGAACATTACGTGACAAGGTGACAGCGTCCTCTGATAAACATGCTGGCGTATTTTAACATATAAATCACTTTTGCATCGAGTACCTCGGTTAGTTCGCTTATATGTGACCCTATTTGGGAAAACCAGGCTTAACGAAAACCGCGTTGAAATGCATTTCAACGAATTTTAAATGCATTTAGAATGCATTACAACGCTAGACAACGATTCATAACGCATTTCCAATGTTCCCCAATTCATTCATGAAACACCGTCAATGTTCTTAAATGTTCAAGAATGATCTTGAAATGATTTCCAATGCATTAGCAATGCACTGGAAACGCTTCACAAAGCTTGTTTAGAAAATTGTTAAGAATAATGAAAATAATTCAATTCACCTTTGGAGTGACAAGTAATGTAAACTCTGCATTCGGTCAACACAACGATATAAGCCCCGGCTAAACGATCCAATATTTCATCCAACATCGTTTTGGAAGAGTATCTTTGACCGTTTAGCCGCCAATCTCAACAAGTCATTCCATTTAAGTAGCTTTTCCATGTTTGATCTAGGTCAAAATATTTTCAACCAGCATTTCGCGTTACGAACAAATGTTTGATCGTTTAGCCACCTCAACCAAAAGCTTTCGGTCACCGGGATCACTAATTTTATCTGATAAGATTAGCGTATTCCCGAGCATTGAGACGGCACGAGAGAATGATTTAGACACCCGTTATAGGAATTCTCATATGCTCAAAGACTCTTCATGGTTGCTGTGTAAAAATTTTCCCTTTCATTCGCTGACACTTGATGTTTTGACGTATCCGAATGCTAAATAATAAAGGTCAACAAATGATCATGGTGTCATGTTCAATCAAGCGTAACGCGGTGAGAAGTAAAGATAATCATCTCCTGTGAAATGCGCCTCCGACAATTTTCAGCTTTGAAAGATTTTGAATCTTCGACAGCCTCTGCAAAATACACTTATTTTGTCTTCGTTCTGAGCTGCTGTACTACGAGCAAAATAACTTTGAACAAACTTTGGCTCACATAATGTGCGTTTCGTTACCATATGCAAATAAGAGGATATTTTAATTTGTTTCGTCTGTATGCAAATTCTTGGCGTCTGCTCACAGAATATCCGCACTCACAGGACCAGCTAAATACAAACTAATAACAGTTTGAGAACAAGGTATGATAGATTTTTATTTAATCCGAGGGAACAATACCGAAGGAAAGGACCGCAAAAGTTTGTTCGTGACAATGCTTTGAATGTCTGCATGTCATTCGTTAGCTGCTCATTAGTCGTCTTCGTGGTTAACGGGGAAAACACCACGGACACGAAAGGTCAACTTTAGGCGGGTTAACCTTTAAATTTTGCACGGTGAAAACTAAATTAGCTGCCTCTACATCTTGTAAATTTAGAAGTTGTAAAATATCAAGTAGATTTCTAATTAAAAGCTCAATAATTTTATTTTCAGAGCATTTGCTGCTCGATGAGGACAGTGCGTGTTCATTTCGCCGACATTTTCAAGCTTCTTGTGTTCCGTTGGGTTGTCTGCGCTAATTAATTTTTCAGAACTAGTTCTGATGGCAATTGTTTTGTGAATGTTTTTCAATGCGATACTGCTTCACTGAAATGCATTGTGAACGTTTTAAAACGCGTTGCAAATGATTCAAAATGAATTCAAAATGATTCTCAATGCATTTTGTTTTCGTTCGGAAACGTTGTCAATGTTTTCAAATGCATTGAAAATGATCTGTAATGCATTTGAACGTTTCCAAAATGCGTTGAAATGGAAAAACGGTTCAACGGAGTTTTCGTTAAGCCTGGTTTTCCCAAATAGGGTCACATATGGAGTCTTGTAAACATCATCAAAAAGTATTTTCACGCGAGATTAACGGCAAAAAGCATTTTCACCCCAGATAAACAGTTAAAATTATTTTCACGCGAGTCGTGTGACAGCCCATTGTGTAGGATCGAATTTCATATATACCGGGTATGCAAATTTTCGGCAGTTTCAAGCTAAAGAATATCTTCAGAACTAGTTAAGCATGTTGTCCAAAGTCTTGACCTGTCGTCATTTACTTTGATTTTAATACCATTTTCGTTCCATATTTTCCATTTGACGACGAAAATGAATCCATTGCCGATGTTTCTCAACCGCCAAAACCACGCAAAACTTACTATTCTGAAAGTGCCGTTTAGAAATGAAAACCGATGGAAAATGCACTGTTTGCAAGATACTCAGCTCATCGAAAACGGACTGACTGCTCGTCTTCCGAATTTCCCACTCTTAGATGAATTCTCCGTAATGTTCCCGCTCCGAAGTGAAAATTTTCCCACCGCAGCCGAGCAAATTTTCATTTCCAGTCCTCGCAAGAACTTTTCAAGGAGACAGCGCCCTCTGTGGTCACATTGGATTGTGGGCATAAAAACATCCTTTTGAGCGCGCACAACACGTCTTCAAACATCCGATATTTTTCGCCTAAGTCAAAAAACAACTCTTATTTCCGAATTTCTTGCATGGCAACCTTTGGCAAATGGGCCAAGACTCTCAACTGCGGGCCGCTTTTAAGACGAGAGTTGCTTTCAGACTGTCCCGCCTGGCTCAGTACTCTGTACTGCGAAACGCCGATTTGTTCCAGTGTTTGGCACACACAGAGAAACACCACTGACTTCTTTCAGAAGTGTCTGACTTGCCGATCGACAGACTTAAATGACGTCCGTTCGACCACCAGGCTGGCGAGTTGCCATTAAAGTTAGCTAGCAATCGACACCTCACAGCCACGTAAGTTTCCTATCAATGAAACTTAAATCGATGTTTTAACCGCCAAATGTATAGTCTACGTCACACTATCAAACAATACTTTCCAACCGTCAATCATTTCACGTGCCCTAAAGGTAATTCAATTCGCGCATGAATATTAATACGCAAGGGAATGAGCTGACTTGGGTTTTTTGCATACGTTATTTCTCGAAAACGAAGAGGAAATCAGCCAAAACAAATACAGAGCAATGTTTTTTAACTGGAATGAAGTCCACATGCCAAATCTCAGTTTCTATTGAGCACATCGAAAATCGACCAAAAACCGGGAGGACGTTCTTGCCCCGAGCCCTTCAATTTATAAACCACCCACAACCCACAATACCTTGATTCATTTTGAAGAAGGGCTAGCACTCAAATCTCTTCATGGAGGCAAATTTATCTTTATCAACTCAGTTGATAAAACCAGAATCGTTTTCTAACATATAAATGTACAGGTTGTCTACTTTTTTGAACAGAGGTGCACTAGGTAAATTGTTTTCATAAACTAGACACATGTAAAACATCAGCATCCCACACATGAACATTACCAGACATTCCAGGAATTGGTTGGTAGTCCTTGGGTCTTCTTATCTTCAGTGACTGGCCCTAAAATATACAGCACCACATTTTAATGTCAGTCACCCTGCATTTGTAGTAAATTATACATACACTATACAGCTGTACATCACTACAGACAACAGAAGCGGATTGCAAGCCGCTACTTGCTTCCAGAGCATCAGCCAGTCTCTTAAATATGCATAGCCTTTATAGCAACATTATATGCAAGCATAATTTAATTCACTTGGCCACACAGTCCTAGGTTACTCAAACATGACTTAACAGCTATAATTAATTTGCCTATGTTTACAGGAAATTGATTGATCTTAATCTCCTCATTGGTGGTTGCACACGCAGAACATTTTCAGCCAGTCAAAATAATGTTTACTCTCAAGGGTGAACTCATTTTATGGCTTCTGTTTTTGAGAAACTGGCACAAGATTTTTAAACTACTAACAGAGTACAGTGTGGCAAAGCCAAAGGAAATATAAAAAGACGAGTTGTATTGAAAAGCAGCGCACTACCATAGGTATGATATTCAATGACTGGTCTGCTAAGGATTACTGTACTTTCATAATGTTTTTAAGGAGCGCTAAAATTAAGTTATTGTCCCATACTCTACCTCTAATATAATTCCATCAAAAGCCATTGCCTGTGTGGTTTCTTCAACAGAACGAAGCTGAATGGGAGATCAATAGATAAGTCAAAAGTTGTACAGACATACACTATGTTTAGTATGCGTGGAGTTAAAAAAGCATTCACAGAACTTGAATACAATAACGTAACCATACGTGTAACTTGCATCATTGTACTCGTATAAAAATTCCACAAGTTCAGTGTAACTTCATTACTAAGACGTTGTTTGCAGTAGAGCACAGGCAGAACAGGAGAAAAATGCTCAAGAACAAAAATTAATCATCACCATGAAAAAACACCTTACCTCAATGAAAGCAAAGTTCTGTTCCAAGTTGATTTGTGCAGCAATCACAGGATTACCAGGAGCTGTGTTTAATTTTGCTTCTTGCATTTTGGCATTGAAGAACTCTATCATCAAGCTCTGCAATCATGAACAAAACAGGTACAAAATGATGTCAAAGTACATGTGCAAGTACAGTACAGCTGTTCATGTTTTCAGTGCTAAG
>JAEMWC010000042.1:1542500-1560000 GCA_016490735.1 Pachyseris speciosa | reverse complement strand
CAAAAGGAAAAGAATGACAGAATTCCATTCACCCTCACATTTCACCCGCATAATAACCCAGTTAAAGCCATCATTCTTAATAACTTTAAGATACTGCGAAATGATCCAGAAACTGCTAGAATCTTTTCGGAACCACCGCTGATTTCATTCAAACGCGACAAAAATGTAGGTAACTTTCTAGTTAAAAGCGCATTCAAAACGACTGAACAACCTGGCACTTTTAAATGCGCGCGCTCGCGATGCAAAACTTGTCCTTTCATTCAAAACACTGACAAAATATCGGGCCCTAAGCGATCTGTTAAGATCACTGATCGTTTCACGTGTACCTCCGCAAATGTTATCTATTGCATAACCTGCACATTATGCAAAAAGTTATACATCGGCGAAACAGGAAGACGACTAGGTGACCGATTCCGAGAACATCTTCGTGATGTTGAGAAAGATGACAAAGACGCATCCAAACCTGTCGCTCGGCATTTTAATCTCCCTAACCATTCCAAACAACACATGTCGATCTCCGGCCTTTCCCTACATCAAGGTACCACGGAAAGCCGTAAAAATCTCGAGCAAAAACTGATCTTTCAAATTGGCACTCTTAATCCCCACGGTGTCAACGAGCGCTTTTCATTCAATTAATTTATTCATGTTTTTCACGTTACCATGTTACCACCAATAGCGTAGCTCCATTTCCTGTATATAAACCATATACAACCCATAATTCCTCGATTCGCTCCGACGAAGGGCTAACGCTCGAAACGTCAGCTAATCGAATCCCTGTACGGTGGTCAATTTACATTATCAACTCGGTTGATAAACCAAATTTTCGTGTTTCACTTCCCCACCGACGCAGCACCACAGTTTCTTTAGAAACTAATCCCTTTATTCTCTTGGAGGAGGTATGGGTTATAGAAATTGCTCAGAATCATGCTATGTATATCTACAAAGAACATGCTGTTGAATAATTATATGCTATGGTGTACAATAATGGCCAAGTCATATACAGATACATGAAAAACAACAAGATATGTGGAAAAACAACAAGAGTCACATTTAATTTGACACATTTAATTTGATGTCTGAATGTTGAAATTTAATTCACTTGGGTCGACACATACAGTACCGATCAGAGATAACTGGCCAACGCAGACGCAAAACATGCGCACGTTTCTTACGTTAACACGGTTCAAAAAGCTCGTTAGAAAACGCATTTCCTCCGTGTGTTTTATCTATTGTCATTCACTGCAGTAAATTTTCTCTGTGCGACTATAAAAGAAATCACTATTTTTAAACTGTGTATCATAAACAGCTTTATATCAAATGTCAGCCTTGAAGAAGGAGTATTTTGCCGTTTTAATCGTCTCTGTATGCCTTGTAGAAGCGGAGATATCACTATTTTATGTTTGCCGCGACGCGGAAAATCTGTTGCGAGCTAAAAATAATACAGCAGACTTTGCTTCTGAAAAAATTACTCTTTTTAAATGGTGCATCATAAAAAGAGTCTAAAAAGCTTTATATCGAATTTCAGCCTTGAAGAGTATTTTGCTGTTTTAAGAGCCACTTTCTGTAAATATGGCGTTGCTTGGCAGTTGTAACTTCATGAAGTTGTCACATAGCACCCGGAAGTAGTCTCTCTCACACTGAGTTTTCCAACCTTCTTGCTTTTCACCAAAGAGCAGTGATGTACAACAATATGGTAGCAGTGCAGGGACGAAAGCACCGAGTCTTTTTCCTCAGGAAAATTCACTTGTTCCTCTGCTGGAAGCCCATATTGCTTCATCACCTGCACTTACTGTCGCAATTTCACTGTCAAACGTGAAAAAAGGCAGAACTTGCCGTAGAGTCAGAAAATCCATGGTAGAGAACAGTATTTCTCCATCTGAGCCCACGGGTCGCCGCACTTAACATTTCAGAACTTAACATTTCAACTGATGCGTGTTGTGTTTTCGCAACACCTTTGGAACCCTTACCTTGTTTATTAGCCTGTTCGAGGCTCTCAGATATTTGGGGCGAGAACAAGCGAAGAAAATTTAGGAATACCTGTCCTGTGTTGGGCAACGCCATCTTGTTTACAAACAATAGCGCTGATATCTAGTCCTGAAAATGAGCTAATGGTGATTCATGACCTGCAATGCTAAATAAATGCAGATAAACGTTTTCGATTTCGGATTTTTAACTACTCGACGATAGTCTTGTAACCACACCCTGTTAGGACAGATCCAGGCGAACCCTGATTAGGAAAGACTCGCTTTAAATTGTATAACTTGTATATGACAGATGGATCAAAAACCATACACCCTATCCAGCGGCACGTCGTCATATAGGCCATATATATACACCCCCCAGCCGCGTTCCCAGGGCGCCTTTCTCTTCAAAGGTGAAGTGATACGCTTCCTGGAGACGACGTTGTCACCCCAGGCCCTTGCCCCTAGCCTCCTGGCGGCCACTCCCTTTATTGATGTAAAAGTGTATGTGCTGCCAGAAAGGGTATTGTTTTCTGGGTCATGAATCTTTATACAATTTCACTATTTAGTGTCATGAACAAGGATGCCTTCCGGGACCCAATGCCTTAAATAGGGTATGAACGCTGGTGGCACGGAGTCTGCATGTGCCGGAACCAACAATGTTTTTTAAAAAAGTCGAATTCTATAATGCTTTTTCCATGCTCCCTTTTCTCAAACAAGGTATCCAAAATGAGCAGATCTTAAACAGGGGCAGGATTTGACGGCATCGGCGGCACACTCGAGCAACATTTGTCTCTGGAGACAGAAGAAAACTGTCTCACAAGAGTCATCCCATGATGGATTTTTCCAAACTGAACTATGCCTCCTATGGAGAGTGCAGGCCTTCCTCCATCTGTCCAAGTCACTACCGTCGTCAGTTCTTCCAGTACTACAACCCCGGTAAGCAACCTCGTTCCCAGGACTTTTTCCCTCACTTGGTAAAACGAGAAAAAAGCCCTGGGAACGAGGTTGCCCAGTAAGAAGGGCTGTAAGGCTTCGTGAAAATTAGAAGTGTTACCTTGTGGAGAACCTTATCATTGGCCAGGCCACCGGAAGGTAACTGCATTCGGATGTAGTCTCCAATGAAATGCGGCAAGCACACGGACTCCGATGGCGAGAGACTTTGAACAGCTCACTGCCACGGAATTTCTATTTCCCCAACAAGTTTCATCTCATTTTACAGTTTTCGCCACGAAACTATGACAGTAACTGCTGGTGAGAAAAGATGCGCTTGAAGCAGAGGAGCAAGTGAATATCTCTGTGGCAAATGACAGTGGTTTTCCGTACATCAGCCACCAGATTCTTGTTGATCCGCATATCTGGTATTTACTATGCTCTTTTGTAAAAAGCCAAGAAGGTTAGAAAACTGTGGGAGTGACTACTTCCGGGGCTATACATGTGCCAAGTCCAACATTTCGAAAGAAAGAGTTATAAATAGCCCTCCCGCAAGAACTAGTAATCCTCCTCATTCGTTAACATAAAAGGCCCTTATATTAATTATTTGCACAGATACTGTTAAATTTCCGTGTTTTACTTTTTGTGACCTTCGAAAAGAAAACCTTGAATTTTAGGACAAAACATTTATTTGGGTATCTGGAGTATGGAATCGAAAGAGTGAACATGCCTCAATTTTAGGTAGGACCGCATTGCATTTTTTAAGCAGGGAGGGGAGATGGAGGTGGGTAAACAATTTTCTGAGAAGAAGTATTTTTGTCAACTTTGCTTTTAAAAAGAATACTTTTTATTATATCTACTTACTTAATTGTACAGAATTTTCTTGCAACCACATACAGGGATATCTTCATTCCACCACTACCCCCTACCCCATTGACTTCGCTAGTCCACCACCCCTCCCCGCTGGTACCAAAATTATACGAAGAAAATGCGGGCAAACATTCGTTTGCTTGGTACGGAAAGATACAGTACCGCTCAAAAGTAAGTTACCACCCTCGCGCGCGACGCGAATCGCGTCGCGCGCTACGCGATTCGCGTAGCGCGCGATGTTCTGGAAACTTTAAGTATATTGACTTGAAGCTCTCTCACCATTTAATATGCCCATTGTAAAGCAACAATAGTCGATTTCAATAGTCAATTTCCAGTGTTCGCAAAAGCCCGCTAAGAAGAAATGAATATGCGTAATCGATCAATCATCGCCGGAGAAGGGCAGCGTGTGCTTCGCTTCCAAATTCCGTGTCAAACTGTTTTCTCCTCGAAACTTTGATAGACTGAGGTCGACATATTAATAACTTTCAAAAACCTGTATACACAATATGATGTACATGAACATGTTTCTCAGTCTTTTGAAGTGGAGACATTCCGAGGAATTCTACCGTCGTCGCGCAGCATTCAATTCGCTTCATTGGACACGAGCTTCTTCCTACACTGTACATCAAACCGCCAATTTTTCGGCTCGTCCATGAGCCATGACTGATGCTTGATACCTTTTGTTTGTTTTCTATTCATCTGATTCTTGACAACTAGCCATAAAAAAATTGAAAATGTTGGCGAGTTGGCACGGAGTTTCAAGCGGCAAATTAAAAACAGATCGAGCCGTAGATAAGAAGACCAGCGTAATTAAGCGGAGCACGTACGAGGCGTCCGAACTACTTACTCTTCGGCACATCTTTTTTCCACGGACAAACTCCACTGGATTAAAATCTAGACAAGTTTACAAAGATATGGCCAGGAAAATGTGTTCCGGTCTTTCGAAGTAGAAAATATACGATTGAGCGCCGGCGTATCGAATAAACAAAACATTTCACATACAACTACCCAAACTTATGCGTCTTCACCGTTGTCAGAATGAACTTCAGATTTCTACATGATAAAATTGTTCGTGCACAAAGAAGGAAATAAAATAAACTCCGTTCTGTTTCGGGTTCTATTGCTTCGCTTCTCATGAATTTTTCGGTCATATTGAGTGGAAGGTTTCAAATTACACAGACAGTAGTTTTGCGGTTTTATGCAAATTTGCGATCCGAAAGCAAAATGCATATGCAGTAACCCGGCCGGTCATTAGTCATTTGCTTGTGCCGAACTAGCTCTTGATTATGTCCTCAACGAATTTAGAAAACACGACCATTTAAACGTATCGACGACAGAACCGATAAAAATTCAACTAAATTCAGCGCTAGCAGGAGTAACGAATTATGCTTATCATTCGCAATTGATCATTCGTCGGTTTGTTTACAAGTTTTCGATTTGTAATGACCTCAATGATGCTATATTTATTTGCACAGAAGTGAACTACACGTATGAACGACTCAAAATTCGACAGAACAATAGCTGCATTTGGAAAGTGTTACGCGAATTTAATTGATGTCACGTTGCAAAATCACCCAAAATTTATGCCAAAAATTTCCGCTTTAGTGACTCTCGCGCTGGATCTTCATGGAATTTGTCACAGTTTCCCTAAACAACGTAAGAGCAACTAGCGACCTCCATGCGATAATTATAAAATGGGATGACGTTTGATTGAACACCTGATTATTACGCATCTCTTCCTAACGTGGCTTCCTTGACTGGACACGTGTGCAAGGCAATTTTAAAAGGTAAGATATTTTTATAGTCTTTTTATTTCAGCTGTTCGACTCGAACGCTGTTGCAAAGTTCAAATGAAAATATTATCGGTTTTCCAACAGCATTGTTTTTGTCAATCCTTTGGTCAACGTCACGCAATTACATGTAACAAATTTCCCTGTACAGGCAAAGTAAAGCAACGTTTCTGTAACCAAAGATGGTAGCCAAGTAGGAATTCAAGATATCATAACATCATAACTTTACAAAGGTGATAGTTCGAGGACAGAAGCAGTTCAGAACGAGCGTACATAGTCAAAGTCACTTGGAAATTGCCGTGTTAATCCGCGTCGAGTTACATAATTTCATCACCTGCTGACCTTGTTAAAATTTATGTTGAAGGTTATCACTCTCAGACAGATTGAAAACAGTAAGCTTAGAATTGTACTGTAACACTTAGGCGTTCAGAATAGCGAGTTACGGTTTCCATCGGCAGACTTTTAGTTCTTGACGAAGCTCTGGTTCGAAGAAGGCAAGGTTCATGTTGATTTCAAGAATAGCGGCGATGCAAAACTTGACTTCACGTTTCTGTCTCTCGACGGAGCACTTTTGTCGGGCCGCCGAATAAATTTTAACACAACAAAGCACAAAATATGCACTTTATGAAAATACTAATTTCAACATTAAATTGTATGTACCAGTGGGCTTTTTGTGGTGTGGAAGTTAGCTAAAATTAGCTCATTCGCTGAAGCGTTTGAACTGGGGTATTTTTAACGGTCAAAAACGGGTCGGTACATTTCACTGACCCCCAGTCCATGGACTACCATGATGGACTACCGAAATGGACTACCTATATGGACTGCTAAATGGACTACCTATATGGACTGCTAAATGGACTACCTATATGGACTGCTAAATGGACTACCAAAAATGGACTACCCTTAATTACCTACCTTGAAAAAAAAAAAAGTAAAGTTTGGTTGTTTTCATCGATTGATCGTGATCTCCACCATCTTGTTATTTTTTAAATGCTGCTGGTCAGCTTTTCTGCAGGCGCATTCATTCCTCTCGTGTGATGGCTGACACGCTGGATGGTCAGTAAAAATTTGAATTTATAACCGTTTGTTATAAATAGGGTAGGGAAAATCACAGATATTTTGGTCTTTAAGTGCCCCTAACACCGAAATATTTTTTTTCGCTAAATTTAATCTTTACACCTATTCAAAACACAATGCGCCATTAATTTTTTTTAACCAAATATCGACTTTTTACAGGCTGTAAAAGTTACGACATCTAGCCGTCATCTGTCACACGATCAAGCTAGCAAGGAGCGTGGGTCTTTTCCCCAGTTAAAGTCACAAACTGATCATCGCGCTACGTCTTTGTAAACATGCATAAATAATAGTCAACTGGGGAATAGACCCACGCCCCAGCTGACTTGGTCGTGTACCAAATGATGCACAGTTTATCGTAAGCCCCATAAAAAACTCTGAAGGCTGAAAATAAATTCTACATGTTTTTGGAATATGTACAAAGTACTATAATAGCGGGAAAAAATAACTATTCTTGGGGCTAGGTGCACTTTAAATAAGGTAAGGCTTTTGGGAAGCAGGCTGCACCCCCACCCAATTTTTCAGGGAGTACCCCCCCTGGGCCTGGTCATGTGATCTATTTTTGAGTTGTATCTTTTTCTGTCACTTACCATTTTGAGCATCATGACAGCCAGGTAAGGAATCACCTGGAAGATTATAAATCAAATTTTTACTCCAGCTGCAGCCTGTCAGCCATCATGCACGACGAGTGAATGCGCCTGCAGAAAAGCTGACCAGCAGCATTTAAAAAATAACAAGATGGTGGAGATCACGATCAATCGATGAAAACAACCAAACTTTACTTTTTTTTTTTCAAGGTAGGTAATTAAGGGTAGTCCATTTTTGGTAGTCCATTTAGCAGTCCATATAGGTAGTCCATTTAGCAGTCCATATAGGTAGTCCATTTAGCAGTCCATATAGGTAGTCCATTTCGGTAGTCCATCATGGTAGTCCATGGACTGGGGGTCAGTGAAATGTACCGACCCGTCAAAAACAGTTATATACCAGTAGCTTTTCCAAAATAATTTTATGCTTTGGAAGACCAAGAGATGCCTTATGATCTGGCCAAGTCGCATTGATAGATGACTCCGCGTTTATCTACACGAGCGATAATAAAATGCATCATTTTACACTATTTTCGGCAGCGTCATGGCAGTAAAATGGTGTTTTTCAAACTTTCCTCGATTTCAGAGAAAAGCAAGCGCTTCACGATCTTTGAATTCTATTTTCGAAAATAACTCACCATAGGTGTTATTCAGACAAGATATGAAGAATTTTGAAATTTCACTATTGACGCCGGATTCTCGATATTTACAGAAATTGGCTCTTAACCTTCTCTGCACGCCTTGTAGAAGCAGAGATATCACTATTTTATGTTTGCCGTGATGCCAAAAATCTGGTGCAAGCTAAAAATAACAACACATGAGACTTTGCTTGCAAAGAAATTACTCTTTTGAAACGGTGCATCATAAAAAGCTTTATATTGAACTTCAGCCTTGAAGAAAGAGTATTTTACCGTTTTAATCGTCTCTGTATGCCTTGTAGAAGCAGAGATATCACTATTTATGGTTGCTGCGATGCCGAAAATCTGGTGCGAGCTAAAAATAACAACACATGAGACTCTGCTTGCAAAGAAATTACTCTTTTGAAACGGTGCATCATAAAAAGCTTTATATTGAACTTCAGCCTTGAAGAAAGAGTATTTTGCCATTTTAATCGTCTCTGTATGCCTTGTAGAAGCAGAGATATCACTATTTATGTTTGCGGCGACTCCGAAAATCTGGTGCGAGCTAAAAATAACAACACATGAGACTTTGCTTGCAAAGAAATTACTCTTTTGAAATGGCGCATCATAAGAAGCTTTTTATCGAATTTCAGTCCCGAAGAAAGAGTATTTTGCTGTTTTAATTGTCTCTGTACGCCTTGCAGAACCGGAGATATCGCTATTTTATGTTTGCCGTGACACTGAAAACTCACGCTCGCTGGTGCTTGCTAAAAATAAAATAACAACACCGAAGACTTTGTGAATTTTATGACAGTAGACTTTGCTTGCAAAGAAATTTATTACTCTTTTTTAACGGCACATCAATTCATAAACAGCTTTATATCAAATTTCAGCCTTGACAAAAGAGTATTTTGCCGTTTTAATTGTCTCTGTGGGCCTTGTAGAACCGGAGATATCACTATTTCATGTTTGCTGTGTGCCAAAAATTCACGCTCGCTCATGTGAGTTAAAAATAACACAATAATAAGACTTTGCTTGGAAAGAAATCACTCTTTTCAAACTCCGACAATTCACACTCACTGTTGTTTCAGTTTTGTGACAAATTGAAGGCCATTTGAAACAAACAATAGGGCCATTTATACGGGAGAAAATAAGACGCGTCTTATCTAAGATGTGACTTAAATAGGATGCAAACTGTTCCATTTATACCTTTGCATCCTACGTAAGATGCGAAGATCTCGTATAAATGGTTCGCGTCTTATTTTTGATGCAGCCTCGCTTATCTGCCAAGATGGCACACTGTAGCAAGAAACAAAAGCGTGCTGTCCTGTTATTTTAAGAAGGACGAGACTTTCTCAGAGATTTTTTTTCTTATGAAGACTATGCTGTTATAGAAAATTCATAAACTTGACGTATCATACAAGGAAGAAAACGACGGACTGGTGCAACTGATGGCATGGTTAAAGAAGGAACATGCTGACTTCCCTTTCGGCTCTCCTGGCCATCTTTTGCAAAACTTTGCAACCAATTACAGCCACTATCTAATCGTAAGACAAGCTCATGTTGCTGTTGCTGTTATGCACGCGCACATGCAGTTCACATCTTATTTAGGATGCGAAACCATTTATAAGAGGAAGTTCACGTGTTAATTAAGACGCGGACAAAATAAGAACAGGTGAAACCCTGTTCTAAGATAAGACGCATCTCATGTAAGACATGACTTAAATGAGAGGCGAACGCTTATTTTGTACCATTTATATGATCAGTTAGCGTCTTATTTAAGTCACGTCTTACGTAAGATGTGTCTTATTTTCTTCCCTATAAATGGCCCTACAGAGACAGCAACTAAAGGAAAACAATAAGTTATCTCATACATACTAATGAGCTTGCTGTATGCGTGTTTTCCATGCGCAATGCATTAGTGCAAATGCGTTAACATGTTTCTTGCCAATGTGTTTAATGCGTTGATTTTTGGCCACATATTTCTGAGCGGTACTGTATAGGCATTTGATTAGGTGCATGAAAAGACCAGAGTTTGAACCGGGCTTTACAAAGCTGAAAAAACAAAAAAGATTCTCAACTCTCCAAGCAGTAACAACATCACCTACCTCTGTTATTCCAAATGGTATGTTTCCAACATACAATCTACGAGCCTGTCGTGTCATCTGGCTTCCTTGTGGTAAACTACTGACTGTTCCACCTGGTACTGGCCCTCCAGCATTCACTGGGATCTGCCCAGCAGCTATAGTATTGTGAATAACATCAAATAACTCTTAGAACACAGTGAGGAACCATTCCCCCAAAAGATGCTTCAAATTACTGTGTGCTGTATCATGCCAGTAGGGCAAGTCAAAATACACACATCAAGCAAAAATATACAGTAAGACACTGTCACCACCTGAAAACATCTAAGAAGATATTTATTATCCTTGAGCTATTTTGCATGAGAGACAATGTGAAGTGCAGTTTAATTATTCTTTCTGTAAAGTTATCAACAAGTACAGTACCGGTTAAAGGTAAGTTGACAGTCTCTTTCGAGTCTCGATTCTCGACTCAATCCTCGATACTCGATTCCTGCGAGTTTCGAGCATCGAGGATCGAGGCTCAGCCATCGAGAATCGAGTTGAGGATCGCGTCTCGCAAGATCAGAGATAATGAGCTTGTCGCTTGGTTGATCACTCGATAGACCTCTCGAGCAAAAGCAACTTCAGCTACTCGAAGAAACGCAAACGATGCAAGAGTAGTCGTTCAGTACGCGATATGTTTCTAAATGTGATTCAATCTTTTTGACAGATAGGCAGATTTGCAGAAATCAACGCTTGAGAAAGAACAGAATGGCCAAGGACTGACCACGCCACTACAATATCTCCCAATAAGTAACAGATGTTCGATGAATAAAACTTGGCCGACTGAGCGTTGCATGTTTTTGTCATAGAGACACGCATAATTTTAAGATGAAATTCAAAACGCGTACGTGTCAATACATGTGTTCACTAATGGTGCTCGTTCGTAACTTTATTTCGTTGAAACAGGATTTTCTTCGACCGTTCTTAGGAATAAATTTTACAATGCAACTCCTCCAAACTTGAAACACAAATGTGTGTAATTCGTTATGATATGCAAATTTTCTGTTCTCACGCGCAGTGTCTGTCAAGTCTATTTTTATTCAATGTTTACTTTGCGCTATTTTTGGCCGAAGTGTGAAGATCATCTCGGCGACGTTTCTATCCAAATTATACACGTATTTCACTTCGGATGTTTCCTCGGAGTTTTACTAGTGTTCCATCGAACGTTTATCAATTTATTTATTTCAAAGGCGATGAGCGATTTTCGAAGTTGGCCTCGTACATACGATAAGCTACCATGTCTTGTTTGCGTCCTCGTAGTCGATGAGCGCCGGTTTGTCGAAACTTGTTCGATCAATCGCGCCAGCCTTGAATTCCTTACGCTTGCCAAGCGGCTACTGGCTAGCAACTACCCTATTCGCCTACTTGTACACTGTGCATTCGGTCGACAAATAGCCCACTTTCTCGAAATTATGATCGCTTTTGATGACAGTGTCCGCGATGAACCGCAGCGATCTTGATTCGTTGCACTTATGAACGAGCGGCCATATGAACGGTTTAAAATTGAGCATCGGAATTTTTATGCAGAAAAGCACAACGCTGTGACCTCAAACGAAACTGAATGTCTTTTGACCTTGCTTTTTTTTATGCAGTATGCGATATTTCCTCGAGAAGTACACCGCGTCCTCAAAACCTAAATGACTTTTGACAGTATTTGCCACCGCGCTGTCCTTTAGCTTGAATTCGTTGCATTGTTCGAACGGAAATTGTTTTAGTGTCTACATAAGTGTCCATACAGAACAACTGCGTTCTTTCCTCAAGAACTCGGAAAGTCGAATCGCGTACTCGATGAATCGCATACTCGATGAATAACAATAGAGTGCTTCCTGCGGGAATTGAGTAACGAGGATCGAGTTGAGTTTCGAGTGAATTGAGTCTCGATTCTCGACTCGATCCTCGATACTCGATTCTCGCAAGGATCGAGTCGAGACTGTCAACTTACCTTTAACTGGTGCTGTATACATAATAAGCAAGTCTGTACTGAAAATTCCTACCAATCAGTAAATCATGCCTCTGATAAAAATGCTTTGTTGAAGTCTCTACTTGGACTTAACAACTTAACAACATACCTCTCATAGCTTTATACTGCATTGGTGTCAAATGTTCATATCCAATAGGAGGTCTGTCCCACAGGCTTTCTCTATAGAAACAATTCAGTGATCCACATTAAAACAATAATAATATACTAAGCAATATGTTTGTGGACCTCAAGAATAATGGATTCAGTGATTAACAGAAATTAATAATTGAACTGACCTCTTTCTTCTTCTCCTTGGTGGTGAAGGAGACCTACACGTGATTAATTAAAAAAAAGGAAATGAACTGATGACTTCAAATTCAACTTTATTTCAGTAAAAAATGGTCTTACAATAGACTGGCCAGCAATATAGCAATTGCTAATCTAGGCGGCCCAGCGGAAAAAGAAATTAAAATGAAAAGAAAAGAGGAAAAGAAAGTTACAATAATTCTTATTTTTATCATTGGCTAATGACAGGTTAACAACTGCATTGAGATGTATGGACAAGGGTGTCTGGGATGTCCAGGGGCCTCCACTGTGACCAGCTGGTCCCTAGACAGTAAAACGCTCCAATGGCTACCTGTAGCAAACCCCTCAGCCCAGCCATGAGCCCCAACACAGAGACATCCAGGCACCTGTCACACTATGTTAACAGGGGAGAGGCAGGGGAGGGCAGAAAGGAGAAGATAGAATGCAGCCAAAGCTCCACAGAAATCCGCCAAGCTACATAGCACTGAGGAACACACTACACTCAACTCCAACAATGTGCTGTGTGCACACGCTACTGTTTGCTACCACTGCCCACATGACAAACCAGTATTTCTTTGTTGTTAACTTGGTTAAATTGCATTTAACTACATTAAAATGTCATAATGTCTGTCAGGGTTTCCACTCATTTCTCGTATCACATCAGGACTGCAGTATTCTTTTATCACGACTCAAACTCATCATAAAGTCAATTGTTCATAAAACAGTTTTTGCATGACCTGACTGAATTTTCTGATAACCACATACTTTTGTGTTATTTTACCTTCCTCTCATTCTCTCCCTCCCACCACCAAAATTTCTACGATCTCTGTTGGGGCTTCTGGACCTTGACCTTGACCTCCGCCGCCTATCCCGACCTCCTCTATCTCTGTCTCGATCTCTTGATCTGTCACCTACATGTACCGCCACAACAAGAAAAACATGCTAAACAATGTGAACATTTTGATTAAACTTAATGCATCACCCTCAAAATTATTTAACACAAAATTAATGAGAGCTCAAATTATTTTATTTATTAATTTAGCTACATAAAAATGTTACAGTAGATACATACAGTGTAGAGCAGTCACAAAACTAACAGAGATGTACAGTGTGTAGCAAGGGAACCCAGTAGAAGCTTGCAGAATCCCAGAAAAAGACACTGATAAAGCCACTCAATTATGTATTTTGTCAAAAAATCCATCTCGTACTTTACCTTTATCAGTTGGAAAAGCAACATCTCAGCAATATCAAATGTACTTTTCCACAATTCTTCTAGCTCTTTTCTTTAGTAATCCATCCTTCTACTCCCACGTTTTTGTTTTATTTTCACTCAAACGAGGTGGAGGCTAACTCAATAACCTCGCGGTTCTATTAGCCTCCATGCACAAACTACACACCACTGTCACCTTTAATTGTAATATATGCATTTCTTTTTTTCTTTTTTATGCTAATATTGTAATTTAAAAATGTAAGTGCAAAAAATAAAGTAAAGTGAAGTGAAGTGAAGGCAAATTGCTAGTTACAGAGTTATACATGTACACTACAAAAGACTAACCAAAGATAAACAGAGGGGGGGCACTTGCTTTTGATAATAATCAAAAGCAAGTTCCTCCCCTTCTGTTTATCTTTGGTTAGTCTTTTGTAGTATCTTGATGAAATTTGTTTTTTCAATTTTGGCCATTTTTATGATCGTTTACTTGCAACACTGTTTGCAGAATAATCACAAAATATTTAACAGGAAGTGAATGAGTGAAACCACCCTCCCACCTGACCTACAGTGTACATGTATAACTCTGTAACTGGTAATTTGCCTTCACTTCACTTCATTTTTTGCACTTACATTTTTAAATTACAATATTAGCATAAAAAAGAATGGGATATAAACTGAGTTGATTTGTATTGAAGTTTTTTAATTCATTTTCTGAGTTCATTGGCTAACAGCCACTTTGCTTCCCTTCTGGGATTTGCTCTGTAGCATACAGTCATTTCAAAATTTAACCATTCCTCAGGGTTAATTTCTGTGTCCTAAACCAAGCAGAGCTTTCATTTCTGACACAAACTAAAATATCTTAACACTTCCTGATAGGACATAACACAACAATGTGTCCACTGAAAGCACTTAGAATACATACACTTCAAGGCCTCATTCACAAGCTGCAGTTGCTGGTAGCCCAAAAGAAAATGAAGTCACCCAATTCAGTCTATAAAGTGGCTGTACACCTTTCATTTGTCAGAGATGCTCAGACAGTATGTGAGTACAGGACAGTAAATAAATTTATAGCAGTGGAAATGGACAAGTTTACATTGTATCATATCTAATTATTACATTACATGTTACAAAAGGGACTAGAGGCTACACCATTCTGAAGCATTGGTCCACTCCAAAACAAACACTGTACCGGTATCCCAGAGGTCTAGGGTTCGAATCCTGTACAAGCCTGGATTTTTTCAGGCTTTATTTTCACTGCTGCTTAAGTTACTAGTGTTCATAACTGCAATGATCACTCACAAATTCTTTCTTTAATCTGCAGTTCACAACAAATATTGAAGCTACAGTACCGGGCAGATGTAAGTTGACAGTCACTCGAAGCTCGAACTTCGCGACTCGAACCTCGATCCTCGATACTCGAAAGCTTCGAGGATCGAGGCTCGAGTCGAGTGAATCGAGTATCGAGTCGAGCGCTTCGAGTTTCGAGACAAGAAAACAAAAAACTTTTCGTGCGATTAGTTTTTCACACGTCTTAACAGAGGAGCGTTTACTGTAGGTTCGTTATACAGTAAGCAACTCTTATAAATAACAAAAAATCTTATTGCACTACGAACCGCGACGATCTCGATATACGTCTATGTTACAATTTTAGGGCAACACAAAATGCATTTGTAAAATGATACATCATAACACGAGCACATTTTTCACGCAAAATTTCTTCCATGGCTTCGATTCCCTGCGGCGTATATCGGTCCTAGTCTCATTCTTCAATGCCCAAATATACGTCATTTCAAAAGTGGGGCACGAAAACAAGGAATATATTCATCGATTCCTAGACTTTCGAAAAAGTCCTTCGACCTGTTTAATAAGGCGCGGGATGAAGGACTTTTCATACTTGATTGGCGCCAAACGGGTCGCTGGGCTTAGACCAATCAGAGTAGATCTTTGGGACCCTCGGGGATAACGTTGTCAATCAAACGTGACTTGCGGTTGAAATTCCAACGTGCGGTTGATTGCGAAAACGATAACTAATGTTCTTCTTCCAAATGTAACAACGTCGCTCGCCAGCAGCTCTGCGGCGTAGAAACTTCGCTCCTCTCGGCTTTTCGGCTGTGAGATTCGAGAGGTCGACTTGTGGCAAGTCTAATTGATTCTCGGCGGCTGTCAAACTGGTATGCTCGAAGAAAGAGTTAATCGTTCTTCAAGAGAACGGTCGCGTTGAAGTTTTCTCGATTCCTTGCTGATTAATACCGAAAATAAATTATTTTGCGTTTTCAATTAGTGAATGATTCGAAATATTTAGTACAATCAAGAATATAATCATGCGCAGCGTACTGCTTCAGCGACGATATTCACAACATTTCAGAAGCGATCGTATTTACATTCTTGGCTTGTGAAACAGCGCCCGAAATAGCCGCAACCTTGTAGTTTAGTTCCCTTCATTTTTGAAGCTGAATTTAGTGAACATGTAATCCAGTCATCCCTCAGAAGAACCCACGGTTCCAATTCGAAATCAGTAGACAGAAAATATGAAAAATGTGACCACTGCTTTTGACATGTTCTCGATGACATTTATGCAAATTTGTAATGCTTCACCGAATCTATAAACAGTTGCGGCGGCTGTCAAATATTTAGAGTTCGCTCTCAGTTTTCGTTCAAGTTTCTTCGGTTCCTTTCCGTTTGCTACTGACAATTGCATTGTGCGTTTTTTGTTAAGAATGATAAATGATGTTTTCGAAGTTTTGATGCGAAACTTCGCGTACATTCATGCGAGGACATTTCAGCAGCGATCGTGTTACATTCTCAGCTTGTAAAATTGAAACAGCAGCCCTAAAAAGCCGCAATCTTGTAGCTTGATGTTGTTCATTGCTTCAGAAGTTTGCTTTTTCTGGTGTAGGGTATGAAAATTTTAGGCATGTTTCACAACAACAATCCGATTCGCGGATGGAAGATTGCGCCGAAACAGATCACATGTAACGAACACTCACTGCCGCTGATTTGGAACTGTGAGAGGAACAAAAGCTACGCGAAAATTGCCTTTATTCTCTCCTACTGTTTGAGGTTAGAAAAATTAATCGTTTCCTCGAAATCCGGTATCGAGATCCTCGAAAAATTCTTCGAGCGTCTCGAAACTCGAAACTCGAGCCTCGAACCTCGATACTCGATTCTCGATAGCTTCGAGGATCGAGGATCGAGTTTCGAGTCGAGACTGTCAACTTACATCTGCCCGGTACTGTATGTTTATGCCTGATATCAAAGTCGTGGTTGTTTTACAGGCAGACTAACACTGACACAGCAAATAAAATGGACAAAGATGTATTGCGTTTTCCAGTTTATCACAAGTAGAGTTTCATCTTTACTGTATATCCTGTTGTCAGGGGTTAGTTGTCTAAAGATCGAGGATGAGTAGTCTGGGCCTAATTGTCTGTGGGACGAGTTGTTTAGATACCCTTTGATGGTAAAGGCCCGAGCAAACGGCTTCAACATCCATTCAACATTTATTTTGTGAACGCGAATGTTGAACGATGTTGAAGCTGTTTGCCACCTGCTTTCAACAGTGTTAGGTATGTGCGTACACACTGATCAGTCTCTCAAAGACATACAGTGTATCCATAGTAACCAGAATACCAGGCCTCTCATGAAGCTTTGTCGAATCATATGTTGATGATGTGTTGAAACCGTTTGCCACCCCTGGTGTTGAACATCGTTGAACAAAATCGAACGAATGTTGAAGCCCTTTGCCCGGGTCTTAAGTGATTTCCGTAATTGACTGCGCCCTAGTGACTAGGGTTGGCTAATTGCTACCAAATGATGCATGATTAAAAGATAAAGCGATATGGAAAGAAAACTGGAGCTACCAACTAGTTAACTACATTGAATCATATCGAAAGCTACGGCACTGCTGAAGCTCGAGTCAGAGTCGTCAAGCCGACGAGCTGAGAATTCAAACTACATCGTTTGACGTTCTCTCAAATTTACTGAACTATCGGCGAGTTTCTTTCCACTACATTTTTCTTTTAACACAGGGTTAGTGTTCTAAACGCATGAAATCATGGTTTGAAGTCAG
>JAEMWC010000042.1:1330000-1537500 GCA_016490735.1 Pachyseris speciosa | reverse complement strand
GCTGCCTTTTGTAGAGCAACCAGCATTTCAATATTAATAAAAATCCTGTAAAACGTTTATCAGGCAGTAAAACTTGACCTCAAAAGGCTTGCATCTGAGCTAGCTGCTAAGCTTTTTTCCTCTTTTTCTTTGGTGGTTCTGAGGTTTCTGCCGCAAGAGATTTTTCAGGCAGTGATGTGTAGATAGGAAGCGAGATAGACTCAGTGGTTTTTAGGTTTAAAGACTGGATGTTATTCCAGCCTCTTGGGACAACCTTAGCGATTTCAGCAACTGTACCAACGACATTTTCCACGGCTTGTTCAACTGTCTGTCCCGTATGAGCCACTTTGATTGCACTGTTAAGGTAAAGAAAAGACCATTAAAAGCAGTAAGTGAAAACAGAAACAAAATTTCACCATTAACATAAGCTCTCTTTTTTGTAATAACCCCAACTCAGGGGCACCCAACGAGCCAAAGCAGCCAAAAGCTGTGCAAAGGCATTTTTAAGTATATTATGGTGTTTGAAGTCTGTTTAAAGTGATGTTTTGGTTAGCTAGAAAACTTTGATCTGTTCGGATTCCCTTGCTGAAATGTTAATTGCCCGAAAGTTTTAGGGAACAAAATCTTTCTTTGAGAAAATACTAGTTGAAGTTAACTTTCTAGGTAACCTTTTTTTCTTTCCGAAAATGCTAGCTGACGTTTTTTACTGCCAAAACAGCAATAACAACCTTTCCGAAAACCTCAGGGGTTATGATTTCCACATTACGAATCTTTCAGGCCACGTTTTACTTACGAAAATCCGAGTGCACTCTTTAATCGACGCCGAAAGCCTTAGGCGAATTACCCTCCACCGAACAGATATCTACCGAAACTTGTCGTTGGGTGCCCCTGCCAACTTTATAGCTGAAGCTAAGCCACGACAGAACATTCATTCTGTGTTTGGGTGTTCAGAAGCAAGTTGCCTGTGATTTTAGCTCAGACTGCTCGTTGTCTAAATTTCAACTTGAAGTATGTTCCTGAAGTTTCTGCGATTTTTAAGGCTAAACTTCGTTGTCAAACTTATTCTCAAAAAATAGAGCGTAAAGAGGGGAACTCTTTAACTATACTTGAAGGAATTTTTAGGGGGTGGGATTGGAGGTGGGTTAAAATTTGCCATTTCAGCCTGGAGAATGTTACAGATTCTCCAGTTTGCCCAGAAGTGAAATTCTGATACCAGCACTTCCTGAACTGAAAGATCGTAGAAGTTATAGAAAAACATCCAAAGCTTACCAAAGCTGTATAAAGGTGATTAGTTTCTAAAAAAAACTGTGGTGCTGCGTCGGTGGGGCAGTGAAACACGAAAGTTTGGTAACGTGAAAAACAGGAATAAATTAATTGAATGAAAAGCGCTCGTTTATACCGTGGGGATTAAGAGTGCCGATTTGAAAGATCAATTTTTGCTCGCGATTTTTACGGCTTTCCGTGGTACCTTGATTTAGGGAAACGCCGGAGATCGACATGTGTTGTTTGGAATGGCTAGGGAGATTAAAATGCCGAGCGACTGGTTTGGATGCATCTTCGTCATCTTTCTCAATATCACGAAGATGTTCTCGGCATCGGTCACCTAGTCGTCTTCCTGTTTCGCCGATGTATAACTTTTTGCATAATGTGCAGGTTATGCAATAGATAACATTTGCGGAGGTACACGTGAAACGATCAGTGATCTTAACAGATCGCTTAGGGCCCGATATTTTGTCAGTGTTTTGAATGAAAGGACAAGTTTTGCATCGCGAGCGCGCGCCTTTAAAAGTGCCAGGTTGTACAGTTATTTTGAATGCGCTTCTAACTAGAAAGTTACCTACATTTTTGTCGTGTTTGAATGAAATCATCGGTGGTTGCGAAAAGATTCTAGCAGTTTCTGGATCATTTTGCAGTATCTTAAAGTTTTAAGAATGATGGCTTTAACTGGGTTATTATGAGGGTGAAATGTGAGGGTGAATGGAATTCTGTCATTCTTTTCCTTTTGTGACGTCTGTAGTGCTGACTGTTGATCAATCTGCTAGGCGCGGTGATGGCCCGATTGAACCACAGAATCAGGATAGCCACGTTACCACCAATAGCGTAGCTCCATTTTCTGTATATAAACCATACACAACCCACAATTCCTCGATTCGCTCCGACGAAGGGCTAACGCTCGAAACATCAGCTAATCGAATCCCTGTACGGTGGTCAATTTACATTATCAACTCCGTTGATTTACCAAAGCTGTAGTCCATTCTCCTAACATTTCATGACCACTTTTATTTACGAATAGGCATAGGGAAAAAGTTGTTTTTATGAGTACGTGTGTGTGTTTTTTCTTTACAACAGTAATGAGAAACATGCTTCATATGTTTTCGTGAAGTATATGGTATGTGGTTTGGCATTAATAGTGAGCTTAAGTACCGGCGTTTTTGAGCCACGGACGTCAACCGGAAGTGAGGAGTATTCTCTTTTCACTAGTCTTGGCGCTACCAGATTTGTATTACTAAGTGTCTTTACTCTAACAGAGACGATTTATTTGAAAATTTGTGCACAAAAACTGCCCAAAAATGAGAAATGTCGACTTCCGGTTGAAGTATGTCGCTCAAAAATGCCTTTGCTCAAGCTCTATTCATGTTTATTCCACAAACGTGACAGTGGTAGAGGATAATAAAGCGGCAAATTCAAAAGGAAAAACACGTAGAGAATATACCTGCATGGGCCATGTCCTAAGCTCAAAAAGGAACACTGTAGAACTTTGTCTATTTCTTTCTTCAAGTTAGTTTTCTTTAGGTCAACTGGAACTGGAAACCTGCATGAAAACAACTTATCATCAAAACACAATCCATTTACAATCAGCTACAGCTGTAAGTGTTTTCTTTTAATCTCTGTCACCTTAATCTTCAGAAAACACTCACAGAAAACATGTTACTTTGACAATCATTTTGCATTGGCAGTAAATAATAAAGGAAATCTCTAACATGACAACTTTTGTTTGGACATTTCTTGTTTTCAGGACAGGCAAAGGTCTATACATGTAAGAGCCATTAGCATGTTGCCCCAAAATTACTGTACAGTGTAAGTCGGGCTTCCTTGGATTCCCAAATGTTGCAAATATTTCCACCAAAACTGAAATGAAATAAACAAAACCAACATGTATATGTATAATTTTTCATAACACTGCAAAAGAACTATGCAAGACAACTGAGGTACAACTCATGAACATGTAAAAGTAATTCATTAGCTGTTTTTGATAAAAACTCATCATTCAACATGTTTAAAATACTTTGATGTAGACTCGTTTCTCTAGGTAATTACAAAATTTAATAATTTTCCTGAGAAGCAAAATTAAACTGATCGATATGTGTAAAATAATTACGGCAGAATGTTACTGAGAGAAACAATTACATACATGTATCATTCAATAATTGCTCATAGCTTAAGTATTGTGTAAAATATGAACAGCAGTGTTTTATCAAGTGTAAAAATTCGACCACGAAGCATGAGAATTTTTAGACTTGATAAAAGACGTGCTGTGGGTACCGGTATTTTGAATGGCTTCAAAAACGTCCAAAGAGTACATGTGTATTTCATTTCGGTTGTACTGCTACATGTAACTAAAAAAAGTTTTTGTTCAAAAGGTGATTGATCTAAAATGCCGAACAAAGGCAGCCGAAATAACAAATGTGTGGTGACCTAAAGGCTGGTGTAAAAATTATTTGCCTTCTGGTAAGACTAGAGCAGTACCACGTAGTCAAGTGGTTTGGAAAATTATACTCCAAGAATTTCAAGATGCTCCCAACTGCCAACTGAAAGGCGTTTTCATCCCGCTAAATCTGCTGAAGAGGAGAGAAAATTGCTCAAGGGAAGTGTTCCCAAATAAACCTGAAGTGCTACCAAATGGGCCTTTAAAAGTTTCAAGGAGTGGCAAATTCAGAGGGTTACAAAGAGCCAAGTTTAGAAAGCTGCTCATTCACAATTTACAAAGAAAAAGTGCAGAGTTTAGACAACACTACAGCAGAATTGTAACTTTTTGGTTCACCAAGTTTGTATAACCCCCTCCCCCTCCCCCCTCCCCCCGCCCCCACACGCTAATTAGGATGAAGATTTTATATTAAATTTCACGTTCCATAGTATCCTTTATATACATTTCATTGTTCCAGTCATTCAACCCTGTATTTCCCCTGATCAAGACTGAAATCAAAGCCCTCCCCAGGCTTCTCAGTTTGATGAATTTTATCAGGTACAAAGGTCCTTACATGTGATTAAATTCTGGCTTTTAATTGGACAATTTACTTTAATACAGAATATTACTGAGTTTTTGAAACACACTTACTTTTTTCTTGAGAAGAATGTTTTTCCAAGCACTCTGGGTAATAAATGGTAGATTACATCATCACAGATAAACACATCATATAAGGAACACAGTTGTCGCTTAGCTTCAAATGACTGGTAATTCTTGCGGAGCTTGCTCAGAGAGATCACCTTGCATAACAAATAAACACAATAAAATTATTATGTCTATTACCACTCATCTCATGCTATAAAAATACAGCCAATCCAGAAGCTGGAGGGCTGTTACATGTACATGTATATTCACAACCTCGTTCCCCAGGGAGAGACCCTGGGAAAGAGGTTGGTATATTCAAGCATTATCTAATGGGTCATAGTTGTGAGTTAACAGCAAGGTCTGCCAAAGTGTTACAAAATGAGTGTGTGGAGTAAGCTTAAAGTGCTACGAAAAAAAATAAAAATAATTCATTTATGCTGTGATCCAAATCGAGCTTCATCATAACCAAGGTTGAAAGATCTAGTGATGATGATGATGATTTTCAAATCTTCAGAAATTTGCCTTTCTTTGGAGAAGCTCAAAAAACAATAAAAAAATGTTGGTACACACGACCCTCCACCACCAAAAATTGCTCCAGGGTTGATGGAAAATAATAAGCACTCCTAAATTAAAAAAAAAAACTGTAGCAATGACTTGTCCAACATACCTTTTGAATGGTCACTCCTTTGGCTTTTAACATCTCCTTCACCTTTGAACTCTCTTCTTTGGTAATTAAACAGACTTCGACACTGTCTGAGTGTAATGAGTGTTGTAATGGACTGAAACCAAGGGGGAAAGGGTTAGAGCTGTAGGTAAAAGAAACCCAACCATACACAAAACACCTGATAGCAATTTACTTCACATTTGAGTTTGACACCCTTTGTCGCACTTGCCCAGTATTCTTAGAAAACTGTATGGACTAAGATGGACTAAGATTGCTCATATCAAGTTAATGACAACTCATCCTACTGTATGTCACACTACTGTACCAATTCACAATATTATTATTATAAGTTAATTATACCTCCTCTTAATGTCACTGAAAAAAATTGCAACTTACAGTAACATTTTGGCAATTTAACATTAATTTCTGATCCTACAAGACAATAAGCTTGAAACCACCCAAAAGGCTGAAGTTTCAAATGAAATAATTATGCATTTACTTGAATGAAAAGCCTAACACTAGAATGAAAAAACGAACTCCAAGCTGTAATCTAATTTATCTTTGCATTTCTTTTTTAGTATCAGTGGCTTATTTTAATGGTTGATTTATTTCTGCAGGAACTACATGGTCCTACATGTATGTAAACACAGTAAAGCACTCTGAAAAAATATACTGTGGCGATAGTAAACTGAACTAAACATAATGTTTAATCTGGATAGCTTTCATTACCAGAAAAGAAGCATCCAAACTATAAGTTTTATAGCAGTGCTGTAATACTATAAGAAAAGCTCAAACATAAGCCCGGCTGATAGTTGATCATTCGTGGCATGAAACGGTGAGATTTTGTGCGCTTTTTTGGGTTCTGAAATTTATTTCTTAAAATAAATTTTAAAAAAGAATTCAGAATTCAACTCTTGAAGTTGTTTTTCTGTTAAAGTAGCCAGGGCTTCTGCTCCTTGAGTAGCTGGGTGAAATCCCCAGCCCTTGGCCCTTACTGACAGCCTTGGATGACTAATAGCTAGCAATTGAGGGTCTAGAAATCTCTATCATTTGATATCTGGGAGAGTCACACACTGTGTATTAGCCAGATATTCAAATGATTATGGGTCACAGAATTAAAAAAAAAAATTTATTGTGGAAATGCACTTAGGGGGGTCTGGGCCGACCATGGAGGAGTGAAGACGTGTTTTTCGCCCGCTCCGCTTCGTTTGTATGTCGAATTATATTTATCTTTTTTAGCGTCTCCTTCATTGCATGGCTGAACTGTCCAGCAATTCGAAACGAAAAACTAGAAATAGCAGTGGCTCGGAAACTGTTTCTCCTGACGGTAAGAGAATCTGCGAAGCAAGCAACACAGAAATCGAATCAAGCGCCAAAGGTAACGGGGAGAACTCCACTTTGACCATGACGGAAATTATTGCTCAGCAACTTCAACAAATTCTAGAGAGGCTTACAAGCATGGAAGGCAAATTAGATGCGGTATTTGAGAAAGTGCAACGCTTAGAAACAGCTTTGAACGGCGTCCAAGCAGATATAATTATGTTACAAAGCAAGACAACTCTATTGAATAAAGCGACTGATGACATGGACGCAGGACTCAATAACTTAAACACTGAAATACAAGTGTTACAAGAAAAGATTGGTGAGAATGAGAAAGAGATCAAACTGTCAAATGATCGCTGTCTTTATCAAGAAGTATACAACAGAAGGGAGAATTTGCGGTTCCTGGGCATACCCCAATCGACCGGCACTGAAGAAGACACTAGTAAAGTTATTTATCAGTTTCTAGAGAGGGAGCTAGAACTCGATGGCGCAAGGGACATAGAGTTTCAGCGCGTGCATCGAATTGGTAAGAAGAAAACTGGTGTAAACAGACCGATTATCGCGCGATTTTTAAGATTTCCCGACCGGGAACGTACACTCAGGAGAGCACTCGAAGTCAAAGATGATATTGAGGTGAGAGTATTCTCAGATTTGCCAAGAGAAATTCAGCAAAGACGCAAGAAGCAATGGCCAAAATTAAAAAAGGCAAGAGAAGAAGGGAAATTTGCGTCATTTGACAAGAAGGAACCCGACAAGCTATATATTGATGGAAACTTTATTCCTATCTAATGTAATGTAATGCCGTGCTTAAAATCTATTTTAGAGTTAAAAATTATAGACGCTATAGGAACGTTTTTCTTTAATTTTCACTTTATATTTCGTATTCAAATTTAGGAGTAGGTAAAGTTCCAAATCCCATGGGCTGCACGTCGGATAAAGTTATCCGCAGTCTTTATAATTTCCTATTGTGTTTTAGTGTTAAGTGCATTGTATGTTTGTACTACAAGGGACCTTTTTACAAATTCAAGTCATTTCATCTATTCTTATTTACGCGCAGTATTTTTTCTTCAGTGCAAATAATATCTTGCATGGCTAGTAAAATAATAAACTATTTTCTCATTCGAAAAGGAATATGCTGATTTCAAATTGCTGTCGCTAAATGTTCGAGGGATTCGTTCTGCAAAGAAAAGAAAAGCCCTCTTCATGTGGTTAAACGAGCGGAAATATGACATTGTTTTTCTTCAAGAAACATATTCCACCGTGGAAGTTGAAGAAATCTGGAGGACACAATGGCAAGGTAAGCTTTTTTTTCACACGGTACTAATCATAGCTGTGGAGTAATGGTTCTAATAAGAAGCGACTTAGATTTTAACTTAAAATCTGTCGAAGTGGATGTTCAAGGTCGCTACGTCGTAATAGAAGCTGATGTGCAAGGCTCAAATTTTTTGTTTGTAAATACGTATGCGCCTAATAAGGTGCAAGAACAATGTCACTTTTTTGACAATCTAAATAAGATTATTGAAAATTTCATCGTCGACAAAGAACAAAAGATAGTTATAGGAGGAGACTTAAACGTCGCGCTTGATTCCGACCTCGACTGCTCTGGTGGCAACCCTTTTAAAAAAGATTCAGTTAAAAATATCCAAGATTTATGCCTAGACTACGATTTGGTAGATATATGGAGAATAAGAAATCCTGATACTAAACGTTTCACTTGGAGGCAAAAAAAGCCATTTATTCAGAGAAGACTAGATTATTGGCTAATAAGTGATGTCTGTCAAGAGGATATCGAAAAGACTGACATTATCTCGTCGATCAATTCCGACCATTCGGCAATTATTCTCCATTTTAATGACATAGACAGGCAGAAGCAGGCCCTTCGTTCTGGAAATTCAACGCCAGCTTAGCAGATGCCCATTTTGTCACACTCTTAAATGATACCATGCCAACATGGTTAGACGAGTTTAAGGAAGTAACTGATAAAAGAATATTATGGGATTTAATTAAATGCAGAATACGCCAGTTCTCGATTAAGTTTGGCAAAGAAAGGGCTCGCAAAAGAAGGGAAAAGATTACTTACATTGAGGCCTCTATGAAGACTTGTGAGGAAAACTGTGAGAGATGTCCCTCCCCAGAAAACCTTGAACAATTAGAAATCTTAAAATTAGAGTATAACAATATCTATGAAAATTTAGCTCAAGGCACAATTGTTCGATCTAAGGCAACTTGGTATGAAAAGGGAGAAAAGAGTAATAAGTATTTCTTAAATTTAGAGTCCCACAAAAAAGCTAAAAGCTCTGTGCGCAAGATAAAGATAGGAGGGATATAGCTAACTGGAGACCAATATCGCTTATTAATGTTGATGTAAAAATTGGCTCAAAAGCCATTGCTAAAAGACTTGAGGCTGTTCTGTCCAGCATTATCCATCATAATCAATGTGCATATGTCAAAGATAGAACTGTTTGTGACGCTGTAAGATCTATCGAGGATATTTTGGATTACACGAAAAAATATCAAGTAGAAGGAAGACTGATCTCTATTGATTTCAAGAAAGCTTTTGACTCTGTAAGTAGAGATTTCCTGTTTCGAACTCTGTCTGCTTTTCATTTTGGACCTTCGTTTATACAATGGATTCACACATTTTACAACAATATATCAAGCTGTGTTTTGAATAACGGTTTTTCTACTGCCCCATTTGAAGTTCAGCGGGGGTTAAGGCAGGGAGATCCGCTATCCTCCTATCTGTTCATCATTCTCTTGGAAATTTTGACTATTAGTATACGCAGCAACAAAAATGTTCAGGGTATTTTGGTGGATGGAGAAGAAATTAAATTGGAACTTTTCGCTGATGATTTGACCGCCTTTGTGTTAAACGATTATTCTTTATTGAAGTTCTTTGAGCTTTTAGAAAGTTTTGGAGAGTGTTCGGGTCTTAAGATAAATCATGAGAAGTCAGAAATTATGTTACTTGGAGATTGTGCCCACTTATCACTCAATCACAACCTTTTTAAAAGCACAAAAATAAAAACACATGTTAAAATTCTAGGGATTTATTTCTGATATGACTATCGCATCAAACAAAAGTTGAACTTTGACGAATTGATTAATTCTATTAAGTGTAAGTTAAGGATATGGAGGTGGAGAGACCTCACTCTTATCGGCAGAATTCAAATTGTTAAGACATTCATCATTCCAACATTCTTATATCGTGCAAGCACGATCTGCTTAGATAAACATTTTTTGAACGAGGCCAATAAAATTATCTTTGATTTCATTTGGAAGGAAAAAGACAAAATCAAGCGTCTAGCGCTTATTAGCGATATCGAAGATGGCGGACTTAAAGCTCCACACCTAGACTCCATTATTAAAACTCAGAGAATACTTTGGTGCAAACGACTTGCAAGTGAGCAACCCAGCAACTGGAAAACTATACTTCTGTACTATCTAAAACCCGTTGGCGGTAAATTTATCTTATGTTGTGACTTTGATGTAAAAACCTTGCCCATCAAGCTTCCAACGTTTTATGAAGAATGCCTCAAATACTTCGCAGAGTGCTCTGTAGCAAACAAAGGTAGCGCACAAAACCCCACAGACACGGATCTTTCTAAAATAATTTTATGGAACAATAAAGCTATTTGTATTGATGGTAAGTCTGTATATAACGATAGTTTAGCAAATATCGGTATTCTTAGAATAGGGGACCTGATTTCTGAAGATAAAAAGCTTATCATGAAATACAAGCTACGAGAATTGAATATCTCTCCGTTAGACGCTTTCAAACTTACATGTGTAATTGAAGCTCTTCGAATTCAATGGCGTAATTTCTTAAAAACGTGTAATCCTTCTGTTATTGAGCCCTTTAACTTCCAAAATCAGAGTCAGTTATATTTAAATGATCAAAATGTCTTACTTAGCAAAGCTGTATCGAGGATCATTTATAAGGAAATTCGAAATAGAAACATTACTCCACCTACAGCTCAACTCAAATACAATGCTCAATTTGTATCTGATGAATTAGATTGGAAAAAAATCTACAGTTTGCCACATCGTGTTGCCTTGGACACAAGATCGCGCGAATTTCAATATAAACTCCTCCACAGATGTCTCGCCACGAACGTCCTCCTTAGCAAAATTGGTAAAATTTCATCCCCAGCTTGCTCTTTTTGCGGAGAAGCAGACGAATCCCTCGAGCATATCTTTGTAACGTGCCCTTACACCAAGGAATTCTGGGCAGAGGTTATAAAATGGATGGCCAACCAGAACATTGAAATTGGACCTCTTTCTAATAAGGACATAATGTTTGGTATAATGGAGTGTAAAAAAGATTTGTTTGTGAACCATATTTTGTTGATTGCGAAAAAATATATTTATTCTTGCAGATGTAATAAGACCAAACCATCCATTACAATATTAAACGCTAAGATTAAGATGATTTACCAACTTGAAACGATGGTTGCCAAATCTATTAATAAACTGCCCACCCACCTTAGAAAATGGGGCAATTATATTGAAAATTAATGTAATTATAATTTCGCACTGTGCTCTTTGTTGTCATAATATAAATAAGAATATGTGCAATATCTGTTAAAAGGTCCCCCGTGCATCATATGTGTATGTATCCGTAAGTATTTACAGTGAGTATGTGTAAGAAATTTTGAACATGAAATAAAAAATTGAAAACATAAAAAAAAAAAAAAAAAAAAAGAAAAGAAATGCACTTAGCTGCTCTAGCTAGTTCACAGGCATTCCACTGAAATAATCTGAATTAAATAATTCAAATAAACGTAACAGGGTTAAGAAACCCTACTGGTGGGAGGCAAACCAGTTGGCTATTTACAAGCGTGGCCCTCTCTAACTACCGGCCAGAGCAGGACTCGGACTTGGGAGCTCCGCATTACAGATCCAGCACCCTAACCATGTGGCCATGCTGCCTCCTTAAAACAGGTTGTGAAGCTGATACTTTAAACAAAAATATGGCTACATCTGAGACATGCAACTCAATGACAGCCAACACTGGCGTTAAATCTCAGATAAATAAACCAAAACAATACGCAAAACACAAAAGCAAGTCTAAATAAGCAGTATATTCATATGCAAAAAGGCTTATTAGTTTGTATGAGCTTGCTTCTTGCTTTCCTTTGCAACCTTGTCAGCCTTCCCATCGTACGTTGAGATTGTTTTTAGTGCTTGAAAATTGGTACGGATTTTGCCACCGTTTGACTATAATGACTTTAGTTTACTTCAACATTTTATTATTATTTCTAATTTAAAAACGCTGTCAAGACAGTGGACATTAGGAAGCCATTTCAAAACCATTCCAGTTTTATTGATACACCTGTAGGAAACTTACATGGCCGTGAGGTGTCAGTCGCTAACTAAATTTAATTGAAACTCGCCAGCCTGGTGGTTGAAAGACTTCATTTAAGTCTGGAGACCCGCAAGTCAGACACTTCTCAAAGAAGCCAGTGGTGTTTCTCTGTGCTTGTCAAACATGGAGAGATTTACGTTGACTCCCGGAACAAATCGGTGTTTTGCAGTACAGAGTACTGAGCCAGGCAGGACAGTCTGAAAGCAACTCTCATCTTGAAAGCGGCCCATAGTTGAGAGTCTTGGCCCATTTGCCAAAGGTTGCCGTACTAGAAATTTGGAAAGGAGAGTTGTTTTTTAACTTTATAGGCGGAAGAATCGAAGTTTGAAGAGGTGTTGTCGCGTTCAAGAGGCCATTTGATGCCCACAATTCATTGCGACCGCAGAGGACGCTGTCACCTTGAAAAGTTCTCATGAGGACTGGAAATGAAATTTGTTCGGCTGCGGAGGAAAAATTTTCACTTCGGAAACATTACGGAGAATTCATCTAAGAGTGGGAAATCAGCATCAAGAGAAGTCGGTCCATTTTCAATGAGTTAAGTATCTTGCAAACAGTGCATTTACTGTTGGTTTTCACTTCTAAACAGGGCTTTCAGAATAGTAAGTTTTGCATGGTTTTGGCCATTGAGAAATGTTGTCAATGGATTCATTTTCATCGTCAAATGGAAAATGTGGAACAAAAATGGTATTAAAATCAAAGTAAATGACGACAGTTCAAGAATTTGGACAAAACACTTAACTAGTTCTGAAGATGTTCTTTAGCTTAAAACCATAGAAAAGTTGAATACCCTGTAAATTGAATTGTGATATTCGGTCGCACACAATGGGCTGTCACATGACTCAAGTGAAAATAATTTGAACTGTTTATTTCAGGTGAAAATGCTTTTTGCTGTTAATCTCATGTGAAAATACTTTCTGCTAATGTTTACAAGACTCCATATAAGCAAACTAACCGACTCAGGTACTTGATGCAAAAGTGATTTATATGTTAAAATCCCCCAGCATGTTAATCTCGACGTGTTTACATGACCAGACAGCCAATCACAATTTTTGTGCTTTTGAATACCGTAAAAACTCATGTATAAGCTGCACTCATAGAAATAACGCCGCACCCCCATATTTCAAGCATGATTTTGAGAAAAAAATAAGAACTTGAAAAAAAATCACTCTCAACTCTCAAAAAGTTGTTTGTTTCTTCAAAGTTGTTCGCAATATTGCTGTGTATTTGCAGTGACCTTAAGATGTTAAACAACTATTAAAATACCAATTTACAAGCTTATCTTAAATCGATGTCCTACATTAATTCTTGGGTCTGATAACGGTTGTCTTCACTGTTAAAGCCCACAGTTGAAATGAAAACAATGAAATTTGAACGAAAATAAAGAGAAATGATTCAAAACGTTTGCTTAGTAACCACACTGACATTTACAGAGGGAAGTCTGGACACCAGAGTAGATGACAACGATCAGAAAACAACATGAAAAGGTAATGAAAGGGTTCGCTTTCACTTCAGCTGTGAGTGGATAGTGTTTTTGAAGACGTACAGAAGCCATCGGTGGGAGAAAAACTTGTCGCTGAATGAGAGTTTAACAACCTCAAGGATAAACACACCATAGAAGTAATGAAAGGCAACAAAATGGTTGGCCATTTGCCTCACGAGTTCTCCTGAACACCGTGGTATTTTCTTTCATGTAGTGCCCGTGTAGTGGAGAGATTGAAGTGATCGGTCAAAGACGACATTGTAAAAATCTATTGTGGAAGTATGGAGATTCCATGCCAGTTAGAGTTTAGAATGACTGTCAAGCAAGATTCAGGTTTTGAACCTGAACATACAAACGGCTTCTTTAGAAGCCACCATTTTTACCAAAAGCAATGTGTTTGTAATCTTTATTCACTGAAGGTTTTTGGTGCTATTTCAGTATTTGTGACCCCATATAGAAGTCAGTTTACTCCTTCTGGAAGCAATGGTCTCGTATATAAGCCACACCCACGATTTTGAGCCCAAAATTTCCACAAAAAAGTGTGGCTTATACACAAGTTTTTACAGTGTTTGCTGTGTGCAGCAATGAAACTCTTCCTTGCACTGTTTCCCAAGATACTCAGCTCATCGAAAATGGACCAACTTCTTATGATGCTGATTTCCCACTGTTAGATGAATTCTCCATAATGTTTCCAATTAAGTGAAAAATTTTCCACCGCACCCGAGTGAATTTCATTTCCAGTCTCGCGAGAACTTTTCAAGGTGACAGTGCCCTCTGTGGTCGCAATGAATTGTGGGCATCAAAATTAATGCCCTCTCAAATGCAGACAACACCTCTTCAAACATCCACTTTTTTCACCTAAGTCAAAAAACAACTCTCCTTTCCGAATTTCTAGCATGGAAACCTTTGGCAAATGGGCCAAGACTCTCAACTACGGGCCACTTTTGAGACGAGAGTTGCTCTCAGACTGTCCCACCTAGCTCAGTACTCTGTGCTGCAAAATGCTGATTTGTTCCAGGAGTCAACTTAAATCTCTTCAGTTTGGCAAGCACAGAGAAAAACCACTGGCTTCTTTGAGAAGTGTGTCTCCAGACTTAAATGATATCTTTCGACCACCAGGCTGGTGAGTTTCGATTAAATTAATTAAGCTAGCGATCGCACCTCACAGCCATGTAAGTTTCCTATCAATAAAACTTACATTGTAAATCGATGTTTTAACCGCCAAACATATTACAGTCTACATCACACCAACAAACAATCCTTTCTACCCGTCAATCATTTCAAGTGCTCTTCAGGTAATTCAGTTCGCGCATGAATATTAATACGCATGTGAATGGGCTGACTTGGGATTTTTGCATACGTTATTTCTTGAAAACGAAGAGGAAATCAGCAAAAAAAGAAAGAAAAAAAAATACAGTGCAATGTTTTTTAACTGGAATGAGGTCCACATGCCAAATCTCAGTTAATTTTGAGCACATCGAAAATTGACCAAAAACTGGGAGGACGTTCTTGCCCAGAGCCCTTATTTTCATCTACTTGACTGAACTATTGCTTTTACAAATTAATAGGGGATCTTCTTAGAAAAGGTATGGTTTATGGAGCTTGCTAAGGTCTCCTGCCATTATATTATGTTATCTACTGAAGCAGATGATTATGTATCATGTTACTAGTTTGTGCCATACATGGTATATACTGTAACTGAGCTTATATATTGTAAGCTTACTGTAGGTGTTCAGATTTGGAACTTTACATTTGTGCACCCCTATAATCTTATGAATGTTTCCCATTATTTGTCCTACTGTGATTAACATGGATCGGATGCTGATCGGGTATTATGTCTATGTCTATTCTTATTTGTCGTAAAGTAGTTATATTTAAGTAGCTTGGCACATAATACGATTGAAATACGAAGTACTGTATTTAAGTCTTATAAATTTATAAGTCATGTAAAGTACAGTGTAGCAGTCCACTTTGATGCATGACTGAAATGCTGTCAACACAGTGAAAAACTTACATTTTTCTTGGCTTCCTGTCCGGATTAGGAATTTTCTTCAAAGCTAAAATCAACAGGATAGTGTCATGTTCATTCAACAGCTGCAATTGCTTGCCTTTTTCTTCCTAACGTATTGCAAAAGAGCTGGAATCGCCAGTTCGACCTGCAAACATGAAACGATTCAACAGCATCAAAATCTGGAATTAAGCATCGCAGATATGAACAGTTTTAAAAGTTACCACTGCAATTTTCGATCATCTTTATAGTAAAAAATCGCCGTAGACCTGTTTTTTATCCAACTGGCTTTTGCGTACAGCTTTTCTTGGTGAATCCGCCATGTTGAAAGAAACATGTGCTGCAATGATGTCATGACTGTTGATGACTGTTACATGGAGTGGGATGTTCTTGTCCCCAGGGATACCCGCCCGAAAGTCAATTTATTCTATTTATGGAACAATGATGTGTCCATTGTTACTCTCTGACGTCAGCGATGATTTTGGAACGGTTTGACGATTTCCTAATCTGCGCGCTTCTTTTCAAATTGTTTGAGCGTCCATTATCACAAATTGAAACGTAACCTCTGAAACTGATTTAAACTCAAGAAAGGTTTCTTCATGGCTGAACAAGTTGCCGTTGACTACCCTGTTAAAAATGTTATTTCATTTGACGCTTTGGAAAATCCAAAATGGCGAACGCGTGAAGTGCTCTCTGAAGCTCATCAAGATGTAACGGTTGGAGAAATGGTCTGTGAAATAATGAAGTATCATAAGAGGTGGAGAGAGCAAGAGGAGACGTATGACAAACAGTTAATTGAAGAGGTGAAAGACAAGTTTCTTCTTGAGTTCATTACTCATGTTAACAGGGAAGAGGAACACGGATTTTCGACCCTCGAGGAAACAACAAGTGTTCTTAGAAACGGTGGCTTGAAACGTTCCCAGTCGATCAAGGAAATAGAAACTGTAAACTTAGAAAAAGCTTACATTCACTTGCTGGGAAAAATAAAAGGTGAAGAAAAGCCCAGTGATTACGGACTTCTTGAAGCCAGTTTACTTGAAGAAACTCACAGAATTATTCTACAAGACATCCCACTTCCAGCACAGGATTACACCAAACCAGGCGAAATGAGTAACAAAAGAAGAATAACGGAATTCAGAGGAGAAGTATACGAGTATCAAAACCCTGGAGACATGAAACATGCCGTGAACAATTTGCTTGACAAATATAACTTATTATTTGATTCCTGCACTAAACACGGCCTAAAGAGTTGTGATGACTATTACAATTCATTTAAAATATGCGCATGGCTGCTATTTGAACTTCTTGACCTGCACCCATTTTCAGACGGAAATGGAAGACTTTGTCGCATCCTTTGCAGCTACTCACTGTCTTCATTTACGCCATTCCCAACACCAGTTTATAATGTGTGGACCAATTCCTGTAAAGATGATTACAAGCAAGCTTTGGTGGATGCAAGAAAGTTACATAACAGACAACCCCGTGCCCTGGCAACCATGATCATAGAATGTAGTTGGAGTGGCTGGAGAAATTTCTTCAAGGAATTGGATCAGAAAACCAAGTCCAAAAACACTGCTCTAGAAAATGCATCTACAACTGGAGGCCATAGAGGCAATGAAGAGTAAATTTATTAGATGGATGTCTGATTTTTTAGGGCATCAGTTAATCTTACTTTCAACAATATGCAAGCAAAAACAAACACGTAAGTACATGTATGTGCTATGACCAACTTTTTCATGGAAACCTGGCAAAATCCATAGATCGTAAGTAGTAGGGAATCTACTGAATTCTCTTAGTGGAATATCTCCAGGCGTAGTCAATTGATAGAAATCGATATCAGAATTCAATCGATATGATCGATATTAATCGATATCAATCGCTGATTGCTATTGATTGATGTTGGAAATCGATAACAGTCAATATCACAGGAAAAACATTTATCGATTGTTATCGATTGGCAAACATCGATAACAATCGATAACAATCAATAACAATCGATAATCCTAAGGAGTATTTGTTTCAAACATTATGGTAATAAGTGAAGATGGTGTTGCTGTTTAGTAAATAAAGAACACGAGACCGGTGTTTATCGTTAAGCATGTTATTATTGATTTCAGCATCTAGGCTATGGGGATTGTTCCTCGATATCGCGCTGTTGATCCAGCACTGTCGACTCATTCTTGCATTTTTTCTGTTGCAATCTCGCATGGACGAGAACCCACTCAATGCGATACATGCATGGACATTGTAGCCCTCTAAATCGTTGACATTTCAGTGGCCGCGACTTCATCTTCTGCTATTATGAACTTCACTGAAGCTGAAGATTGATAAACACACCAAATTGTTCCTGTTATTATTGTTTTTGTTCTTATTGTAAAACTATTGCATACTATGATGACTGCCGGACTGACTCAATAAAACCATACAGGCAGTGGTAAAAAGACAAATCTTTACCAATAACAATCGATAATAATAGTTTAACAATCAATAATACAATCATTGATTTCTATCGGAAATTGATATCAATCAATATCACAACTTTTTCTCTTTATCAATTTCTATCGATTGGTATCGGAAATCGACATCAATCTTCAATTTTTATTGTTTGTTATTGATTGTTATCAATTATCGGTTTATCGATTGACTATGCCTGGAATATCTTTTTGGATGAAATTTGCACTTGTGGAGAAAAGCAAGTGTTTTCTGTGTCTATATGTAACTTTCAGACTTTTATAACAAACAAATAACCCCACAAAGAAGCTTCTCCCAAATATTAAAATTAAGTTGTCACCCCCTTCAACTTAGGCAAAAAATTACTACCTTTCTCAAAATAGATGTAAGCTCACAGACTAGTCATACTTTTAAGTCATTTTAAGCTGTTTGCCTACTTCCCCACCCCTCTGGCAATAATTAGCCTACCTGAGGTCTTTCCTAATATTTAGCTCCCTCCCTACCTCTAAAAGTAGCTTGTATTCAGAATTGTACAAAATTTTTATTAGAATCAACAAATTGAAAACAAAGCTTAAAAAGATTGATAAACAGTATCTTATACCCTGCACCAAGAGTTGAATTACTGGGGAGAAATTTATCCTCTGAATAGCAAGACATCATGAGGAATGGTCACATCGTTCAAAAGACACCAAGGATTTTAATGGACCAAAAAGAGCTCCTTTATCGGAAATATCAATTCTCTTTTCTTTGAGAAGTTCCAAAACTCTGTGGGATGCCCACTGTGCCCTGAATTTTCTTTTAAAACAAAGTCCTTTTCTGTCAGTCTGAGTGCTTCATTGAGATCATCAGTGTGAATTATTGCCTCCATCTTAAGTTATTCTAGTACCCTTTACATGGGCCTTAATTTTTTATAGACTCATTTTAATTGTATCACTAAATTTTACCCATTCTAATTTACCAGCCAATTCTGAACAGTTGAAGAGCCTGATGCAGAGAGGCTTGCATTTTAGTCTTTGAAACTAGTTGACTTTGTGCAATTCAGCTATATTTTGATGTCAACACTTTGTATCATGTAAGAGACAATCCTGCCCTTGCAATTTCTTTTACCCAAAACAGAAGGCTAAAATAATTTGCTTTTTTTTCTTTCTTCTCACCCTGCATGGGTTCAAGTAACAATCATTGGGTGTGTTGAGTTCCGTCCTGTGACTGAAATTTACGGTCTCGGTAAAGCCGAAGCTGTTCATCATACCCACTGACTGTATACTAAAACAGAGGTTTCAAGGACAAAGTTGCACATTTCCCGTTCTTGAAACAAGCCCTTCTATTTGATACTCCACAAAAATAAATAGGTCCACAAACTCTGAACGTGTGCAAGGTTTTTATTATAAATTTGAAAAGCTCAGCCCCCCAAAAAAGCATTACATCCTCTACATCTTGTAGCTGAATTTGATTTAGGGAAATCTTTTATAGGCAATTAAAACTCCAACAAAGCCACACTATTCATGCAATGAGAGAAGGAAACCAGGTCTAATCACAATGGAGATAAGCGTGCGATGTCTGTCAGATAACACTGTGTCCACTTGATATTTTTCAACATTACCATGCTTATCTGATCTTTGGTATCTGTGATGCATGAATAAATTCTGGTTGCCATTAATAGAGCTTGTTTTTTTCTTTCTACTTTCCCCCAAGCCACATGCTTTTTGAACCAGGAAGTGAGACTTTAGCTGTAGTTTGTTCCTCCATGACCCCTTAATATGAAAAGCTGTATTTTCTATGCCTGTCATCAAACCTCCAGTCCACACAAGAAGCCTAGACAGTGGTTGAAACAACAGTTGTCTCTAAGCACCTGGCATGTGTGTCGTGCTCTAATGCTCAGTCATGGTAACTTTTCTGATCAACTCTTCAGCGTTTTTTCTTTCATTTCATGGTCAAAAAAGACATACAGATTGCCTTTAATTGCCACCCTTATTTACCCAAACATTAATGATACTTATAACTACAGGGTTTGTACAGTCTTAAAAGTCTTGGAAATTTGAAAACTTTTTTTTTTTTTTTAAGAAAAAAGTGTTTGGAATATGTTTGCGCTCACTGAAAAAAACAATTTAGTCAGCATTCATGTGAAAACTTATACTTAAAACAGTAGTGCCAAATTTCATTTTTCCATGATTATTTTCTCGATTTAATGCTTATATAGCTAGGGCATTTGTTGCATTTTTTGTCTTTTCAGTGTTCTCAGTTTTTACTAGTTCTCTATAATTAACCCTGGCTGTTTAAATTAATTAGAGCAAAAATGGTACACAATCTTTCGAATTTCACTGTAGATTTTTGTTCTCCTTTTGGAGCAGAGTTAGTGTAAAATGAAAAGGCTGTTGTTGAAATAACTAAAGACAGTTTGCACCGAACCAAAACAGTTTCAAATGTTGCATCCAAGAATTTGCACAACTGCTTGTGTTAAATCTTAATCACCCTGTTTACTCAAAAATTCCCCATCCCTTTAAGACTACTGATTAACCCAAGCTTAAGTTAGTGTCTTTATTCCTTTGCTTGTTGATTCCTTGCATTTGAAAACTTGCTCTCTACTTTTTCTTCCGTTGAAGTCGGCAGACCTTAAACCGCCATCTACGGTCATACCTGTGCAAAAAAAAAAAAAAAAAAATGAAGAAACAAAATTAGTTTGACAAACCTAGAATGCTTCATCAAAATGTTATAGAGTCTCACATCCCCTGATCATAAGAGAACACTAAATCATTCTAGTTCTAACTTTCAAACCTGTTAAGATCCCAAAGTGCACTATTCCAAAAGAAAGTTGCTCAAACATAATCGCATGTATGGTGTTTTCCTCTTATCATTTTACAAAATGAATGGTGGTATCTTTTTTTATTTCCCTGCTGGAAATGATTTTTTTTGGTTGGATGGACATGGTGTCATGCAACTCATGATAATGGCAAAAATGTTACCTATCAGATGGGAAATGGCCCTGATCAAGTTTTGATAAAACTTGAATAGGACCCTCAAGAAAATTAACTTACTACTAACATGTACCATCAGAGAAATGACCAGAAATTTAACTCCTTTAACCAAGATTCCAGCACCCAGATATCATTTTTTGTCTGTTCTAATCATTCATTCATTTACTCATCCATTTGTAAATTTTTTTCCTTGGTAATAACTTTAATTAAATTATTTAATTGAAGCCAATTTAATCAATATGATAATAATACCTAGTTATGTAATAATAAGTAATAATTCTTATTTCTTTGAAGATAATGAGGAGCTTTGATGTTTACTGACCTTCTAGTGCTTAATGACACGAATCGACGACTTCCCACTCCAGTCAGGACATAGTTTCTGGGAACATTATAGTCCAACACCCCACCAAACCTGTTTGCATATGAGCCAAATCCTTTGCAGCGCCCATATCCATATCTACTGGCCTGACAACAACGTATCCAAAACCTGTCAAAAACAGTTAAAACTGATAAAAACCTGGCAGATTATCAACCTGCATTGTATAATCTCCATTCTATAATAACCACTTGGTGTCATAATTCGACCTTTTTAAGTCTTTGGGAGCGGGTTACAGCAAGTCACCACGGGTTTTCCTTCTTCTTACAGGGACAGTAATTTCCTTAGTATCTTTGCTGCCCCCAGCAATGCTGTTTTTCTGGATCACTCCCAACCTCACGTTCACGCCGATTCGCTTCATGTACTCCTTAAAGCGAATATTATTATTATTTTTATTTATTTATTTATTTATTTATTTACAACGCTGGCTTCTTTTTGTTAGAGTTCCTGGGTTTGTCTTTGATGGCCAGTGAAAAATGGTTTGTGGTCAAAAGAAATTCAGGGACTTTTCCTATATGGACTTAACCTTTCACACAATACCTGCGGTCTTTGGAGCGTTTATCATAAACGCTGACTACCGTTGTAATGAAGCCGTTCTTGGGGCACTGGAAGAACCATGGGTAGCGATTCAAGTTTACCAGAGTCCAATCGCAACAGGTGCCAGTGCGGATTGTGTTGTGGTCGATATTGAGTCTGCGGCATCCGAAATGGTGAATGCGGTCCTCTTGGCACGCTCGGTAACGACTGTACCAGCGGCTCAATGAGTTGCCTGGTGATTAAAGAATAGTGATGCTGTACTTAAGGTGATTCCTCACATTTGCATCGCGCATCCTTACTGCGCATAATTTATGGCGGACTTTTTCTTTACAAACTGTTCAAATTTTTCATCACTATTTAACCCCAGTTTCTAAGGCGAAAAAAAGCGTCGAGAGAACCGAGATTTTGAATCTTCTTTCAAAGGCGGAAACTGAATACGTATAAGAGGTTTTTTGCGCACTCAGGAAAATTTTTGTGCCAAACCGCTATTCATTTTATTTTAATAAACCTTTTTTAATCCTTTTATGAACGCTTGACTCGGGAAATATATATATATATATTTTTTCATAAATGCAGAATCATCATAAACTGAATAAATCTTACCAAAGGGACATCCGTAATAGAAGAATCCGTGCCATTTTGAGTGCCACGTTTTGTCTCTCGGATAAGATGAGTCACAAGGTTTTGGTGTTGGTGGTGGTGGGGGTGGTGGTGGGGGTGGGGGTGGAGGTGGAGGTGGAGGTGGAGGTGGGGGTGGTGGTGGTGGTGGTCTGTATCTTCGCCTTCTTCGCCTTCGCCGCCTTCTCCACCCATCAGCGGTACCAAGCATAACCTGTAATGTTACGATAAGTAGCAGGAATACAGCCAACTTCTTTGTCCTTCCTGTCATGATGGTCTCCTGGATAACAAATTTCATCAGAAAAAATTTTCAGTGAAAAGGAAGAAAAAAATTTTCCGAAACTCCCTCTACTTTCACATAAGCTTGTCAACAGTGATAGGTTTCAGTTTTGGCCAAATTTGTTTAGTGGTAAATGCTGAAAAAAGCTATTAAAGTATAGCAACCGCGAACTCGTAAGCTCCGCCACGCAATAACCGTACTGAAAAATAAATGGCCTTACCCCTCTTCATAGCGCCTTTTAATCCGTGAGCGAAACTCACCTGAAGAACTATTTACGGTCCTCCTCAATATATTTTTCTCCCTGAAGAGAAATGAAATCGGTGACTGAAAGCAAAATCGATGGACTAGCAATTTTGTGTTGACTGTCTTCTGGACTGAATAAATCGAAAGAAGCACAAGCCTCTATCAAGCGTCACGTTTTAAGCCGCGGCTACACGAGCGATTTTTTGCTTGCGATGGTGATGCGATTTTTTTGGAAAATTGTTGCGTCGCCGGCGCGCGGTGAAAATCACCCGTGTAGCCACCCTCGCACAGGTGATACGACAGCTCAAAAAATCGCAGAAAAAGAATCGCAAAAAGTTAAAATCATTCAATTTCTCGCGATTTTCTTCTTGCGATTTTTTAAAAGGTTGCGTTGCCAGTTCAAGGGTGGCTACACTTGCGATTTTTATCGCGCGCTGGCGACGCGACAAAATTGAAAAAATCGCATCACCGGCGCGAGCGAAAAATCGCTCGTGTAGCCGCGGCTTTACAGCCGAGATTATCGTAACGTGTTCGAAACAAGTTTCATTGTTCCAAATACCATATCTTTAAATAGAGTATGTATTAATTTTGTAAAACTAATTATTGAAGTATTATGACTTCCTGATTGTCACTATGTGACATTGAGAAATCAAAACATGGTTCAGTTTTGAATTGCTAATTGAATTGCTAAACTTTGTACTGGAGGTAATCAGTTTACTCTACATAATAAACAGTTGCACTCTGTAATAAAAAAAAGTCACCATACCAAACTGAAACAATTGTTAAACACTCTACCGCCGCACGGCTTAAATGGTTTTGTCAAATTACTCTTTCACTGATGCGTAACTAGTGTCGTTTATTAACTGTTTCAATAGTTGTTAAATTCTATGGTGTGCCCCATATAGCTGTAATAGCTTTCTCAGCAGTATTCGTGCCGATAATTTGTTTTGAGAGTTGAATTCCTTAAGCCATTATTCGGCCTCTTTAATCCCCGTTTCTAAGATCTTCGGCTCGATTCTGTCATAGCTGTTATGGCCGAAGGACTCAGTCCTGTTCAGTGTTGTTGCGGTTGATTATGACCCGGCTTCCGAGGAGCTTACTCAGTTTATAAGGCCTTCCAAGAGATGGCGGAAGCAACAAGCGGCATGGCTCCGAAATGAGGCCTTCCAAGAGGAAGAAGCGACAAGCGGTACGGCTCCGAAAACGGGCAACAGTCTTCTCCCAAAACACCGACAAAGTTGAAAAAAGCCGTGGAAAGCTCTGTTCGATGGAACCGCCCAAATAATTACGCTCACTGAAAATTACTGACTGTAGAACAGTGTTAATCAATTTTCGCAGCGGGTTCGACGATTCTAAGCGAAACTTTTAAACAGTTAAATATAGGCGTGGCTGAGCCTGATTTTCGCCCTTTATGCGTCTTCTCTTTATAGTTTTGAAAAGCGCCGAGTCAGTTATAGACCGCTAGTCTATTCTGGTGTATTCCCACGAATAATTCAGCTATCTTTTAATTGCGGCATAGTCTCGGATTCATGATAGGAATAAAATTTACTGCAAAAATGAGATGGTGACCATTAGAATAATGTGGGACTGACTTATCGTATTTGCTGAGGAATAATTGCATTGAACATATCGCACAATTTGGTTAAATTTGTCCTTCTTGCTTCAATTGAAACAAATCGTCGATAGCCTAATAATAAAAGTAGTTTGTATCCATACGCATATATATTCGAACTTTGCGATTATTTTAAAAGTGAAAGTTATCGGAAATGGAGTTCTGGGCTACATTACTGCTGTTTTGTTTTGTTTTGTTTTGTTTTTTCCAGATCGTTTCTCAGAAATCTAGGTTAAATTTTGATCAAAGCTACATTTTTTCTCTGATGAAGCGTTCCCTTAATTAACTTCCGGTAACACTGGAAAACAAATTCCTTTTGTTACCTGTGGTTCAAATTTGAATAGCGAGAGAAGGCCTGTAAAGAGGTTTAAAAAAAGCCGACAGATAACTAGGAAATTCTAAGAATAAGAGTTAGTTCCCTAAAAGCTCAATGGCTATAAAAATTTTCGGTGACTGAGAAACCGAACAGACCTGTATGAGTTATTAAATTAGTTCGCACAAATATGCATTTTATGGAGCCGCCAAACTATCTGAGAAGAAAGGAAACAACACTTTAGGGGTTTTGTTTGGATGTTCTCGTTGTGCGCTTTGCATCAAAAGTGTTTCTGGTATCTATTTTCAGTGTGATGTGAGGTAATTTTTTTTGTAGGGCTCGTTGGTTTGGGGCTATTGCGGAATAGGTGGTTTTAGCGATGACTTTGTTATTCAAATCCACTTACCTTATTAATAAACTTGAAACTTAAAGCTGGATCACGGCCTTAATTTCGTTGCCCTTTCTCTCGCCGTGCTTTAAAACGACATTACTATTTTGTTACCCGTTTCTGTAGATTCACAATTTTTATTTACTTAATTTTCTTCAAAGGATAGTGCCAGCACTGCACAGAGCTTTGAAAACAAGAAAAAATGTCCAATCCGCGGAATACCCCCTCGGGCTAATTTTAATTTCAGTGACTGACTAGTTCAGAGTTTCGAATGAATAATTTTTGTCTTTCAAATAAGGTTCTTGTATATCTAGAGTTCTCGTCCCTTGGTATGCGATAGTTCAAAATAACTAAATAACAAACAAGAGCATTAGTCCTCGATAGACTACGAAAACATGTCGGAAGTTTACGGTGTAATATATTTGCATTTTATTGTAGACGAATAGATTATGCAAGCTATAACTTCCTCTCTACAGAAGTCAAAACATTTGTATAACAAACGTAAACAAACAGCGTTCAGATTAACCCGAGTACTGCGTCTACTGAAATCTGTCACTTGCACTTATTCCAGACTAGTTCTTACCGTTGGAGAAAAGGACTTTTATTCAGGACTCGTCCTAACGGCTTTCCAATATCGTACCCTCTAGTATCAGACAGGGCAACGAATTTATAGTTTTCTGAAAGAACACCAAATTTGTCGATCACCTCAGATGTGCGTTATAACAGTTGTAATTAGAAGATAATTTTCAGCGAGTTCCTTTTTATTTGTAGCATTTTGCAATTGTATATTGATACTTCGTACGTTGTTATAATTACATTTCTCGCCCCAGTTTATAAATGTTAATTAGTCAGCATTAGTCCGTGAGGTGTCATTTATGGGAAGCACTTTTCATAAACCGTTATTATTAGTATTTTTATGAAATATTCACGCTTGAGAAAAAAACCTTCGTCTCTTGTTGCCTCCTTATATACTACCTACAATAGGTACATGTTGGTAGGAGTCAGAAATGCAGTGGTCGTCAAAGTTTGCGCTTGATGGTACAGTGGATCGTGTTTTGTTATCGGCAAGAAATAATTCACTCAGAAAAACTGCTGAAACCACTGTTAATGAGCTTCAAGATCTAAGAAAAAAGCAAATATTCTCTTTTATGATTACATGGTGAACTATCGAGGAACTGGACTAGAACTAGCGAAGTGCGTCAGGTTCACAGGTTTTTTTAGTCTTATACGGATAAGACAAGAGTGCAGTCCAAACCTGTACTGCCGTAAGGTACATTGTCTAAGCCACAAGACCACAATTTGTAGCCGTCGAAGAATGCCCGGCGAAATTTCGAAGTACTAGCTTCCAGAGTTTCTACATTTTCTATAAAAGATCGGAATTCTTCGATCATCTGCATGCATGTTACAGACTGTTGAGAACTTGAGGTCTTCCAAGGTGTGGTCTTGTGTAGCTTTGTCGCCCATTTACGACTCTATCTCTCACTTGTTTTGTAAGGGACAGACGTCACTGTCGTAAAGAAACCAAAGAGGAATGGAAAGTGAATTGTCCCTGTCGTAAACTGTCGCGCTTGTTTTGCCAATTTTTGTCGGTTTTCGATGGTTTGGGAGAAGATTGTCGCCTGTTTTCTGAGCCATGTCGCTTGTGGCTTTTACCCCTTTGAAGGCCTCACTGTTTACCTTTCGTGCTTGAAATGCACCTTACGGTAATTTCAAAGCCCTCGGCGTAACTTCGGTGTGGGGTCTATGCGGAATGCACCCTGGTACGGTCTAAAATCAAAGTGGCTACTATAGACCCTTTTCATAATGACGTCAGACAAATTATTCTTTTATTCTTATGATAATGAGCCCTACTAGCCTCGTCAGCATGTGCAAAATTCAATAGAATTTTTTCATTAAAGTGAGGTTAGTAGGGCTAATTAACACATAAACAAAAGAATAATTAAAATCGTCCGTCATTATGAAAAAGGTCTATGCTCCACTACACTAGGAAAATGAATTCTAAACCGCTTGCACAGGGTGCAGGCTGGAGTTCTGTTCGATAGTACACGACAAAGTCTCACCTTGTTAATTCCAAAATATGTTTACTTTTCACGATAAATATTGTCGAAATGAAATCCTTCTGATTTGTGAACGTTTTCTGCTTCCATATCTTTCTATATTCCCCGATACGGCTTTCCGCCATGTTTACTTGCATATACCGCATCAACTGACGCTGGCCGCGGGCGCTTATGATCTTTGCCCGAAGGGCAACGAATAAGCTTCGGAAATCGGAAAGCAAAGCTTTCCGAACGAGGCACGAAGTGCCGAGTAAAAGAAGAGTAAAGGGAGGAAACAAGCGTCACGTGACTAGTTCGATGTGAACCGCAGTAATTGGTGACGGAAGTGGGCAGTGGCCGAAAACGGGAGGGTAATGAACCGTTACTAATCCTCCGTTGGGGAAGGATAAAAACATGGCAAGTTTGTCGTTCAAGAGGCCAGCTCCGCTCAAGGAAAACCCACCGGAGGAAAAAAAAAAACAATCGAAACCGTCCATCCGGGAAACACAAATAGAGCTAGACAGACTAGACAGCAAGCAAATACTACCAACGCGTTTATTACCCGGGCTGCGCGCGTCTCGCGCGGCGCCCGGGTCTTAAACTACCGACGGTTCTTCTTTTTCGTCGTCGAGTATCATCCACAAATGGCACTTCCGGCGTTTCTGCGCAAGCGCTAACTATTTTTAACAACAGTGATGCGTGTTGTCACGTATGGGAAAATGTCGATTCATCTTGTGGCTTTTGAAGTCTGAACAAACAATATGTTAAGAGAAGTGTCTATGTGAATGTTTGGAAGTTCAACGGCGAGAATAAAGTTTTTAACATGAGTAAACTTAACGACAGATGGACTGCCGTGTTTCCCCGTGTCTGCTTCAGTAGACAGCGAGTAGTCTCTAATTTTGGCGACGGATTGTGGGGGCACGTGCGCGCGCGAAGTTGCGAGGAGACGCGACGCGAGGGGAGCGCCAAAAATTAGAGACTACAGACAAAGGGAGTTTGACCTTTCACGGCCGAGTGATTCGGAAGTATAAATCTGATATCAACAGCAAGAATGATACTTGTTGTCACGTATCGGAAAGCGTCGATTCACCTTGTGTTTTTGAAGTCTGAACAACTAATATGTTAAGACAAGTGTCTATACGAATGTTTGCAAGTTCAACAGCGAGAAGAAAGCTTTTAACATGACCAAAATTTAACTCTAGATGGACTGCCGTGTTCCCGTATCCGCTCCATTGAGATGTACATTTTGTTGAATAACTCAAGTACGGGATATCACACACCCCTGAGACAGGTAGTTTATTTACTATTTTGCCACAATATCTCAATTTCTGGACTTTAATTTTTGAATGATAAGCGATTATATTTTACAAATGTACTAGCGTCCCTTGAAACTGCCCAGAAACGTTCCTTTCTTGTGTTTCAAATGACCCTGGATTGACGTATTTGTAAACAGTTTCACTCTGCTAATTAATTTTCTACTCACATTTCACCGAGACTCCATTCACATTTATGCGAAAAAATCCAACATCGTTCGATAAGCGTTTCCTTTCTCAAACAATTATCCATCGAAGCGAAAACAAGTGTGCTTAGTTTTTTTTTTTTTGGAATCAATACACTATTTTTATCATCTTGCATAACGATAAACCTCTGTGGCCTAAAGGTCATTGTTCCTGCCTGTGACGCAGCTAACCCGGGTTCGATGTCCTTTAGTGGTATATATCACGGGCTTTATTTTTTCTGTTTCTCTTAGAAATATTTTTTACAAGTGTTATAATTATTGTGCTCAATGGTTGAGCTGTAATTAGAGGAATATATGTTGATAGGGGTCTAAAGAAATAGACTCCAACACAAGCTAAACACAATGCGTCCGATGTAAGAAAGACAGACTTCCCTCTATTCTTTTGTTTAGCACTAAGTTAGGGATACAATACTGTTTTTTGCAAGCCCGGGTTTAGGCTAATTGTAGCCTCTTGTTCTACGAGGTCACAACACATACCCTTCAAACAATAGGTAGCTAATAATTAGAACAATTCTCACGCCTCGACAATTCTCAGCAGACCTTCGAGTATCAGTCTCCTCCTTTTCTGAAAACGTCCGACGCATATGGGTCGAATATTTACTTGTCTATGACTTGATCTCGAATATAGTGGTCTTCTCTATCACCGAAGCCCGGGCACCGAAGTCACAGCTAACCGCACGCTGACGAAGCAGACAAACAAACTGATCAACAGTTTCACTGATTTCCTGTGCAATCTGCAGAAACATGCGTCTCTCAAATGGGACGTTTGCCTTTGGAAAGAAGTAGTCATCAAGTGTCTGCGAAACCAGTGCTTCTAACGAACCGACACCTTAGGGAAACAGAAACGCTTCCAACACCTCCCAACTCGCTGGTTGAACTACTAGCGCTAGCTCCGCTCGTCTCGCCCTTCGCTTATAAACCGCTGTGGAAAAGAGAAAAGCCTCGACAAATACCTCAGTACTTTGGTCCGCGGTACATGCAAGTAAACATTGCTGAAACCGTACCAGAAAGAGACAAGATCGGGGGATATAGAAGGATTTGGAAGCAGAAAACGTTCACAAATCAGAAGGATTTTATTTCGACAATCTTTATCGTACAAAGAAAACATATTTTGGAATTAAAAGGGTGAGATTTTGTCGTGTACGATCGAACAGAACTTCTCTGCACCCGGTGCCGCTTGGGCTATATATAGTTTTTATTCCTTTGTTAAGAAACGTTACTGAAAGCTCCAAAGGAGAAGCGTGACACTTCCGTGACATTTTTGTGGGTTAACAGCCCTCCTCAAAACAATAGCCTTCGTTCTATCTCTCCCGTTTATCCCAGAAAAAAAAATTATCAAATGAAAATTCTTTCTCTTTTGTATATCTTTCGTTAGCCTTTTAATGAGATTTGTTTTGTTCTTTTTTATTATTTATTTTTCCGTTTTCATGATCGTAATTTTGGTTGTATACAGTTTCATGGTTAGAATGCAAGTCGAAGGAGCAGTATGGCGCGAAGGATCAAGTGGAATCAACCTCACACCTACAACTCGGAAATGGTATAGCCATTTTCTGAGTTTAAAATATGTAGGAGTAATAGTTGCTGTTAAAAAGAATGTTTTGGCTGAGCTGTGCGGAATTAGCGCCCTATTTAAACGAGTGAGTAAACAGCTTTAACTTGTATGGCTTCAGGAGTTAACTCCATCCGAAATTAATTGAAGCTTATATTTCTTATGTGCATTCAGATGAAAGTTTAGAGGTCTTTTAATCATTGTCTTTAATATCTCGCTGTTCTTCTGAAGATGATTTGAACTGTTTCTACGAAATCCTAAGGTACAATTACTCCACTGAAAGCTGTAATTACATGTGAACCGTCACTGCTTTGCTAAGCCTTAATTCCAAATTTTCCCAGCAAATAACGAAAGAGGAAACAAAAGCTCCAAAAATCCCAAGAAAAAAAACTGGCGCAGAGAGGAACAGAAGATTGGCTGAAATACTGAAGACAACTGTTTGACACGTTGCCTGCACATATTTCCAAGCAAAGCACAAGTAGAAAGAGAAAGTCGGTATTCGAGCCGCAAACAATAGTTGAAATATTTTATTTCAATTTGACAGCAAACTGCTTCAAAATAGCACTTAAAACCGAGCTGTGAGACTAATTTTTCTGTCTTGCTTTGCTTTAAACGTTCTGCTAAAGGAGCCATTTCTTATTCTCCTTGGTCTTATGTTGAGAAGGCAGTAGGGGTAGAAAACCGTTAATGATAAGATAGTCATACTCTTTTGGTAAAAATCTGGGATGATGGCTTTCTCCTTCAACCACAGTATTAAATCATCCCAAAAGAAGTGGTTTTTTTCTTAATACCAAAAGAGATGAGAAATTTCTTCAGGGAAATCTCCGAAAAAAGCGCAGTTAGAATTATGTTTAAGGCCACTTTTCGTCAAAAAAGAAATTCGTCGGTAATATTCTATGTAAGAACCTATGATGAAAGTTGGCGGCCAACTTACGCACTGTTTACACGGACGCGGTTTCATTTGTAACCGCATCGGTTTCGATGCGGTTACGCCTTTCGATTACCCGGCGCCGGTCGAGTTCGTTGTCAGAACCGGGTCGTTTTGAAAACGTTTTCAAAAGTGGAGCGTTTTCAAAACGATACAGTTTCATTGGTCGTGTAAACGGTGAAACAGCATCGACTTGAAAACGGTTACCTGTTTTTGTGCAAAATTGGCTGGCTCGCGAAGGGTAAATATTGTGAAGCTCGCACTGAGTGCAGCGCTTTTATGCACAATCACAATTTAAGTTCGCTTTTTCAGCTTTCATATATTTTACTCTCTATAAACCGAGAGGCATATCGTATAAAAAGGTAGAGATGTCTTGAAATGTTGACTTTTTCATCGATACGCTCCAGAGTAACGACGAGAAAAGCAAACGACGATTCTGGATTCGGCCTGGGAGAACTCGTGTTTGATGGGACAACTTTTTGGACGGTGTTATGCTTCCAGAAGAACGCCTGAGTGCGAGATCGCCATGACGTAAACGGTTGGATGGGTTCCGTGTAAGCACCTCAAAACCGTGTCGTTTTTGATGCGGTTTCGAGGTCATGAAACCGTGTCGATTGGAAACCGCGTCCGTGTAAACGATGCCTTAGTACTCTTGGTACAGCGAAAAGCTAGTTTGTAGGCGTTTTTCCAGTCGGGTTTGCAGCAATTGTCGAGCTCGCACATGGCATCCCATTTTATTTGGCTTTTTTTTCAGGACTATTAGCTTTCATAGATATGAGCTTTTTATAAGCCAGTTTGTTGGCCTTCCGACAAAATCATGTAGAAATTGTCCTATCTGAGCTTTTAAGAGGGCAAAACAACTGGGAGTACGGAAATATCCGAAGAACAAACGAAAACGTTTCTGAAATGGCCGCGCGCTTGACATGAAAGGAATGGAAACAAACATGTGTTGTTGTGACGTCACTATTGGCGAGTAGATGAGGAGCTCGATCAATGCTGTAAAGTATTCTTTGCGATTTGTCGTAAAGTTCTTCGTTTTAACCTTTCGCTATGTCTTCGAAAAAGGCCGAGGAAGTCGAACATGTGGGTTTTAACGTAGAGCCGTACTAGTATGAACCAATTTATGGCAACGGAATCGTATGCTGGAGCCTCCGATGACTCGTCCGAGTGCAAAGAATACGATGTAAATAAGGACCGAGTCGGTCAAGTGCATTGGTGAGCGTTTGTTTACTCAATATACTGTAAAAGGTCGCCTTAGAATGGTCAATAAATACGTTGGAATCGCCTTTGAAGCATTTGTTTTGTTCTCTGTGGTGTTTAATTGTATTTTTTATGTCTGCTGTGAAACGATACTTCCATGCAATGCTGTTGCATTGTTTTGATCCGCGTTTCTCCTTTATTAATATTCACCATACTATGAAAAGGTCGCCGTAGAATTAAAACTTCATGCTGTTCGCTTTCATTTCACGCATTTTATCTGCTCCCAGTGTTTTTTTGTACATTTTCACTGTTTATTGTTATGCAATACCATAATTTCCATGCATCTGTTTTTGTGAGTCCGAATTCATTCCGATGACACTGCGTGAACAATCCCAAAGGTTAGATAACATGTACAGTCATTGTATTAGGGGTATCCGTGTAATTGACAAAATGCCAGTAATTAAGTCTTATATGCTTCTTAATGAAATGTTTACTTTTCTTTACAATCTTGACTTGAGCTTAAAATGCGGGTGCATTTGTGGAAACTGTGTGCCCATGCAAACTGGGCAGGAAAGTGTCTGCTGTCGTGAAATCTCAGCAATGAAGTCATCTGATAAGATACTACATTCCATGTCCTGTATTACTGAGAATGAGAATTTTACTGCTGTGTGCACAAATGCAGCTGTTATTTCGATAACTTATAACCAGTATCTAGAGAATGAAGGCCCGATTGATAATGAGCCACTAAATGGCTATGTATATGTATGCTTGTAAACATTGTCATATTTTTTGTCAGCCCATCACCAACATAAGTATGTGTGTCTGAAAAAGTTTCTGATTTTACGTAATGCATGAATTATGTGGGATTGTTGTAAGGAGGTCACCTACAGTTGGTTTATGTCAGTATCAAAATGGCAAGGGAAAGAGCATAGTCATAATGTGGTCTAGAAATGAGCAAGCTTGTGAATGGGTGGGCTGCACACTGAGGCTAACTGACATCTTGGGCGCTTACCATTTACACGGAAAAACCGGAAATTCCGGTTGGAAATTTAAATGGTATGCGTTGTTCTGTTCGGAAATTTCCGGAAAAGGTGGGTGGTTGTTTGAGGTGATCCACTTTTACCGCTCTTTTCGGTTTTCCCGGGTGGTGCGTGTACCATTTGTCTTTTTTTCCACTTGGGCACGACAGTTTTTGTTTGCTCGAGATAAAATGGCGGACAGAGTGGACAACGCCAACGACAACGAAGGTAAGATAAAATAGCGTTTTAACTTCATTTTTTCTCAGAAAATGTGGTACATGACATTGGTGTCTTCCAAGCTTAGTGAACCAAGTGTTAGTTTGAAAATAACAGCAGCGAGTCGGCGTCAAAATATATTTTAAAACTTTTCCGTAGCCATTTAAGTAAGTTAAGCTTATTTGCCTCTTTCAGTCATTCAGTCATTTCAATTTTTTCATCGTATCGCTAGTTGAAAATAGCGTATTTTACAAATGATAATTGCACAAAGCAAATATGAACGTTATAAAACGCGTAAAAAAAAAAAACCAAACAAACAGCGAAAAAGCTTGTTCAGCTTAAACAACAGGCGATGACATCGGTTGCTTTTAGTCAGCAAATTCTTCTCGATTATTTGAAAACTGTATCTGAATATGCTTTTATATCAATATAATAAAACCACTAAATGATTAACGTTTATACAGTTAAGATTAAACAAAGACAATTTCGACTCACGGTCGCTTTCCCTTCGATATTTTTCATACAGGTTCAGCATCTGCAGCACAGTCTGAAAATTTAGACAGATGGGAAGAAAGGCACGTGAAGCTATTAATTTGTTGCTGGAAGGAGCACAAATCCATGTTTGGAAATGGCAAAAACACAAAAAAAGAAGTATTTGAAAAAATTGCTGCTGCATTTAATGCAAAGTCCGATATAAAGGTATCTGGCGGTCAATGCCTAAGGAAATGGGGAAAAATGGAGGGCAAACTTAAAGAGGTTACCGACCATAAAAACAAAAGTGGAAATGCGCTCATGGAAGTATATCACAGACATGGAAGAGTGTATTGGAAGTAAATCCAGCATCAATCCCCAGTACACAATGGAATCTTCCTCCTCAGCTGGCCCCTCTGACGACATCAGCTCCAGCTCCGATGATGAGAATGAGGATACAACCCCCAAAAAGAAGACACCTTCTAAATGCCCTTCAAAAAAACGGAAAAGCAGATCCTCTGCAGCGGAGATCCTTGATTTCCTCAAAGAAAACCAGCGACAGCGAGAGGAGGTGGAAAGTAAGAAAGTGAGGATTTTACAGGAAATGAAAGAAGAGAAGAAAGTTTTCTGGGCAAGTTTGCTAAAAAAAATAGCTCTAAAAATAACTCTTTCAGATAACTGCATGTCCTTTTATTTCATAGTGGACATTTGAACATTAAGGCATTTACATGTGACTGGAGTTTGGTATCTATGAAATTATTTTACGCGTTTACATTAAAAACTACCTTTTTTTTACACTGATATTCAGTAGTAGGTTTAAAAGTTAGACGCTGCTGGCATAATCACAGTAATGCATTTCCACTTACAAATTGTGTTTTGTGTAGCTAAAACTGTTGTTACTTAAATAATACCTGGCTTACATTGACTTGAATGTACCAATTTTTTGGTATTGTCGTTGTCTTATACTTTATCTTTTATGAACCTGTCAAAAGTGATAACTTCAGCAAAAGTGCTTTCTTGGCCAAATAATGCACAACAAGTATTTGTAAATGAACAAAAATAATGCACTGCATGATGGTTGGTGATTATTGTGGTCTTGCTTACAACACTATAATAAATTGTTGAAGAAAGAGCCAGAAAATCTTCAAGTCAGTTGAGGGTAACGTGTACTTTTACATTGTACTTTTTCACTTGGCCCTCAAATAAACATTATTTAAGAAAAAAAATGCTTCAAATAAGCTGTCATACGTTTTACATCAATTTATTCATTCCCTGTAGCACTGAGAGAGAAAACTCTCTGCAGTTCTCTCTCCAATGCAAAACACTTTGAAAATATCACTTCACAGTAATTTTGAACAATGCTGTTTGTTTTACAGTCAAAGTGTGAGATATACAGTTACACAAGGCTAAATGGTCCACTTTGATGATGTCACGATTATCAAAGTGGTCCATTAATTATTAGACTTTCAAGTAAGTGACAACTTGGTGGCAGATGTACAATGGAATTATGAATGGGGGTCGTGGGAGTATATTAATTAACCTACAATCAGGTTTAACAAATGCTAGCGCTTTTGCTCAGCTGTTCTTTCTCGGTTGTCATTATAGCAACTACTGGCATCATCATCATCAGCACCATCATCATCGTCATCATCATCAATAAAGTAGCTTTCATCAAAGTCGTCATGGACAAAAGCAAAATTATGCAACACACAGGCTGCCATAACTATCTTAGTCATAAGTTTAACACTTAAATGATTAAGATGACTCAGTTTCCTCCATCTTCCTTTGAGCAAACTAATTGCACGCTCTACAATCTGCCTGAATGATGACAGGACATTGTTGAATTGTAGCTGATTTGCCGGCAAGTGACCATTGTTGCGGTAAGGAGTCATAAGCCACCTGAAACAAGATACAATTTATATTACATAAGAAATCTATAATCTAACCAACTGTAGTTAATTGATCAAATGAAGAATGATCCTCGCAGTTGTGAACGCAATTTATGCAATTGCGAAAAGAAGCCTGAAAAAAATTCAGGACTTCAACGGGGTTTGAACCCGTGACCTCGCGATTACCAGTGCGATGCTCTAACCAACTGAGCTATGAAGCCACTGACATTGGGAGCAGGTCAATTGTGGGTTCATATGTTCCTGTGAAAGAAATGAGTGTGAATGATATATGAAATGAATCATATATGAACTGCGGAAATGAAATCAAATGAAGAATGATCCTCGCAGTTGTGAACGCAATTTATGCAATTGCGAAAAGAAGCCTAAAAAAATTCAGGACTTCAACGGGGTTTGAACCCATGACCTCGCGATTACCGGTGCGATGCTCTAACCAACTGAGCTATGAAGCCACTGACATTGGGAGCAGGTCAATTGTGGGTTCATATGTTCCCGTGAAAGAAATGAGTGTGAATGATATATGAAATGAATCATATATCGCACCGGTAATCGCGAGGTCACGGGTTCAAACCCTGTTGAAGTCCTGTATTTTTTTCAGGCTTCTTTTCGCAATTGCGTAAATTGCGTTCACAACTGCGAGGATCATTCTTCATTTGACTTCATTTCCGCAGTTCATATATGATTCATTTCATATATCATTCACACTGTAGTTAATTGAATAAGCATCACCCCTCAATAACCCCCACCCTCAATTTATAAGCGCCATACTAAATAGCAGATATATTAATATACTACACCTGTACATCCTTGAACAAGCACTGTCTCATTGCATGTGATGTCCAAAGTATTACATTGCAAGTTTTTGGTGGTATGGTGTTCTATTTATTTGCGACGACAATAAATCTTCTAAAACAACATATCATTTTTGTAACAGATTTTTTTACATGACAACTGAAAAGCTTGTTTTGAAATGTCAGTGTCTGTTGTTTGTTTGAGGTTTTATTGGTCCATAACTCAATCAAAATGCATAAAACAACCACAATAACATTTGACAATGGCTCTTTACTAGTGAAACACTGTGTGAAATAATTACCTCAAAAGTGGGTAGCCTCCATCCCCTATAAGGTGGTAATCATAAGGAAACTTATTGGCTGATGTGGCATAAAGAGAGGAATTTCTCAAAACTCTGGAATCATGGACGGATCCCGGCCAACCAGCCAAAACATCTGTAAGCACCATGTTGTTGTCGCAAACAATCTTTGTAGGCAAGGTAAAAAATATTTCTTGATCATTATAATAGTAAAGCAATAGCACTACTACTTATTTGAAAGACAGGATAAATTTAACTAGCGATAACACAATTTTTTTCTTGTTTTGCTTTAAACATTTACCTGCAATTGAAGAGCAAAAAAATTTTTCCGACAGATATATGACTCTGGGTCAACAGTGGGTGCCTTGATCTGTATAAATGTTTCATCAATTGCACCTACCAAATGTTAGATACAATACCAACTATCACAAAAAAAATATATTGGCACAATTTTAGACTTTTAATAAACTTCCATGTTAGAGGGTTTCACAAAATTGTACTCAATAGATCAAGCTAAAGGAACTTTTTTAATCTGCAAATGTATAGTTACCTCTTAAATATAAATAAGCAGTTGACTTCTATAATTATAAAAACAACAGACCTTTCCACGGTTTCTGATGCCATTTTGGTTGGGAAGCAAACAGGGCTAAAATTACAGTAAAGCCACATCTACACAAGCAATTTTTATGTGACAACTTTTATGTAACAATTTTTATTTGCTTGTGTAGACAAGGAAAATTGGCCAATTTTTATGTGACAAATATATTTGCTGAGAAGCTGGCGTGTTAGCTTTTAAGTGACAAATAAAAGTTTTTTTACCGAAAACTGCTTGTGTAGACGACTTGTCACATAAAATGAGGTAATTATATGCTTGTTCTTCCTCTTTACATCAGTAAAAGTTTGGGTTCTTGTTTATCCAGCTCCAACATTTTTCATGACACTTGTTAAAAGTGGTTAAAATAACAAACAAACTGTACTCACCGAAAATATTTGGAATTCGTCAGAGGGTCAGTGTTTCCCAGTTCGTTTACTAAATTATGGGTCAAACCCTGGGCTTCTCGCCGCTGCTAAGTTTTCCAGGCTACGCTTCTTTTTTTCATTCTTTGTTGTTTATATTATTCTAGAAACAGGATAATGACCCCAGCTTCAACTTTTTGCCTGTTCCTTGGCAATTATTTGCTGTGCCGTCTACACGATCAAATATGTTTGTCACATAAAAATTGTCCCATAAAAATTGCTCTTGTAGACGAGATTTAAATGTATGGGATTTTGGACGATCAATTGACATGTACTGAATTACTAGCGGTACAATCACGTACCTATTGTTCCAGGCATCCCTTGGTCTTCAAAACTTTGTGCAATCTCTCATTTCAGGCACTGCAAAATACCCCAAAGTACATAAGGAAAATCCAAAAGGCAAATTGATTGCTTTTTGAAAATAGCTGTTTTACAGTTCTTGTAAATACTAAGTGTGCTATAGTAGGAGCTTCCTCTGGGTTTTATGAAATAGCGTTTTGATAGAGTTCATTCTGTTCCGTTATAATTTAACCAACAGAAAAGTTACACTGCAAAACACTCTTATTAAATAATCTCATACAGCGGAAAAAGGGTCCATATAAATTCTGAACAATGCAATTTATTGAAAAATGCAAAACGTTATACCGTTTGCAATAAAGGAAAATTATTTTAAAATAACATAAGGAACGAGATGACCGTGTAAGCTAAACATGGATACAAATTTGCAGAAGTCGCCGCACAATCGATCATGTTTATATTACACTTGTTTTCCAGTCCATCGTTAACAAACGGCGGAAATAGACATATTCCTTGTTGTAAATGATTAACAATTTTTTATCAGCCCTAAGAACAATGGGAATAAGAAAATGCAACACAGTCTTACCGTTTGGCCACTTCAGATAGCGTGAGCGCAAGGACAAAACAGCAGAGTTCACTCTCTGCATGATCCTCCCGCAGCTGCTCATTGTTATGTCAAATCTATCGGCTACCTGTCTTGAAGTCTCACTAGCATTTGCCATCATCCATAAATAAACCAATACTTGTTTTCCTGGAGGAGTGGGCGCCCTTCCAAATCCATTACCCAGGTTTATATGGCCCGAAGCTACAATTTCTCGCGTGAGCAACTCGCACGTGTTGCGACTAAGTCGGAAATGACTTGCAAATTCATCACCAAGATATGCCGGTACAGTCTCCTCAAAAAAACCGGCACTTCTATTAAGACTTCGTTTCATAAAAGTAGACACAACAGCTAATAGAAAAACGTCGTCGTCGGACTCCAGTGACTCAAAATAGTCCTCGTCTTCTTACAAAACAGCCAACAAAAAACAATGTTGCGCCATTTTTAATTAGTTTTAATTTGTTGTCATAGTAACACAAAATTAACCGCTGCAATACCTCACTGGGGACTCAAGATTCCATTTGGGAAGCGGTTGATGGTGGAAGAACCATTTCCTCCGTTCACTCCGGATGGAAATTGACGTACCATATAAACAACATTTTTCATCCGGATAGTTTAATGTAAATGGTAAGCGCCCCTGATCTCATGGCCATTACCAACCTCCCTGAAAGTTTTCCATTTGGTAATATTCTTTTATTATACCTTTATGTATCATTTCACTGCTTGCAATAACTTGCATGATGTACATTTAACATAATTCATTGTCCCATAAACTCCATCCAATCTAGATGTGATTACTTGTACCATTTGTACATATACATATATTTATCATACCACCAAAACTGCTGCCAAAACAAATCAAGTATTCCTTTAGGATAAAAACATTTAGATGATAAATTATTATGTCCTTTGACTGTAAAATGAAATATTATATACCTCCAGAGGGTATATAACTCATGTCACTAAGAATTTTATGAACCAAATGAGGATAAAGTTTGTGAAAATTTTGTCACCCAAGGTTTCAGAGTATGTTTTTCCTTTTTTCTGTCAGTACATACAGATATGTTGCCAAAAGGCAATATACCTATTGGATACATGAGAAGCTGTCATCTTGTTTGGTAAAAACAATAGAGAGAGGTTTCCACATAAAAATACCGTAGTTTTTCGGTTATAAGGCGCACTCGGCTATAAAACGCACCCCCAACTCAGCAACATTTGGTAAAAAGACGCACCATAAACTGAAAGTAACTTTAGAAGGAAATACATGTGGAGCGAGAACGAAGTTGTAGTAAACAAGAACAAAAATCCGTGCATAAATATATAGCCAAAAAAGTAGAGGGAACACATTTTATCAAGTTTATTTACTTGTGACCTACAAAATAACCAAACGTTTGTAAACAAAGCAAGAACGTTGCATCCTGATTCGATTCAAGCGAAATTGTCATATGCGCGAGCGAATAAAACTAAAGCTGATTCACTTGATTATTCAATAGCGTAAATTGTCAAACACTAGCGAAGGGAACGCTCGAGGTAACTGACCACAAATGTCAGTGCACAAAAATGGATGGATGGACGAAGGTTTGTTTAATTTCTTTACAAAAAAACAGTTTACATTTCTCGCAATGGAAGTGTTTGCGATGTTAGCACTATAACTTAAGTATCACATTACAGAGCACCTGCTTTTAAGCACGCCCGATATGCAAAAACGGCTTTGTTTTGAAAATACTCGCGATGTTCTTTTATCTCGCATGACCAGTTTTGAACAAGTTGAATTGAAGTTCTGCTTGACGATATATCGTAAACTAAGGCGACAAAATTAATTTTCAATTTAGAGCAATTGCCTAGCTTTCGGCTTATAAATCTGAGACAACTTGTTCCTGTGAGGTAAAACTCCCATCTAGGTTAGCATAGGAAGAGGACACACAGGGAGAGGACATGCGAGAAATGTAAGTCTTACTTAAGCTACAAAATTCAATAAAAATTGACTTCAGAAAAAAACTTTGAAATTTCGGTTCATTTGACCTTTAAGGGATTTGCTGTACGAAAATGTGTCAATCATATTGAGCCCACCTTTATCACAACTGTTAATCAATACATTTTTACGTTTAATCTTACCTCCTTTGTTATTCCATAACAAAATCATAGAATATTTGATTGATCTCTTTGAGAAATCTTTCGTCAATTGCCAACGTCGCTAATATATCTAGGTTAAATGTTAAATGTGAAACTTGTAAGAACAACAATGAGGGTTAAACGCCCAAGCTTGATCATGCTACTATGAGGTAGATTAAGCGAACAGTTTAGGCGTATAGTTTTATATTCAATATGCACAGTACATAAACAAGATAATTTTATCATCCATATTTCTACGGAACTAACGCGGTCGTACTGGCAGCGCAGTCTAGAATATGGCTGTTACGCGGCCTTGTCAACCTTGCCAACACGAAGAATAAACCGATTATTTATAGTCATTTCTTGGCAAAGCCTTTTATTTACCTAATAACGATTCCCTCCGTTTCCTAGAAATACCCGTTGTTCGTGTTTATCCACCCATGAAAATGCAAACTGACAAGACTACGTGGTTAGCCGAGTAAGAATTAAAGATATCAGTGGGAAAGGAGCATTTTTCAAAGGAATTTGGAATGCGCCCATGTTTCTCTTAAATTACCGTGCGATTGTTGCAAATGTTTCCTGCGTCTTGTTGAAGAGCAAATAATTAGCTACACAGTAAGTTCGTTTCCTGTGTTAGTCTCCACTTTGCAAACACTCTTTTTAAACTGTCATTTCACACCATGATATTTTCAACCCTTAGCCCAAACGGAAAATTACTTGGAAAATTTCCCAAAGCAGTAAAAGTTGGAAAAGATTTTCAAAGACCTGTTTCCAATCTACATGACAAGAACCAAGTTCGTGTAATCTCTGATGAAGTCTGAAGATCTAGATATACTTTTTCATTAAGATTGTGCTATAATACCAGGCCAAACAAACAAACAAACAAGCAAAGAAACAAACAAAGAACCAAATAAATAGGCAAATCAAAACAGAATCTTGCCCAGTTTTTAAAAGTATATTCCAAACTGGAGGTTCATATTTCTTGGATTAGTATACGTAACAGAAATAATTCGGTGGAAAAATTTCCTAAGACAACCAAAATTTGACAAGGCCATAGGTTACGTCCAATTTACTTGTAGTGTTCGTACCTATTAATTGTATAGGTAGTCATTTAATCAGAAAAACTAGTTACGTATTTGACAGTGATATCAGGACTGGTTTTGAAGGAGCCTTCTGTTTCAATGAAATTCTCTAGGCCTTTGTATACCAATGAGAACAATTTCGATTTTTTTTTGTTCCGATCGTTTTTTACTTAGTATTTCGGTGTTACTTTTTGAAGATTTTTTTAGTTAATTTACACTTCTCGATTTGGAATTCTTACTTAGGAGAACGGTATGAAGATTCACAACATCGTCACAACATGTTGCAACAAAAATCATCGCAGTTATGAACGCTACATAAGTAGTAGTGAAAATAAAGCCTGGAAAAAATTTCATGCTTCTACGGGAGTTTAACCCACGACCTCTGCGATACAGGTGCAGACTCTAAAACAAGACTGATTTTTCTTTCAGGCTTTATTTTAGCTATTACTTAGAGGAACTATGTTGGAATTTTTTTCAAACTTATTTATTTATTCATTTATTTATTTGCCGCAACAAAATTTTAACATACATCTAGTATGCTAACATACATACACATAACACTGTGCAATACAAGCAAGCAAGTCACTTAAAGTCATACAAGGTGTTTGGCTTGAAGTTAAAGGATTCTACGCTTTACGCTGCTTATGTTTATATATTGTTAATGTAATACATTTCGTGAGAAGTTATTTTTAAAGCGAGACCTTTCCTTTTACAAAGGCGTTTGAGTCGTTTTCTGTGGAGTGCAGTTTGCTTTTCAAATGTTGGAAAGTTTTGGATGAAAGCCATGCTGAATCTTAACTCACACAAAGAACACAGAATTTCAGACAGTGGCGTCGTTGGTTTTCTGTGCTACTTAAAGAAAAACACATTTGGAGAAATACTGAGGGAATAGATCAAAACTACAGCTACCACAGGTGCAAGTCGAATTTTTTTTCCCTAGGAAAACAAAGGCAGGACCATTTTAAAGTAAAATGGTTTTTCTATTACCAATGTTGTTTGGAAAGTACTGGTCCTTATTCCAGAAAAATTTCGAGACGTTTGAAACTCGTTAAGTTTTGACTTTAGAAATATTTTTTTCCATTTTCCTTCATTTATTTTCCCTCACGAATTCGACGAATCACATCTTAAAACATCCTGAACCAGGAGCCCATCACTAAACTATATTCGACAAAGAAATTAAAAATCAGTAAAGGAAAGGAGGGGTGTTTTTGTTGTAATCTCTTTGGAAAAAGCATGTTTGTTGTATGCACGTAACACAGGCGTATATGTTGAATCTTTCTCATGGGAGACTTCCACATGTTTCGCCGGTAGTTCTGCCAAATACAGAGTCAACATCATACAATGAACAGTTGTATTTTCGGGATCCTTTTCAATTTTAATTTTTTCCAAAACTTTTTCGACCGTGTGGCTTAACTGAAAGTCTACGGAATATTTCAGTGCTTCACTGATTGCATACAAATATGGAGAGTCTCGGGCAGTGACTCCATCGAAAAACAGGTAAGATGCGGTTCTTCCCGAACATAACGCAAAAAAGAATACATTGACATATAATCTCCCCACTTATGGTAAACCAGTTGAAAATTCAATGTATTGTTACTTTGCTCACCGTTTATGCAGTGGATGTACACTTTATTTTTTGTTTCTTTTCTTTTTTTCCTGAGATTATTTTTGGTGTTTTGATAATGCTAATCTTGATCGTTGAATCCACTCCTAACGAATAGAATGTATCCGCCCAATTTAAGCGCGGGCCGGGTATAAATTAAGAATGCTGTGCCAGCTCACAGCAGAGCAGACAGAATAATCGAGAGAGCATGTAGCTAGCTTACTTCTTTCAGCCATTTTTCTTCCAGCAGTGCTCCTTTGACGAAACACTTTGGTAGCCACGGATAACGAAACTGCAGCCGATAAACAGGTGAGCTAAAATTTTCTTTCGTTCCGAATAAATGGTGTCGACCGTTTAGCAGAGAAACGATGTTTTTCCTCTTTTGGCTGTTTCTACATAGTGAACTGCAAAAACATCTCGAGATTTTTAACGTAGGCGTTGTTTATCGTTATTTATCGTGCCTTTTCAAAGGTTTTTATCAAGCCAATTTCACATGTAATTGGTTTTATCAACTGAGTTGAAAACGTAAATTGGTCACCGTGAAGAGGTTCAGCAGCTGACGTTTCGAGCGCTTAAGCCCTTTGTCAGAGCGAATCGAGGAGTTGTGGGTTGGGTGTGATTTATATACGCAACGGTGGAGCTACGCTATTGGTGGGAACCCCGGGAAGGAGGATACTCCCTGTAATGGCCTATACGGGGAGGCTCCGCCCGAAAGGGGTACATTTTTCACGCTTTAGGTGTATGAAAGGGTAGGGATTTCACGAGTCGAAGTATATGAAAAGGTAGGGAAATTTGTCATTTAGGTATTAAAAGGGCCTTTCATTAAAATATTTCAGTTGAACACACATACCTTATGACTTTACTATTTTTATTTATTGAACGCTACATGAAAATTACGAGAAGGCTTCCTGTTTTAGGTATACGAAACTGGGGTACCATTTGTCAATGGAAGGTATACGAAAGGGGTGGGAACATGTTAAAGTGAAAACACAAGTGAGTGAGTGCGCTTCTAACGAGAAAGTTGCCTATGTTTTTGTCGCTTTTGAATGAAATAAGTGGAAGTTGTGAAAAGATTCTACCAGTTTCGGGATCATTTTGGAGTAGTTTAAAGTTTTTCAGAATGATGGTTTTTGTGCGTGATTGTGAGGGGGAGCACAGGCTTCCCAAGCTCAACAATGGTGACGCGTAAACATGTTGTTATGTTACTGACTGTAATAAAAAGTTTTAATTTGTACGGGAAACAAACAGGAAATATCACACTTTCTTAATAAAATCAACTTACCTCGATACAATGCTGTGCTCTTTACTGTCGGGTAGTTTTTAGGCTGGTTTTTAGCGATTTTAGCCGGATTTTCGCCGTTCGGGTTTCCTAACGATAATAAATATGCATATTTATTATCGTTAGGAAACCCGAACGGCGAAAATCCGGCTAAAATCGCTAAAAACCAGCCTAAAAACTACCAGACAGTAAAGAGTACAGCATTGTATCGAGGTAAGTTGATTTTATTAAGAAAGTGTGATATTTCCTGTTTGTTTCCCGTACAAATTAAAACTTTTTATTACAGTCAGTAACACAACAACATGTTTACGCGTCACCATTGTTGAGCTTGGGAAGCCTGTGGGGGAGATGCCGATGCTGAACGGAATTTGTGACGTCTTACATAGCGCTGACTGTAGGCTTCACTAAAATCTGCTCGTAAAATGGCTTATTCTGCTTGCCGGCATAGCTCGGACACCTAAATTCTGCTCGAATTCTGCTCGGTACCCAAAATTTTTCCCTGCCCTTCGGGCCGATGTATATTCCGAAATATCGTTGAAGCCAGTAGGCCTACCCTGTGATAACAACTAGATATTATTTATGTAAAGCTAAATCACTGTATTGACTCTTCATCACATTAGCCGAAACGGTTAATTTTTTTGTTAAGATGTTACAGAAAAGGAACAAAGATTGCTTAAAGACAGAAAATTATCAAAGTATACAACACTGAGTTTTCATAAGTTACAAATGTTGTGGATATCTTTAGATTTAGATTTTCCGTTATTCGGCTCAAATTCTGTTCGAAAATGCCTCATTCTGCCGGCAGAATGCTTGCCCAAAAAATCGCTTATTCTGCTCGAAATTCTGATGGCAGATTTTACCCAAGCCTAGCTGACTGCCGATCAATCTGTTGCGCAAGGTGATGGCCCGCTTGAACAACAGAGACAGGATGGTCAAGTTTAGTTTTTTGGAAGAAATGACAAATTTCCTCCAACTTTTCGAAAAGATCACAGTCAACACTACATCGAAGTCTAAGAAATTGCGAATAGGGAGTGGCATTCGTTTGACATGTGGTGAATGTGAAGATGGATACAACAATGAAACTGTGAGAATCTGTGTAGTTTCATACACTCTGGCGATTTAACCGTTGTTGACAGAGATTGCGATATCTGTGAAAGGGACCGAAGTTTTAGAGTCGGGTGAACCAAATATAGGGATACTTCACAAATTAATGTGATCAAGTAAGCTGAAGCCACTCTAAGGGCACTAAGGCCACAAGGTAGCGGGCATTACCCCTTAAATCTACCAAAGCAAAGATTGAGCCCAAGCATTAGCAGCCATGGACAGCTGTTTCGGCCTTGTTAGGCCTCATCAGCATGGCATAGCTAATGCTCAGGCTCAAGTACCCACACATCAATAAAACAAAACAAGTGGCTTCAGCTTACTTGATCACATTAATTTGTGAAGTATCCTTGTCACTCCAGCCACATCCCACAAGCTTTGCGTTTTCATTGAACCAAATATAACCCGGATAGAAACAGTTTGTGGTCTTATTTCTAACAGAAACTAATTTAAATTTCCCAAGCATCCAAGAAATATCGCTTCATGCCTGCATTTTGTGCACTTTTCACCCAATCTGCTACAAACTTTTACGGATCAAGAGCAATAGGCAGGTGAGCCGGCCATGCTACGGAAGCTGTAAACGTCTGAAATACCCCCACCGGTGCTTCGTCCATAGCGTATCGGAGGCACATACTTCACAAGTGGGGCCAAATAGTGGCAGTACTAAAATACTGTCTGGTAAGATCAGTCGCGCCACGTGTTTTTTGCCGTCGAGCTTCGAAGCAATGATTGATCACCTGACGTTCATTTGTGCGACACTCAGACGAAACTCATCGGCGAGCAATAATCGTTACCAGTCCGTTCGCTTTGGCGAACCATTTCTGGCAAATTTCTTTACAACGTCGAGGAAAACGAGATTTGGTTCAGTTAACACGCATAACTTTGTCAATTAACTTAAATTAGTTGAATGATTGAAAGTCTGAAAGGCCTTGATCATAATTGGATTTCTTTCTTTCTAGCTCAAAAACGTGTACAAAAGATAAAATGATAAGAATAAAGCTGCCACCCGTGTATATAAGAATTCATCACATTTGAAATACACATTTGAATCACTCAAAAGTAAAAACACAATGGAACCAAAATCTTTTGTTTTCTTTTTCTTTTAGTTGTTACAACAACGTCACAGCAACATAGTGACTCAAGCACACAATGACAGATCCAAACGAAGCGGTGTGTTTTTTCCCAGGAATATCCCAGCCATTTCAACAGAGTTACTTCTACTACGTCAACTACATTTCCCCACTGTCCATGCTGTTGGCCGTGTGGTGCTTCGTGTCAAATGCATCCGTCATCGTAGGCTTATTTAGAAGTGGCATCACATCCATTCGTCCGGGGCTGTTGATTTTATGCAGCTTGACCTTAACCGACCTTCTTTGGGGAGCGACCGTTGCGCCGATGGATTCCGGATTTAGAATCAAACATTTGGTAATGAACAGTGAGACCTGTGAAATCCGCATGGAGCTGATGGAGCTACCTCTGCAGCCATTTATTATAGCGAGTAATGTTGGTACAATCCTGAACATCGCCGTCGTCAGCATCGACCGCTACCTAGCTGTCAAACACTTTGCTCAATACAGGTTCCTGATGACCCGCCGCCGCGCCCTGGTTGCTTGTTCTGTGGTGTGGTTGATATCCATCACATTAGGTACTCTAAGATATGTGGGCCTTGAAAAACCACAGCTACAAAAGATATTCCAGCCGATGGTTTTTGGGCTTGGAGGCCTTCTCCTCGCAGTGACGATACCGTTTGTTACCATTGTTCAGATTTTGACCATTGCTAAGCTTCGTAGCCATAACAACAACATTCACGCAATGATGGAGGAAGGTAACCAAGCAAATCCTGTCAACAGCCCAACTGCCGCAATTGAGCGACAGTTGACGAAAGCAACAACATACGCGGTGGGCTTGCTAGCATTAGTTTATATCCCTACCACCATCGCTTTAGTTATAACTGTTGTTACAAAGAAGCCTTATACTAAGCTTCTGGATCCCGTTATTTTTCCTGTAATTACCCTGTGTTCGGGAATTAACCCGATACTTTATTATCGAGGGAACGAAAAGGTCAGACAGGGAATCGTTAAGCTCTTTAAGTGCAAATAAGCCCTAATAGATTTTTCTTTTTTCTTTTTTCTTTCTTCTGCTGTTTTGCAATGTTTCTCTCTCCAAATGTTTGATATTTCTATGCCGATGAGCAGGTATCAAGTCTGCTATTGTTTTAGGAGTTGACACTGAAGAAGTTAGCTGAAAACAAGAACCTCTCCAGATTTTTAGTTTCTTTCATTTTTAAAACAACTGTAACTCGATCGTGATCATTGAAAACTGCGCAATTGGGATGAGGTGGTCTCTTGTTCGAAGAGGAAGACACAAAAACGCAAACGTACGCTGTGGCAGTTCGGTTGAAAACGATTCTCAGTTTCAACCTGAAGACAGCCCATTCCCAATAACAGACTCAAATGACAAAGTTTACCACTTAATTCTAACAAAACGGCTTTTTGAATTGAGTGAGCTCATAATTGTCATAAACCTCAATACCCTTTCCCTACCGATCGATTTACGGCCACAATGTAAAAACTGATGTAAATAGTCAATCATAAGTGTTTCAGTGCAGCAATCCTTAAAAATGGATTCACATCTAAATTAGCTCAGTTGATAATGAATAGCTCAGCTGATAACCTGCATAATATCATATTTATTTATACCTGATTTTCGCTATCGCTAATATGTACCCAAATGGTAAAATTAATCGATTCTTTTTTATCATTTTAAACCTATTTAAGTGGCGTTCTTGTCGCCGTTATCGTGGCGTTTTCGTGGGGTAACTAATCGCCGTAGGCGTGATCATGCACATGGCCTAAAATATTCTTTCTCTTGCTCTTTCACTTCCACTTATTACGGTTGTCGTAGGCTATGAGCTGTTGTTCTCACCTTCAAAGATATTGATGCAGGTCACTCAAGAGGAAAGAATTAAGTAACGCTATCTACAAGCGGTGAAGTGGGTTACTTGAGAAAACTATTTGAATGAGAAATAGATATTTTATTTGGCCCATTTCTTGCCAACACCTATGCTAGCATTATAGTCGTTTGACACTAGCCAATGACCGCTTATGCTCTTGCTTACGTCGTAAGTGGAAACCAAGTGGTACTTATCAGAGCACAGATTTTTATTAACTGTGAGGCTGGGATTCCTGCGTTTTAGTGTTCAATAAATTTGAGGTACAGAATTGGGAATTCGGACTTTGGCAATCTTGTATGGGAACTGACCCTTACTTTTACTCTTTAGAGCCTCTTTTGATCGAGAGACTATAAATTGTTGATAGCTGACTGAGGTAACTGAAGAGGTGTAGATAAAAAATGTCTTTAATTAACAAGCAAATAGTAATGAGCATACGTTAAAAGTAATCAGTATAAACACGTCGGCTTAAAAGTGTTTGAGCTTTCAGTATCCTTTCGCATCGGCAAAGTGGGAAGATGATGTCATATGACGTAGTTATTACGTTATTTTTTCTGATTTGTTCTGCACAGCCCTCAGTTCTGAGGATCCACAATTTCAGTTGCAACTGAAATCTAATTCTTGATATTTGTAAGCGTCAAAGACAGGTTATTATCAACAAAAACAACAACAACATTTATTCGTACTGTACTGTACAGGTTACAAAAATGTTACGTTATACATGTTAATTTTAAAATTATATACATACAGTAACGGGTCACCCAAAATAACTTTAAAGCTAAACTAGTTGGATGACCACATATATTAGTTAAAATATTACGCAACAGTCAGAAAGAAAAAATGAAGTGGCTTAATATTGGAAACCGTATTTGCCGCACACACAAAGAGCAAATCCAAAAAAAAAAAAAAAAAGCGATACTTGTAATTATCATTATCTATAAAGTACTAATTCATTTTTGTCACTTACAAAAAGGTTTTTTGGGGAAAAAGTTGTCCGACGTTTTTGAGTTTCTAGAAATACGTGTTCTGTCCGTCGCAAGCTTACTCTTTAGGTCGCGCAGGACACTTTTTTTTCGCGTAGGACACTTGCTTATGAATAAATTCATGAGCAAATTTTTGGGGGTAGATATTTCACTTTCAAGCTTCAAATCTCTGAATTGAGAGGGTCGATTCCTCTAAAAATTTGACAGGGATCTTGGTGAATAATGGAATTACATCATGATTGTCATTTTATAGGCGGATCGCGTTATACAGTGATATTTTAGGCTGTTAAAGTTAGAACTGGCGAAAAGCAATGTCTCTGTCCGTGTTTAGAAGCGCAGTAAAGTAAATGGTTTTATTACTTAGTGATAAAGGACAACCTATTCTGTATGTGACGGAAGCGGATGTCTCATTTTCAAGACTTGTTGAAAGTTATTGGTTTCCATAGGAGTAAGACAGTGAACTGAACTTTGGCTTTGAAGCGTCTGATCTTCTTTGTGAAGTTTGTTTTTGTAATTTTGCTTCTGTTACGTCACAGTATAGTTTGTCACCCTGGTGTATCAGTTCCTGAAGTTCTATATCCTTAATGTAATATTTTCCTTGTCCGAAGATCGAACAAGTCCGCTAATGTGCTCAAAAATATGTAAGACGTTCAAACTTCGAGACTTAAATTACACATGCAATTAGCAATACGCCGAACACACAATGTATTGAATAAATTTAGAATAAATTTAAAATGTACTACTCATGAATATTCCGCGCATCGTCGAAATCACTCGCACGGTTCGTGCATACTCTTTAAATAAATAAATAAATACATAAGTAATGAGATTAAGTGTCCTGCGTGGCCTTAATGCATCTAAAACTGAGTTTTAAATGTTGATCGGATCAAGGCAAAGGCTAAGCACACTTCACAACTCTCCATTTCTTATAATTGACGGTGCTCCTATAACTCAAGTAACTGCTACAAATCTCTAGGTCTTCACATTGATCAGAATTTCTCCTGGAATGTTCATGTTGATAAATTATGTAAGAAAATCGCGTCTGGTATTTGTGCGTTGAAGAGAGTGAGGTTTTTTGTTCCGCACGAGACTGTCCGGTCAATTTTCATGTCTTTAGTACAATCTCACTTTGATTACTGCAATTCTGTTTGGGGAAACTGCAGTAAAACTGTAGCTAATAAACTTCAGCAAAAACTCCAAAATCGCGCTGCGCGTATCCTTACTTACTCCAACAGTATGAAGCCAACGTTGATTTTCTCATCCCAAAACTTGGATGGATAAAACTTGATTCTCAACATTCAATCCATAAGGCTGTTATGGTTTATAGGTCACTAAATGGTCTCGCCCCCGATTATCCTAGTTCTAATTTTTTTCCGTGGGGGACCGTAGTAGCGTCGCTAATTACTCCTTAAGGGACACAGAGGGCAAACTTGCTATTCCACTGCCACCCACAAACTATATGAAAAATAGCTTTAGCTACTCTTGGCCTAGTTCTTTGGAATAGCTTACCAATTGCATGAGCTGGGACAGACTGACTCTCTTAGAGCGTTTCTTCCCATCAAATGAAATTTAATGTTTACGCACGTCACTCATGTATAAGCAGGTTTTAGTATTAGTTGTATAGTTCTTGATTAATGATATTAGAGTAATGCATATTTGTAATATTTTATAGTACATACTGATGAGTTTACCGTGTTTAAATAAGGTTATCCATCCATCCATCCGTTATCACTGTTACTGTTTTGTTTTATTTCAGCAAAATTTGATGGTAAAAAAAAAATGCCTTCTAAGTAAAGTAAACATGACAAAGCTTCACTCAACAAGAGGACTTGAGCGTATTAAATTGATTAAGGAAAAGAAAGATCGCTAATTAAGAGATGGTGAAGGAACCTGAAATTACTTACCACAATTAGTTTGACAAGAATTCAATCCTTTTCCCAACTAATAATATACATGAAAAATTTTCTCGATTCTGATTGGCTAAGAGAAAAGCAGTTTTAAGGAAACACGATGCAGAAAAAAGGTAATTCAGTGCAGAAAAAAGGTAATTCAGTGCAAAAAAGTGGTAAACAACAGACGATTCTGATTGGTTAATTAACAAAGGAACTGAAAGTGAGCCATCAAACGCAGTCTTTGAATGGAGCAAAGTCTGAAGAGCTGCAAGCGACTCTGCGAGCGAAAACAATGGCTGGCTTTTTGAGCAGGTTTTCTTTCTTCGTGACCGCAATAACAGCAGAGAAGCTGTAAAACAGCTCTAAAAAGAAGAAACGGCTGCGAAAAGCACTGTGGAAACAGTGGTGTCCAGAGAAGGGAATTACCGACGTAATTGGAATTACGAGTCCGTTGAATTCAACACTACACTGGAGTGACGCCGAGATTAATAAACAAACAAGGACAAACAAGGCGAAGACAACGAACTCGAAAGCCTGAAGGTAATGATTACAGCGCCTGATAGACACTTATCAAACAAAGTAGCCTTATAGCTATAGCCTGTAATTGTTTAGCCAGTTTTTACAGCTAAAAATGCTGAAAACTGTTGTTTTGATTCACATTCACCTTTATAGCTTCGTTGCGTTGCTTCTGCAAAGTTAAGAAGCTATCTCGCAATTTTTTCATGTATATTATTAATAAGTAATCACATGGTTTTTCTCGTGCAATTTGAAATAATTAAGCACTTGTAAATTTTTTCAAAGACCACAAATTCCACTCACCCTACGGGCTCGTGCAATTTTGTGAGTCTTTGAAACAGTTTACTCGTTCTTATTTATTCCAAATTGCACTTGAAATCATGTGATTACCTATACAAATTCAAAATATGTATCCGGAATTTATACATTTCCATACGGTGATTAACTCGCTTTGATTTTGTTTTTGTTACCGTAAAAGCTCTATTAAGTCCCCCGTCTCTATTAGCCCCCCCCCCCCTTCTCTCTAATAAATCCCCCGTTTGAAAGTCGGTTTTTGCAATAAGCACCCCCTCTCTAATAAGCCCGTACCCCTTTAGAACATTATGTTTTATAATTATGTCTCACCTATTCCCTCTTACGAAATCCACTTCATGCGGCCCAGTTGGTTTGTTCAAACAAATATACACTCAAACACATAATACTGTTTGTTGCACTGTATAAAATACTAATGATTCTCTACAGTTGTTTGAGTTTTGTACAAAAACTATTTTAAGACGAAAACTGTGTGTTTGAGATTTGAAGTAGCCCCCCTTCCCTCTCTATTAAGCCCCTCGTTAATGAGGACTAAAATTAAATAAGCCCCCCCCCCTGGGGGGTTAATAGAGCTTTACGGTAATTGTTTTGCTCTGACCTTATAGTAGCATTTAAAATCCGTCTGAAAGAGCAAGCGGACACCACTGAAACACGCTCACTCTGCACCTATTTTTGTTTTATCCCTCATACTCCACGATATAAGTAAAACATTGACAATTTTGGATTTTATAACCTTAATCATTTCTGAACTACAAATCTAAGCCAACCGTATAACAGTCGGTGCTATCAACATGTGAAAAACTCGGCCTTTTTTAATCTGCGAATCAAGGTATTATATTATCCATCATTTTTTTCTAAATTGCTAGGGAAGTAAAATGTCTCTTAAAAATTTACAAAGTGTGTAACTAATTACTGAAAGCAAGTTTGGCTCAGCAGCAAATGTTTAAATAGACGTTTACCTTTTTGTAGGGAACTTTTCTTTCTTCAGTTACATCCCATTAAAAACCATATTTAAATTACCAGGTAAACAGTAAGAAGATCTGTTAAGAGTAATTACTATAATTATAATAGGTCCGAAACTGACTGAAAAATCCTCAGAACCAAAAGAATAAGCAATAAAGTGGCTCAACAAAGAAATCCATGCACCTTAACGTTCATTTTAATAAGGAAAAAATTTAGAGCTAGAAACTTTTAATAAGCTCCTGTTACTCTAAATTAACTCTAAAATTAAGCTCCTAAAATTAACTGTCCTCTTATGTCTTGTACTTAAGCCTATTAGCTGGAGTTGTTTCTGTACCTGAATTATTTTAATTTTTGTAATTTAACAGTAATGTAATTTTTCTTTTTTTTTTTTTTTCTGTATTTTAACATTCTTTTGACCCACCCGACTGGATTAGCCTTGCTACCTTCGGGTGGGTACTTCACTTTTTATCTGTCAAATGTTGAAATAAATAAATAAATAAATAAATAAATAAATAAATGTTGTTGTTGTCGTTGTTGTTTAAAATTGTAAAGCAATTTTCACACAAGGAGTTAAAGACTCCACACTGTAGCATCAAGACCTCTTAGCTTAAACGCGCGTTGAAAACGTGAAACTGATCCTGAGTGAGAGGACGAAAGATCTATTTAGGTTGAATATTGCAAGTAATGTAAATTTCAACATCTTATCGACGCCATTCTTGTAAAAAAGGAGTATAAGCTCATAGTTTTACCCATAAACGTGTAACGTTTGAGATTTCTTTAACTTACAGATACACAAGAATGACGACAGAAAAATTCAATGATGTTTGTTTGTTTGCTTGTGGGTTTTCTTGTCTGTTTAGAGCCTGGGAGAGGGGTTTTGTGGACTTTCATTTGACTCACTGGGAGCCATAGTAAGAACAGTTACTATAGTTCTGAGTGAGTACAGCATTTAGAAGCAGGACATTTCTTGCCAGGCTCAATTCAACCAAAAGAAACTCATAATAACAAATTTCAATAGCCTTTTCATGTTGAGGATGTTTTCTTGATTTCTTCAGTCACCAATCCCTGAGTGTGCCATTCAAAAACTATACTCTAAGAGGATGGTAAGCCTATGAAGAGGGTCCACTATACCCCTCAGTAAAATGCATTCCCGTAAAAATATTGGATTTTCCAAAAAAAAAATGCTAAGGTATGGGCAATACCCCTAATGACGCTAAGGCTTCATGTTGTGAACCACTCGGCTGATACTAGGTTATTGACGACTTAGTACAGTACCAAGGATTAAAAAAATTCATAGCATCAAGAATAGCGTGAGGCTGTCACGGAGTCTATCACTGTTGCCGACAATCTTATACGATTTTTCAGTGTATACTAAGTCAGTGGATAGCGTTTTTTCGTGCGAAATGATTGGCTACTCAAACTCGGGATAGCAAGTGCTATTCACCACGGAGCAATTCGATCGTTCGCACGTGAAAAAAGTAATTGTTGACGGGCATAAATGAGTTAAAATGACCATTTTGAGCTCTATTATCTCACTGTTTTAGTATATACTAAAACAATTATTTACCTCATTGTCGGTGCCACTGGTGAATATTTTCGCGGCTTGGATATTTTAATTCGACCACCAACTCGTGTGATGAAATCTCTGCGGCTTTCTTCCGCAGAATTTCAAGCAGCAAAACAAGATAACGAAGTAATCTCAGTTTTGCAAATAGAAAACAATCTTGTATCACCTTGTTTGTGAAGCACTTCAACAGTTTTCCTTCATGCAGAGATGGTAGCAGGTGAGAACAGACTCAGAGCGGTCGTTGAGTACATTGGTGCATGGCGTGTCATTGACGTCACAGGAGAAACAGAAGTCTCACAGATACGAATTACGGGACAAAATGGTTTATGTAGTATCTCAATTCCATCGCAGATCAAAAATTTTAATACAAAAGAGAACGGAGGCTCAATTACAGGTCAGAACACTAAAATAACTTTAAATTAATTCACGCAAAACAAGATCGCAAAACGAATCACGTTTAATTAAAGTCTTCGTTAACGTGTCACGCTTATGTATCAGTCAATTCCAAAAGCGGCCATCCTTCCCCCCGGGCAAACATCCGGGCATTTGACTTTTTTGAAAAATTTTTAGCAAATACCCCGCTTTGTTTCCAGTTTAGACGGTCAAATGCCCCACCGTCAGGGCCTCAAAAAGGGAAAATCAAGACGTAGTGTAAATCTATAGAAAATCACTCGTTGCATGAAGCATTTTGGCACGCTCCCCGCTCATAATGACTATTTTTCTAAAATCGCTTACCTTTTTCAAACCAAATCCGAAAAATTGTGCGCCAAAACTCTTTTCCAATCTGTTTTGTCGGCACTCCAAACTTTTTCTTCGCACCGTGCGTGGTTGTATATATTTAAAAGTTTTCCTTAAACTGGCGGTCCCAACTGCGCTCGTGTCATGCCGACACTGACAGGCATGCGCTCATAGACAGAAGAGGAGATGATATACTGCATAAAAGGAACTGAACAATAACCATTGGTGGTGCTGTTTATTGAGTTGCATGGGGTAGTACTAGGTTTTGAGTCAGTGGATTAAATCACGGCCATCCAAATTGCAGGTATCCAGTAATGCATTAGTTCGTGTACAAAAGCTCTTAGCTTCATTTTTCAAGGGTTTACAATTGAAGTCACATGAGACAATCGCAGGAGAACTTTGTAAAAAGTCATTTATTATCCCATCACCATACAGCTTGGTTCAGTGAAGCACCATATTAGCGCTGAATTTCACTGCAGTGCACGTCGATAATATGGATACTTATCTTCCCTTCACCAATTACTCGTTTAAGTGTTCCCCTTTTCAAGCTAAGCAGAGAGCATCTTTTCATGGTGCTTCCTTGCTTGCTTCAAGTCGGTTTCATTTCCCCAACCGTTTAGTGATTTTGCAGATCTCGAAACTCCAGCGACGATCCCTAGAAAGAATGACAAATATTCATGAAAACTTTAAGTGAGAAAATATTCATAAAAGTAAGGAATATCTCCCCTAAACCAGATACACATGACACATCGTAGACCATACCGTCAGTGAAAAAGTTGGTCATCGTTGATCCAGATAGGTACATACAAGAGTATATTATCGTTTGTCTCACGACTTTACTATTTGAGCTATAAAATCGCGACCTTTTGACTGCTTACTGCTGGTCTTCATCAGGCAATGAGGTCGACTGCTTAAGCGCCGTCATTTGTATCACAGAGGCAAGCTGTAGTTGGTGCGTTTCAATCCTCGACCCTGTTCCCTCTTTGGGTCATTGCATTACTGAAAGCGCATTTGTAACTCTCATTGATTATTGATTGTTGTAATCCAGAACGTTTTCTTTTGGAGCTAATAAAGAGCAATTATCATTATCATTATCATTATTTGCTATGGATTCAAGAAAATATTTAATTGGCAGTTCTCTCAGAACATCCCCGGTTGTCACCGAATGGAAAGAGTTGAATGAGGCATCCAAACACTTACTCGTAGTGGTTATGATGGTAACTGTTAACTCCAACCAGGTAGTAACCCCATGGAACTCGGTAGTTCACTTCCTGGTCCCAGTTGTTGACGGGTATCCGGTGTGTTTACAGCTGTGCTGAAAATAGCCAGGCACTTGGCAACAACGGAAGCCAAACCTAAAAAAGAGAGTTTGATGGGTAAGCGGGTGAGTGAGTGACTGAGTGGGTGAGTGAGTGGAAGGGTCGGCGAGATAGGGAATAAATAACAAATTTATTTATTCTCGATATTCCATATCGGTACTGAACAAAGTCACACAAAACACAAAAAGTGAGCATCAGCAATTTAACAGGAAATTACCATGGAGCCTTACAGATGGAGGCTCTCCTTGGAAGATCGAGATCTTATTTATTTTTATTTATTTATCAATAAAGGGGATTAGTTTCTAAAGAAACTGTGGTGCTGCGTCGGTTGGGGATTGAAACACGAAAATTTGGTTTATCAACGGAGTTGATAATGTAAATTGACCACCGTACAGGGATTCGATTAGCTGACGTTTCAAGCCCTTCGTCGGAGCGAATCGAGGAATTGTGGGCTATGTAGGTTTATATACAGAAAATGGAGCTACGCTATTGGTGGTAACATGGTAACGTGAAAAACAGGAATAAATTAATTGAATAAAAAGCGCTCGTTGATACCGTGGGGATTAAGAGCGCCAATTTTTTTAAATTCATTTATCAGTCTATTTTAATCTGAAGTTGTAACTTTAATACACGTTTCAGCTGTTTCTTGTTCTTAAGGCTGCAATGTATGATTTTAATAAACTATGAAACCACGGTCATAACCAACCTTGTAGCACCCTTTTATCTTTTCATTGCACGATTTGATCTGGCTGGGGCTTTGATTCTGTGTTCTTAACTCAAAATCTGCCTGATTCTTTACCAACTGAGTTACATTTTTTGTTAAATATAGTGTTAATTTTGACCATTAAAATGTAAACTATAACTGTTCTTTCTTATGTTGCATGAATAGGTTTTTTCTTTTTTCTTTTTTTTTTAGTTTGTTGGATAGAAATGTTGAAGTGGAACCGCTGGAAATCAAAGTTATTGCTGTAATTCACATTTTGCCCCGGCTTTGGCAAATTTTTCTATGCTGTAGAAGTTGGATTAATTTTTCATTTAATTGCGTGCTAATAGTCACCGTTTTCGCCTCTTCTTCAAACCTTTGCAAAAATTGTCACGAGTATTAAGATTTTTAAGTTTGACCATCAGGCGGAATTGCGTATAGCCCTTTACAATTTGTTTTCCCATGAATTGCTAGTTTTTATTTAAGTCAAGCTGCAATTTCCTGGTCTGTTTTTTCGTTTTCAAGTTTTCCCTTTTAGCGTTTGAGCACACTTAAGCTTAACTTGGGATTAAAGTCATTAAATGCATTTTTGTATTTTTCTACAAGTGATGAAGACCACTGACATGAAAACTGATTGCTTTTCTAGGCTTTCCTTCTTATGTCTTATCTTGCCAATACCACTGTGCTATTAATATGAAATATTAACTTGAGTCTGTTGATTGTATATTACCTGCGATCTCTGTGGGTGCTGCTGTACTCGCTTTTAACTCCAGTGATAAAGCCATTGTGGTGGCACTTGAAGTACAGTGAGTGGTCGTAGTCGTTCCAGTAGAAAGTGGTGGCACAGTGTCTCTCTTGGTAGCGTACTGGGCCATACGTACATGGAAAGTAGTGGACGCGATCTTCCTTGCAGTTTCGGTGCTTACTGCGCCATAGTCTAATGGAGTAACCTTTTAAAGGCTAATCATTGTGTTAATGTATTGAGAACAAAAGATAGCTTCATACGAGAGTCCCTGTTAGGAATGGAGTTATCAAAAGAAAAACTACGATGAAACGAGTTTTCAAACTGATTCTAATAGTCTTTTTGTCCTTTGTAACTTTCGTAGTCGCCTTGCAATAAATCATTTAAGTGAGAAAACATCGTAGTGAAAATTGGGCGCGCTTGAGTGATTTCACTCTGAGTCGATCTGCGACCTGAGACTATCTTTCAAGGACACCTATTTTGGATTCAACTTGGTCTCTTTAAAGTTTTAGCATTAAGGTAAGGTCTTAATGTACGCAGATTGATATAAGTGTGGCAATTGCGAAGGGACAAACGGTGTGTCGTGAAGCGCTTCATCAGTACACGTTGTGCACAAATGAGTTTATGAGTTTAAGTGTCTGTGTTCATATCGGCTTAAGTAATGGATGGGAAGGTGGGACGATGACATAAGTATTGGCGTTTTTATCTAGTGCTTACCATTTTGGCATGTTAATTCGAATCTCTGGTGCCATTTGGTGGACCACTGGCCTCCTGGGTTGCTTGAGCTGGGGCGGTCGGTTCCGGCGCCGGCGCCGTCGCCGTCGCCTTGAACCAACCAACCAGGGTTTGGCCTCCTCAACAGGCAAGAGCATCAGTTCTAAAAATACCACCAACAATAAAAACATGGCCAATTTCTTCCTATCCATGGCAATCTGAAAACGAAAATCAACAAATATCTTTTTAGCCAACTCACTCAGGCGGAGACGCTGAGCAATGTCAATTATCAGCCTTGTAATTTGAGTGGGATATGAATGCTTCCGTTTTATCGGTTTAAGGAAAGAACTCGATATTAAAAAGAATTCGAAAAGACTATTGTTTACAGTACGGTACATACGGATCTAAAAGGAACAATCATCTACTCGGATGTTTCTCGAATGAAAAAGCCCACGTTCATGTCTACCCAACAACTGACTCCATCAGTTGCAATGCCGAATATAAGGCAGAATTGGCTGGTTAGTCTTTGTAGCGCTAACACGGGGAAGAAAATATGGCCACCTATTACGGAAAGAAATTTTGATTTGAACTATTACGTCACCGTAAGTCCGACCGCGCTCGAAATAACCTTGTGGTATATTCCGCATTTTGGCGGGAAATCATATGGACAAGCCACGTTTTTTCGGAGCAAAATCGCGCGTCCAACGTTTTTGACAAATAAGATAACAAACTGTAGTCTGGTTGGTGGAAACTCAAACTCTTGATGACAAAAGCCGATCAAATCAATGAGCATGTCTAAAAATCTGATAGAAAGCTGTCGAGAAGCTGTCAAGAAAATGTCAAAACACTAGCGAGCTTCACGCTTCATTAAAAAAGTTGGCCGTAGACTGTAAAAACGAAATGCAAGCGGGTGGCGTTTCGCCGTCTAACTTAATTAATTCTCTAGTTGCTTTGGTTTGATCAACGAGATTATCAGTGTTTGGATGTTAAAGGAGCTCCGTTACGAGGATGGTGAAGGATGGAGAAGATTGAAACGGATTACAAATGGCCTTTTTGAAAAATTGAGGCGAAACTCTTCAAAATCCTACCGGACCTTGACGAAATGAAAACGAAATGAGTTGGCTGACTTTACTAATTTTATGCTGTATGGGTCTGCGAGAGGAAAGCTTGTCTCCTTTGGGAACGGTGTCAGATAGCATAGACTGTTCACAGTCCTCTATTTTTCCGTGAGATCGTCGAGATCGAAGCGTCTTACCGAGTACTAAATCTACTTACGGGGCGGGGGACGGTTTGGGGGAAGCCCCTCCTCCCCCTAGAAATATATATTCCCCGGCGCCCGTTGACTCGGTACATCTGACAATCAAGATGGCCGCCATTAACGGTAAGACGCACTCGATCTCGACGATCTCACTGAAAAATAGAACAGTCTACAGATAGCACTGCCTTCGTTGATGGAAGCTTCCTCGGTAGATGTGGGAAATAACGATAGGGTTTGTATCTGCTTAGCCAAGCAACAATTACGTGTGAAATGTTGCTATTATACAGCTCTGTGTTCTCAGTTATTGTTGACTCCGATCTCAATTGACGGGGTCGCACTCCTTTAGGCCTGTTTATTGATTCCACTGGTCTTAGAGCTTCACCTATAGTTTACAGCCTTCAAACCGCCGCAGTTTCTGTTCGACATTTCAACTGTTATTTCCGTTTCTACGCGACCGTCAGTACAAGTTCCAGGTCGATGTTAACCGTCATTGAGAGGAAGCGCATCATGCTTTGACCATTCGCGACCTTGACTGTAATCTGGTTGCCTGGTAGGCCGAGCTCTTCCACAAAGTATTTATTAACGTATTTTTTACCACTCCCTCCGTGTAGCAAGTAGTTTATAGTTGATAATAAACCAGTTTTTAGCAATTAGCTTTTCGCGAAAGAAATCATTCATGTCGGCGACATTTTATCAGATGATGGTAGGTTGTTATCATGGGACCACTTAAGAGATAAAGGATTTAATTTTAATGACTATTTGTTGCTCTTTGGCCTGTCACAGTCTCTTCCCGACTCGTGGAGAAATTTACTACATGCAGACAACAATGCCAAAAATCACCAAAACAAAAGAAATACAGATTTATCTTTAAAGCTCAATGACGAGGTTGTTAGCATATCCGCTTTAACTTCTAAGAAGCTGTATTGGTCGTTAGTTGTGCAAAAACGCGTCCTTCCTACTGCTAAGCAAAAATACGAAACCTTGTTTCCCAATCACAAAATTAATTGGGATGTTATCTATTTAACCCCTTTCAATGCAAGTTAACTGTTTACGTTAAAACAGGATGTTTCCAATTCAATCTTTTACATCGAATTATGTATACTAATAAGCTGCTAAGCAAAATGAATCTTACCGATTCGGATTTGTGCACATTTTGTGAAGAAACAGCAGAATCTCTCGAGCATTTATTCTTTCATTGCAAGATTAGTCAGGATTTTTGGAACTCAGTGTTTCTTTGGCTAAACGACCTTCATTTGAAAAGTGACGCATTTAATGAAATTGATATTATGCTGGGTTACATCTCAGTTTTGGACGCTACTCAATCATATCATCATTACTGGTAAGCAAATTATATATCATAACCGTCAAAGAAAAACACCACCCCGCTTATTATCCCACCTAATAGCTAAATTAAAATACATAGAACGAATCGAACAGCACATTGCCTTTGTGAATAACCGACTAGACATCCACAGCGAAAAGTGGCAACCATTATTAGATATATTGACGTAGACGTATTTTCTATCACGACTGCATGTTCCAAGAAGCCGATCAGATGATCAGATGAACGATTATCAATTGCGTTAGTGTAACTATGTTGATTTAAGAGTACAGTTGCTATGTGTATATTGGTAGCTGTAACTGTGTACAAAGTTATGTATCGATGTATGTAGGTAATATATATATTTAGCCAAGCCTAAAAGCGGAGCTCCAAAAGCATTCTTTTTCTACTGGCATTTACATATAGTCTGCTTGTCATATCACCCATCTGACCTCACTCAAGCTACAGACCCAGTGCTGTAGAAAATAGTATGGAAAGGTGATCTGAGCCAGTGGCACAGTGGATTTGGACCCCACGTGGATTTGCACCCTCCAGTCCAGATCTGCTTGTGGATCAGATTTGGACCCCCTAGTCCAGAACTGCTAGCAGATATGAATCCCCTTTTACGAATTTGGACCCCCACCCCTCCTAAAAATTCCTTTCCAAACTGAGTTTGGAGATGTTAAAAAAGCAAAATAAAAATATTGAGGTAGGTTTTTTTTAAAATAATCTTTAATACCTTGTGTAAAAAAGAACCTGCAAAGCTAGTTTTCATCTATAAATTTTTAAAACAAAACATTTCTTAACATCTTAGAGCAATACCTAAGGACAGGTCTGTTTCCCCGTTCAACTGTAGGCAACTTAGTTACATACTTAGCTACTTAGGTATGGTTTAGAGCCACTAGAAATTGGTGGAGAAGCCTGGTGATTGCTCCTTGGAATCAGTATCACATCAGATATATAGTGATTCAGATCATCACTTCATAATGAATGCAATTTCAATTATCCACAGCCTCCCATGAGACAGTCAGAAATCGGAAATTGTGTATCCTCTGGATATATGTATGCCTCACAAAAATTATGAAAGAAAGATACATGGAAATCAATAAAAATATTTAGATGCCATGAATTAAGACCAAGATATTTATTTTGATCAATTACTTCTTGACCTTACTATCACAAAAAAAAACTGCTTGCTAACATTAAGCTCATCACTCAATGCACTTACAGTGTTTTCAAAAAGAAATCCAGCTGCTCTTCTGGCCAGTTAAGTGCAAGACCAAACAACTTGATAATAATATATTGGGCATTTGGTTGATACCACTATCAACGTGATTCATCAAAGCAAAAGTGCTGGAAATCCGTTAGCCATCTTAACTTGATCTTAACATACTTCATCAAACATCAGAGATTCCATTAAACATTAATGCCAAATGTCATCCAAACATCCCACAAGATTGGTGTGACCAGCTACTAATAAAATTAATTGAAAGACTGTATGCAGGAGGAGGAAGTCCAAAGGATGTGTACATTGATGAGAAAGAGCTTACTTTAAGTTTAATTTTAAGTTTTAAGTTTAATAATACTTTGTCATGTGAATACAACTAAGTTGATACAAAACAAAAAAGTGCATGACTGGAGAACAATTGGGAGAAACTAAATTCCCATACAAAGAATATTATACACTTAATGTATGGTCCCGAGGGAAACAGTTAGTTTTGTTTTCCCGAGAGTCCTGATGTTTCCCGAGACGAAGTCGAGGGAAACATCAGGACTCGAGGGAAAACAAAACTAACTAGTTTCCCGAGGGATCATACATTAAGTGCTTTGTTATATACCGAGACTTTCCCTTCAACAATCACAGCAAAATAAACTGACAAACAAACAAAGACGGCATTACAAAAACACGTCTTTATTCACAAGCCTGCCGAATGAATAATTTACAAACGTTTAAAAGTACCTGAAAAAGTAGAACATGCTTTTCTTGTATTTTCCGAATCTTTTCCTCCTATTAGATGCTGAATTTCTTCGGCTGATACTTGAGAAAAACGTTTTCTTTTAGTCTCGGGTTCCATAACGTTTGTATTATCGTTGGTTTATAAAACTGAAAACTGGCAGTGTTCTCAGGTCCGCCTCGTCAATCAAGCTGACGTGAGCACGTGCTGAAGATCATGCCACTTTGTAGTCATGCACTAATCACGTGCTGCTGTATCCGGGCACGCGGGCAACAATAGAGAGTTTAAGCACCGAGAACGAAAACGGCAACGGCGACGTGAAACCCGCGTGCGGACTGGGGAGGGAAAGTGACGTTGCGTGACGATGTAAACAAATTAAGCAACAAAAACGGCAACGTCAGCTTTCAGGTTTCCTCACTGTTCTTGTTTTCTGGTTAAACGTTTCCATTTTTATCGATAAAAATCAATGTCTTCGCTCAAAGAAGCAAGACAACAGCTTCTGCTGAGCAACTTTGATGGAGATATCGATGACGAAGAGTTTCTCTTGCTGTTCGACGTCAACAAATCTGACAACTTAGACCTGCCGTACAAAAACTACGAGAGCTTCGACCTTGATTTGCTGGAGGATGATGAGTGCGTGTCGGAATTTAGATTCCACAAGCGGGATATACCTCTACTAGCAGAGGCCTTGCAAATTCCTGAAAGCATAACTTGCTACCAAAGAAGCGTCTGTGACGGAGTTGAAGCCCTCTGCATCGTATTAAAACGCTTGGCCTATCCATGCAGATATTTGGATTTGATACCAAGGTTTGCGAGAGCTGTGCCAGTCCTTTGTCTTATTAATAATCATCTGGTTGATTTCATTTACGAGACCCACAGACACAGGCTTCTACAGTGGAATCAGCAGTTGCTGAATGCGAACGCTCTTGAGGAGTACACGACAGCCATATCGGCGAAAGGCTCTCCACTAGACCACTGTTTCGGATTCATAGACGGAACTGTTAGGCCTATTTGCCGACCGAGCCAACACCAGGAAATCGTGTACAACGGCCACAAGCGAGTCCACAGTATAAAGTTCCAGTCTGTGGCACTTCCCAATGGAATGATAGGAAACATGTTTGGTCCAGTAGGTGAGGAGTATAAATTAATTAGGCACTTTTTGTACACAGTTTGTCATCCGAAGGTATTGGTCACGCAAGCTAGTGACCCTAAGTTTTAAAATAATCATCGTACTACGAAATAGAAACCTCAGTCGAATTCTGATTCTTATTTCAAAATTTGTCCAATATTTTTTTTGTGGTTTGCCATTTGAGTATTCTTTACTCCCTTGGTCTACCCATGCCTCACAGTAGATGATGTATCTGCTATTATTATAGTCCCCCATCACTTTGTTTTTGGTACATATTTGGCATTCCCTCATCCCATTTGCTCAAAGTGTTAGTCCTTAGGAACTAATAAAGTTTCAAATAATTTTAATTGTAATATGACCTGTACCGCCCTGCCACTTTCATTGTGAAACTATTGAGAATATCCCCGAACAAGGGGCGTATGCCTTAGTGCAAGCAGGGCTGGAAAAAGCCATACGGCCCTATTAAGCACGGCCCAAGTGATACAAATTTAGAGGATTTTGTCGCATCTAATCTTTCTGTGCAAATTTGTTTTTTTGTAAAAAAACTTCATCTTCTAGGTGCATGAAGAGTCTAAAGAGGCCACTTGATATGCGCTTGGTCTGTATGCTATGACCTCAAGCCAAATATTTTCCTGTCTGACCCTCCCACTGAGTCAATAAGTACATAATTATTATCTACTGATTTATCCAATACAAAGCTCCATCCATCCTTCAAACAACAACAACGACCAGCCCCAGTGCGAGGGAGGAAGACCATGGAAATTAAGTAAATAACATTTGTACAAATTTAACATTCTCATTTTAACACAGTGTTTTTCCTTAGAGGGAAAACGCCATGATGCTTACATGCTTCGGATTCTGGCCTCTTGCATGACCTTGAGCTTTATGCCTTTTCCCCGCCACCAGTAGCACGCCCACTCTGCCTGTATGGAGACCCAGCCTACCCACTCCGCATACACCTGCAAGGCCCCTTCCGCAATACAGTGTGTCCTCTGACCCCACAGATGGAACAGTTCAATCAGTGCATGAGTTACCTGAGGTCATCAGTCGAATGGATCTTTGGAGACATCATCAATTATTTCAAGTTCATTGACTTTAAAAAAAACCAGAAGATTGGTCTTTCTACTGTTGGCAAGACCTACATTGTCTCAGCTCTTCTCAGAAATGCTTTAACTTGCCTTTATGGTAACACCACCTCTCAGTTTTTTGGGCTAGAACCACCCACTCTGCAAGATTATTTTGCTTGACATTATTTTTTTACATAAATGCAAGTATCCATACTTAAGTGATATCAATGACTGATGCTGTAATTTCATAAAAAATCCATACCCCAACCATGGAGGGGATAACCAATGGATCCCCACCCCTCTGGAATTTCCAAATGAAAAATGTAATGATTTTTATGCAAAACAGGAACCTTACCCCCTACAAAATAAGACAAATTTATCTGCCCTCCACCAATAGGGTTATTTCTTGAGTCAAATTTAAGTGATGGTAATGGATTTGTATACCACACATATCACATAGTTTCATGGAGATTTACAATTCTCTAGGATGAGATTGGGCGCCAGCCTGTAAAGGCACCTCTGGCAGCCGCTATCAGTCCATATTTGAAGGGCTGAGAGCATAGATGAACTATGGTGAATTTTAGGTGGTTTTTTTTTGTACATCGTTATTTCTCGAAAACAAACAAAAATTGTAAAAAAACTATCGGACAGTGTTTTTGAATCTTAATGCAGTTCACATGCAAAAATTTGGACAAATCCAAGCAAAATAAAAAAAAAACGGCCTAAAATTCTACATATGTTTCCAGCCCTTCATTTGATCTCACCCACCCACCCAATCCACACTTGAATGTCAAACACAGATGAAAGATAAAGATGGACCACAGTGAGTACACTGGGAACTACATCCGCTATTTTTTTCAAATAGTGTGTGGGTTCGTTAACGTCCCACAGATTATTAGGTACAAGTGTTGTGAGACGGGACCTATGGTTTATCGTCCTTATCTGAGAAGACTGGAAAATCTAACCATTTGCAGATGTAAGTACAAAGGCAGCACTTTCCCCTTGGTTATTTAAAGACCCTGAGTCTTGGTCCAGCCAGGGTTTGAACCTGCGACTTCCTGCACAGTAGTCTGGTGCTCTGCTTATGATAATAGTTTGATAAACTGTGTAGCACAGATGTCATAAATAAACATTTTAGAACTTTTTGATAATGTGCTAAAATTAGTTTTAAATGCCAGACGTTTCAAGGCTGCTGCCTCTTCCTCAGTGGCAAATGCATAACAGAAAAAATAATGTATCTGCGTGTGTCATTACTTTTAAAAGAAATGAAATGATAGTTTGCACGTGCTAGCTTTGAGACTTTAAACTGAAGCAGTCAAAGGTAGTTGAAATCAATGTTAAGCCCACTTGGATGGAGTGTCTGTCTGTTGCTCTACCAACTGAGCTAACTGGTCCTCGTCCCTTTTGGAATTTCTAATTCTCTCTGTGGTGGGGGTATGGATTTTAATCTGGTATCACACACTAGAAAAAAAGTGTAGCTCTATGTGTAGCATGTCTTAATTGTATAACATCAAATATCCAAATGTACATGATGTAGAGTCTGAGCCGTATCAAGGGTTTGAAGAAAGCATTTAAAAATTGTCTCACCAACAGGCCAACTTATTATAGTGTTTTTTGAGGTACTGGTAATTTGTGAAAAATTGTACATGTGTTATCTCACTCATTTGCCAACATTTAGAAATGTTTACCTCTTTGCATAAAAAATTGTCTTACAATATTTTTATGTAAAAGGGTTAAATGATTTATGCTAAATGATACAAGACTGAAATATTAACTCACTTGTGATAAAAGGCATCATTTTGCTATCATTTTCTTTATTGGTTGTTCAGCAGCAAATGCCAATGTTACAAATATTTGGTAAACGTAAAATATCATTTAGGGCATCCCTAAAAATGCTTTCTTTCCATCAACTTCTCTCTTGTGAGAGTGGCCAGTTGGACAGTCTGCCCAAACAAAAGATATGACAGAAGGTATCTGAGTCCAAGAAAAGCTTGGATGACAAGTTTCTGAGTTTACTTTAATGTTTTTCAGAATTCATAACGACGTGTAACCGTTTAACGCTTAACTGCTGGCTAGTTTGTGTGATAGTTTTGATTAATTGGTAACAGAACTTCGTGATAATCAAATTTTGTAAATCATTTATATGATTACAGACCAAATTGGACTCCACTCAGTCCTATGACCATTATTAAATAAAGTATTGATCAAATGTTTTTCATATAGAACACAGCATATGAATTTTGAATTTTACATATATGTTGATTAAAAATTAAAATTTTGCTTGTCAGACAAACTATCTGTAATTTTCTTCCTTGTTCTTTTTCCCCAAAAATGGGTTGGTTGCATGATGGGAAACAAAACATTTTATGTGGATGGCCTTATAAATATAATTACAGTTAAATAAATAATTTCTGGAACTACACATTTCAGTGTATAAAGTATTTTATCACCAGACTTTTCTTGGTATAAAAGTGTTCATTTATTTTTTACGAGTTCCTGTAGGATTGCCATCATGGCTTTTGATTGTTGTTGTTGTTGCAGCATGATGGATACTTGCATTTGCTGTTGCTGCTGCCACTGCTGTTGCTGCTCTTTTTGCAGAGCGGCAAACATATTTTGTTGTTGTTGCTGCTGCTGCAGCAGTTGTGCTGTGAAGGCTTGTTGGGCCTTTGCGTGTGCCTCTTGAGCCTCCCTTTGAATCTTTAACTCTTCCTCCCTCAGCCTCATTTGTTGTTGAGATCTCTCTTTGAGGTATTCTATGGTCTCTCCTCCAGACCTCCTCTTAACTGGCTTATCTTCTTTTGCCTCCACACCTTGACGCTTGCGTGTCTGGCCAACTCTTTCTAGTGCCTGGGCCCTTACCTCTTCTGCCACTTTCCTCTCTCTGTCCACTTTTTCTTTCTTCTCATCATGTCCTGCCTTCTGCTCTTTCTCTGCATCCCCTGCCCTGCCAACAATTTCTTCCATCAGTTGATCAAATTCTGTTGGGGGAGGTACTTCAATCCCACTTGCTTTTCTCTCCTCTTGGATCTTTTTTTTGTAGTTTCTAATCAGAACGAGATTCACCCTGTCCCTGACAGACCTGCCAGTGACAGTAAAACTTATCTGGTTGGTGAGATGAAAGCCATCAAGGTTAGCTGCAATTTTTTCCCAGAGAGCAAATCTTTCCCTGCTCCCTTTTGGGTGCTGGTAGGGGTCAATGGACACTACTTCTCTTGCTAAGAGGATGTCATGCTGGTGAAGCCAGCGCATAATGGGCTTATGGTCCTTTGTCGACCTTAAAATAAAATAAAAAATACATAATTATTGTAAGAGGAGCTTGGACATTTGGGCTTGAGCATGAACATTGTAAAAACTGAAAGTGCAGACAAACAAAAGACTAAACAAGCCCCATCAAACAAAAGACACCAGCTTATAAATATAGATTGGGCCATTTGCAGAGGTCTGTCTGTTTTAGTACTTCAGTAATTATTTTTAATGCACAATGTTTATGTGCTTGTAAAGTACACCACTACTTGAAACAAATTGGACAAAATACCACACATACAGCCAATTTTGGCATGACAAGGCTCAGCTTGCAAAAGAAATTATTGGAGCACAATCCAACTTGTACATAAAATCAGTATCCAACAAAAATTAAATAATGTGGTGAAACGAAAATCAGTTTAACAGTTGTCTAAAGTTGTCTGACATTTCATTTCACAAGCTCTTCAGATAAGCTGTTCATTACATTATTAATGTCCAGTTGAAGTATCAATAAGTGTTTTGTTTTGTTTGTTTGTTTGTTTGTTTTTGAACTCACTATTCGAGATGAATGATCAAAAACGCAATTTGTTCACAAATTTCGATTCTCTTAAGTTATACAAGCGCGGGATTTCTGTTAGTGCATAGTTGCTGGGAAAAAAAGAATTTATTCTCAGGAGATTAAATATGTTTATGAAAGGGCAAATAAAAGTTCAACATAGCACTGTACTTACATGATATCTTTGCCTTGGCGGTCTTCAACGAAATGGCAAGTCCCGTGAAATCCTAACAAGAACTATATACACATTGAACAAGGGAGAAAACATTCAGCTCGCTATCAACTCTCAAGCAAGACAAAACACTCAGAGAAAAGCACTGCTATTACTAGGCAGTTTATTAGAAGAGCCGGAGAGGGGTAGAGAGAAAGTAGATACGCTACGGAGAAGAAGATGAGAGATAAAAAAGATTGAGGACTAGAAGGTCATGGAAGTGTTGCGAACGAAACCAACATCGAGAATTTAAGAAATAGGAAGTTGAAAAATCGCAAAAACTATACATCTGCTAACTGCAATCCCTAAACAAGACAGGCATGTTTATCTCATATTTTCGCTGTGATTACTCCTCAAATAAACATGGTAAATGATGGAAAACCTAAAACCTATTAGATTTCAAGGATATATATGAAAACTAAAACACAGCGCACTGTCATATCCGAGATGTGGTAGCCAAATTATGACCAAAAACAGTCACAAAAATACCTTAAAGGGTCAAAACAATACACAGACTTAGTTAAAGGCTCTTCTACAATTGCCATCCTAGCCTGAACTTTGTTAAATACATTTTTAAAGCTAGGAAAAAAGACAATATTTACTCACGTTTTCTGAAAACGTCACTTCAGCAACTTTGACGTCGGGGCCGTGAACAAAACGTCAGCTCGCAGACTTTTGAGCATGCGTAGTATGGCTCCGGGGTTTTCCCTTGCGAGCTCCCGTTGCCGTTGCCGTTGCCGTTCTCGGTGCTTAAAGTCTCTAATTGGGGAATTGTATCCCGGTCGGGAAACAAGGGAGACTTTTGACTGCGCAGGCGCGTCAATTTTTTTTGTTTTCTCAGTTTTCGACGATCACGCGGTTTTGTGTGCTGTTGAATTTGACAACCAAAACTTTAACGATAAGGCATTCTTAAACAGGTCGTCAGCAAGCCAAATCAAACATATTACCACGAAAAGCAATTTACGGTGAAGACAAAAATTTGGGTGTGACATCAATTGTCGTAGTTTTGCGGTCGGTAAAGGTCTGTTCGTGTGGAGGTGTCGACGGTCAAGATGGCGATTTGTCTGCAACGAGTATTTGACGAGCCCAGTGTCGATGCATTTTTCTGCCGTCCAAGAGTCTGCTTCAGATCGTAGTTAATGTCAAGCTAAACAAGTGGGACTTTTGTGGTAAGTACAACCCATCTTTGGTTCCTTGAGTTTGTTTTTTTAGGTTTTTATTTGCTTCGTTTTCTGCCAAGGAAGAAATCGTGTTGCTATCATTTTCAATTGCATGGTGTTGTTCAACAAGATAATCTTACCGTTTTCGTTTACATCAGTTCTTCATGAAAGTCGAATACAACACTGCAATTAACTAATCCTTCCATTTGATGGGTACAGCTGTCGTTTCATATCCATGATTTTTGTTGTCAGGCAAGATGAATGGTTTGATTAGTAAATTTAGTTTTTGTATTACCTCAAATAAAAGTTTGTCATCATACCCCCGAGACTTTTGTTTCCCTTCGTGATATGGGAATTCCCATTAACAGGTGATACTCCTGTTAGTGTACTACCTGTTAGCAAAATCTGGTGTAATTTCGTGGTGCACCCCCTATTCACCCTGGCCAGACAAAGCTTTGTTGATCGAATTTCATTTTCAAAATATTGCATTTATAGGTTCACGCTTTTACCCTGCCTAGATTTCGCAAATTATAATCTACTATCAATATTGAGTTATCACCAAGTTGCACTTACTCCAAATTTATTTTGTCTTAAATCTTAACTTTGTAGACCATTCCGTTAACTTATTTTGGCGTTTGTTGTCAGGACAGTCGTTCGCGAGTGAAATTAAATTGTGCTTCGAGATTTGATTGCGACTACATTTTTGTGTATTCCCGAATAACTAATTCGTGATACGGGGATCGGCCAGGAGGAGAGATTCTCTAATACCATATCAATACTTTGACCGAAACAAAAGAAATTTAAGTACTGCATTGATAGACCAAATTTTCGATCAAAGATGATTCTTGCGCGAGCAAGTTTGTTCCGCCTTTGATGGATGCTACTCGAATTCGTTTTCGTCAATTTGTCAATATGCCTTGGTCAAGCCCCTTAATGCAGCTTTACGTCTGTTTGCTCATCCTTTTTCTTACTTTTCTCAGGTAATATTGAGTTTGATTGCAAATTAAGAGGGTAGAGAACGTAAAACTATTTCAGACCAGGAGAATTCATAGGAGTAGTGATTTTAAGTGATAGGATGGCAGAAGAATTTCCAACATGACAGCTGATTATGCTACATTTTCACCAGTTCTTCTGTTATTATGATAGCCTGTTTGCAACATTAACACAACCAGAAGAAGGCAATTTAGCAACTGGATCCTTCAACACATGTTAGGAATTAACTGAAAAAACACCAAAACATTTTACAAGTTTTTGTTTGGTGTTGCATCAACTCACTCAATTTTCATATTGAAACATCATTTTGAATCTTAAATTGTGTTGTGTATTTAAAATTCTTATGCAAATTTGATTATTCAATACATACAAATGTGCTTTTCTTTTGTTTCACTTGCAGGGGAAGCAGAGGTGGAATAAATGTGTTACAATATTAGCTAAATGGACACCCTTCTGGCTAACACATGAAGGAAAATTGTTGAATAAAAAGTAATCATATACATTTGTAGCCTCTCTTTTAACTGAATCATCACTATTTAGACTTGATCATCTCTACAAAGAAATGTTGATGTATTTACATTTGTTTTTATTAATGTGTTGTAATGTACTTTTATTAATATTTCAAAAACTAAAGAAAATAGTAGTTTCCTATGGTGAATGTTACTTACACAGATTATTGTGTCACTAGTAATTTCACTAGTTGTGGGTTTTTCCTCTCATGATATTTGTTGAAATGAAACCCTCTTTTATTGTTGATTTGCACAAGTGATGGTTTTATTATAACTCAACTTGTACACATTTTGGTCTTTCAAGTAAAACTACTACATATCAGGCCTCTTACTTCAACAGTGTAAAACAAACCTCTACCATTAAAAAAAAACATTTTAGTGAACGATCAAAACAGAACAGATGCAAAACAGCAACAATGCGTTTCTAGATTGGTTAGTAAAATTCTTTTTACTATCATCAGAATGTTGGGAGGAGGTCATGCAAAACAAAATGAATCAAAAATATTTGCAGCAGCAAGAAACTCAAAAGATATTGTTAGCTCTGAGAGCCTTTTCACTTCTTGGGAGATTTCTCCTAAATAAACCAGAGGATCAGAGGGAAGTTGTGTTTCATAGCTTATGTAGAACATTTTAATTATAATTCCATTCTTAGAACAAACAAAGCAAGCAGGTAAGGGCAGCTGTTTATTATGAAAATGAACATGAGGGTTCACTATTTATGAAGAAAAGTATAACGGTGAGTTTATTTTGCAACAGCAGCCAATTCAAAGCCCAACAGATCAACTGAGGAATTACCAAGAAATCTGAGCTCCTCAATGTACAAAGCTTCAGTTATTCCAATGGGCAAAATTACTCGAAAAATATAACCACTTTGGTTTATTTTGACTTGAAATGGTTTCCCTATAGTCGAACGTTTTCCATGCACATCAGTCTACTCTTAATCCGAGCACAACTATGATCCAAGCAAAGCCTAAATTATAGTTCAAAAATGTTAAACAGCAAAAGCCCAGTAGCAGAAACTAGGGAATCTGTTGATCATAAGTCAAATGTAGCAGTTCATTAGTGCTTGTCTTTGCAGTGAGTTAATCTTAAAATTAACATTAAGAACTTTCTGCTTTTATTTTAAAAGTATAAGGAGCTTTGTCCGGTACACTAGTAGACAATGGAAAACCCAATACACTAACCCAGCCTAATCATGAAATTTGATAAATGAGCTCCTTGATGTAAGCGTATATAACTTCAATTATTGAATATTTCAAATACATTTTAAAAATAACACTTCCGCTTATTTTCACTAGAAATGGTTTTCCTGCGCTTTGACCTTTTCTGTGTACATCACTGTCAAACTGAGTCTAAATTATACCGAAAAACTCACTGAATGTTATACAGAAAGAGCCCGTGAAAGTACGTAGTTCAGTTGAATTTATAGAACTAACCTCGAAGAACATCGTTCTTCTGTTGACAAAGCCGCCGTTGAACTTTCGCTGACCTCTGACACAGCTATGGAGTGCTTCGTCATTTTGTAAACTTGACGGCATAAAGAATTTTCCCAACCGGTATTCCTGCTTTTTAGAGCAGATCGCTCCTCAGTCAAACCGTTTTTTCCCCCAACATATTCACGCTTACACGCCGCATGAACCTCCACACAGGAAAAATCCGCTTGTACGCTAGAGCGGATACTTGTACAAATAACATTTTATGGTCCTTAAGAAATCATTTCCAATTTTTACTATCATTAGGAAAGAGGACGACACATGAACATTAATATTTTTATCCAAAATATACTAAGATAATAAGTGATCCAGTACATCTTTCCACCGGCGGCCATGTTTGTTTACACTGAAATCTCTTTGGCGCGCGTGTAGAGGAGCCTGGATTCAAGGGTAAGAATCAACCAATCAGACAAAAGTCTCCCTTGCTCGGTCGGGATACATTTGAATTTGGTCAGGGGCACGTGACCAAGAATCAACCAATCGCAGTACTCCTTTTGTTTAGTGAAAGTGTAGGTATATAACAATAGGGACCTTCAGATCCGACTACGACTACGACTACGAGTACGACTTTTGCGCGCGGGAGGCCTGGGTCTTAGCTGTCGTAGACACGGTCGTTGCCGTCGTCAGCTCGCAACAAAAATGTTTCAGTAATTTTGTGAGTACGAGGTTGTAACATTTTGTCTGTCGCGGAACTGATGTTTAGTAGACATTCACAACAAGACGCCCTGGCATTTATGTTCATGGAGGATGTTATCGATGAAGTCCAATTTTTGATGCTATTCGAAACGGTAAACAAGAAAAATCCATCTTTTCCCTTCTGGTCGTACGACCGATTTGACCTGACTCGCGTTACGGAGGAAGAATGCAAGGCTGAATTTCGTTTCGGACTTGCTGAATTGCCCCTGTTAGCTAAAGTTCTGGCCATTCCTGACACATTTGTTTGTAGAAACGGGACTGTGGCAAGTGGCATGGAAGGTCTGTGCATTCTTCTCCGAAGATTCGCGTATCCGTGCAGACTGAGCGACTTAATTCCCAGGTTTGGGAGATCTGTGCCAGAACTAAGCGAGATTATCTCGGAAGTTTCAAGCCACATCTTTGATAACTATGGATATCTTTTACGAAGCTTGGACCAGCCCTGGCTGCAGCCCGACTGTCTGCAGAGATTTGCGGATGCAATTTACGGCAGAGGATCTGCGTTGTCCAATTGTTGGGGGTTCGTGGATGGCACAGTAAGACCGATTGCCAGACCAGGAGAACACCAGAGAGTGCTTTACAATGGGCACAAAAGGGTGCACGCATTAAAATTCCAGTCAGTTGTTACACCTAATGGGATGATAGCTAACCTCTATGGCCCAGTTGGTGAGACATTTCGTATGTCCTTTACTGATTATTTTCGTATTATATAAATCCAATTGATGGCAATTCACAATATTAAATTATGATCGATTGCTGTATGATGTAATTGTCGATCAATAATTAACAAATATTCACCGAAGTGGAGGTGAATAGTGGTGGATATTTACCGACACTGAGGTGAATAATTGTTTTAGTATATACCACACAAGCTGAATTAGCAGACCAAATTATAACATTACTCTATGTGTGACAATATACCGACAAGCGGTTGGAAATTGTAAAATCTCACCTGCTGGCTGCTTTGAGGTAATAGTACTTGCTAATAACCTCTGAGTTAACCAATCAGAGCATGCCAAAAGCACTATTCACTTGTGTGGTATATAATAATTGTCATTAGTATATAGCTGATTGGTTAACTTGGAGGTGATCACCAAAGTACTATTCACCTCCAGGCAGCCGCCGTGCTAGGTTTTAAAATTTCCGACTGCTTGTCAGTATATTGTCACACATAAAGTAATGTTTTGGTCTGCTAGTTATTTAGCTTGTTTGGTATATATTAAAGCAATTATTCATCTCAGTGTTGGTGAAAGTGGTGGATATTTACCTCGCCGATTCGCAGCTCGGTAAATATCCACCACTATTCACCTGCACTTTGGTGAATAATATTTAATTATATTTTATATTAGCCACAAGTTAAGGTCCTTGTTGACCTACTTATTAAATCAGTTAGTAACTGGCTAATATAGACCCTATGCAAAAATGGCTGCCTTTTGGTTATTCTTTTGTTCGTATTTAAAATAGGCTAACTAACCTCAACCAGGATAACAATGATTTCAAAAGTGAGGTTAGTGAGGCTATTTTGAATAAGAACAAAGAATAATAAAAAAATAATATTTAAAGGCAGCCATTTTTGCATAGGGTCTATTTTCTTCCACATTCTCTTTCATTCTTTGCCACATACTGTAACAATTTGATATGGTGGATTCTCATTAAGTTCTCCAGCCTCAAAGGCAAATGAAAATTGGTTCAAGAGATTCAGAGTTTGAGGCACTGGGAATAAAACTCCAATGTATAGGTGAAACAAATCCCAAGGGGAGCAACTTTCAGTTTGAGTTATCAGGATGCTCACAAAATTGAGATTCCACTGCTCAAGTGTGTAAAGGAAAATATTTATTCAACTTAGGCTGGAAAGATTTGGTGTGTGCACAACTTTGCCAAATACCCAGAACTTACAATAGACCACTCAAACATGGTTTGGATACAAAATTTAAATGATTTATTTATTGTGTTGTTCCAGAAAATATCCATACCTCCCCACAGGTTTGTTGGTTTATTTTTTGAATTCTTTCCCACCTCTCCCTTCCAGTTTAGCTTCATATTTTCCTTTAAAATTTTGGCGTTTGAGACCCCTACACCCTTGGAACCACACGTTGCTTTGTTATTACTAGTATTTCTCTGTTACTATGCTAGTTAACTTGAAACTGATTTATGTTTTTCCCCCGTCCAGAAGGAAGGCGGCATGATGCAGGAATGCTGCGCATGTCAGGCCTGCTAACAGAACTGAATCACCATGCGTATTCACCAACAGGACAACCATTGTGCATCTATGGTGATCCCGCATATCCCCTCAGGATACATCTTCAGGCACCATACCGTACTGCCCAATTAACAGCAGAACAGCAAATTTTCAATTCTTCAATGAGCACTGTCAGAACAGCAGTTGAGTGGGTTTTTGGTGACATTTCGACCTATTTTGCATTACTTGACTTTAAGAGAAATCTTAAAATAGGTCTCAGCCCAGTTGGGAAATTGTACTCTATCAGTGCCCTGTTAAGAAATGCCTTAACTTGTCTTTATGGCAATATGACAAGCACGTTTTTTAATTTAAATCCACCAACCATTGAGGAATACTTTCAATATTAACCTATAGATTAGATAAGGAAATATGATAACTTGAGTGTAACACAGATTGTATGGATTCAGGTCATTATAACAAGTTATGGTAATCCTGATTATGTTGTTTTATGTTATTGCATTTTTTTATTATTACCATGATTTCCAAATTGCCAACAGCACAGTTATCCCTAGTTCCAAGGCAGCCTTCAACGTGTATGATAATGATTTTGGGTACAACAGCAAAATACTGAGAGTAACTACTATACAATAAAAAGTACCAGTACTATCCTTTTCTCCTCACCATGGTTATGATTTTAATTATTAGAAAACTGTTAATTCTTGATTTTAAAGTATTATCACTCACAAAAGAAAAAATCTAGGTGTCTTACAGACTGAAACAAAAGCTCCAGATGTAATTTCGTCTACTTTTGAGTACTGTTTAAAATAAATGAGGATATACATACTTTCTACAGAAGTTTGCGTGTTGTTGTTTAATGAGGAGGGGATGTATTTTTGATTGACCCAATTTTTATGGAGAATAACACTAATAACTGTGCTCTTAAGCCTCATTATGGTATGTATGCTGATAACGTCTGAGTGAACTTTCAATTAAGTCCTTCTCTTGAACTTTCAAGACTTTTTAATTGGTCCTCTCTTCCCAGTATAGGAATTCAAAACAACTTACAAACAGGGAAACCATAGTTTGAGTTACCCAACTAGCCATAACCACAGCCTTTTATATTTGACACTTGTAGATTAACCAGGAGCTTAGAGCTGGTGGTTTGAAAATAGGTCCCTCTGTAATAGTTGAGATGACACCCACCCCTGCAGAGGCCTTACTAAAAAGGCAAAAGCACTCATCACATGTCATGACTGTTTTATTGGCATGTTCTCACAGCTCATGGCTTATTAATCAGATGTGACACAACGTTATGTCACTTGAATGATGACTTTTAATTCATGACTGAAAAAAGCTGTCAATAATTTTGTGAAAATACAAATAATAATTGTTGGAGGGAAGACAATCTACTGAAAGCCCTAGAAAATACTTTCCATAAAATATGTACTTGAAGAAATCGGCTGGGAAACGTATTATTATTAAATATAAATATGATTGAAAAGCTGTTAAAATTTTACAAATAATCAAATAATGATTTCTCGACAATCTAACGCCATAGAAAATATTTATTTTCATTGAAATAGGTATTTGACAAAATTCAAGAAAATATTTAAATTTGTTTTTAAAGTGTATTTGTGAATACACACAGAAGGTTCCTGGGGGCCTTATTTTTTAATAACTTTTAACAGCTCAGTGAGAGCAGACATCATGGACATATTTAACGCCTGTTGTTGCTGCTGGAATCGTTGCTGTTGCTGCAGGAGACTTTGTTGGAACATTTGTTGTTGTTGCATTTCGGAAGCTCTGAGATCCAACTCTCTCTTTCTTATTTCGTCATCGCGTTCCTGTTGCCATTTTTTCAACTCGATGGTCTCCTTGACCACATCAACCATGCTTGTGCTTTTCCGAGTTCTTTTACCTGGTGAACTAATGTCGTCTTCATCGGGTTCTTCTAAGCTGGCTTTTCTCTTTTTGGTCTCGGACAACTTTTCAGTCGCTTGCCTTCTCATTTCTTCCGCGGCAGCTTTCTCTTTCTTTTGCTTTTGTTCCTCCCCTTCTCTCAGTTCTTCAAATTCTGCCATCCTTTCCTTTATGTCCTGTAAGGACTGGTCTAGCTCCCCATACTCTACATCTACTCCACTTTGTTTTTTCTCTTCGCTGTCCTTTTTTAGGAAATCTTTCATCAATTTGTCAAATTTTTCTCGTACTGATCTTTGGGTCACCTTTAATCCACAACCAGCCAAACGATCCGCAATTTCTGTCCAAGCTGACCCTCTTTCTTTGGTCCCAGATTTAAACTGGTATGGTTCAATGGTGATTACTTCTGTGAGAAGCATTTTTTCGTGCTCGATTTTCCAGATAAATAGCTCTCTCGCCATATTGTCATGTAGTTGTGAAACTGAAAAACACAGTATGTTATAAACTTATTAAACTTTAACTTAACTTCTGATGTTAATAATTCTCATTATATTTGGACTTAAAAATTCTAATCGAAAGAATAAAAAGAAGGAGTGTAACTTCCATTTTCCAGTAAGGAACACATGAATTTTTGTCATCGCTTTGACCTTGAAGTTTAATTTCTTCAAGCAAAATTCGGTTAAAAGCAATTTCTAACGCGTAAGCATAACAATTGTTTAGTCGATGTTTAATGTAGAATTTGCACTTTTAGGAGTCGCTTTGAACTTCTAAAAACAGCTATAAAGACTAACCTTTTAACCCGCCTTTGCACCTGAAGTGAACTCGTACTCTGGGAACGAGATTTGTTGAAAATCTCGTAGTCCGCGACAGGACGGCGACGAGATTTTCAAGACAGAACGAGTTGGCGTGACATGCTCACGCTACCGCGCATGCGTATTGGGTGCACATTGGAAATCTTGTACTCGTAGTCGTAGTCGTAGTCGGATCTGAAGGTCCCTAATATCTAATATTACACATTCTAAAAACTAAGAGGTGAAATTTAAACGTGGCCCAAAGCTAACCTAATCAAATTAAATCAAATACTTGTCTCTTACAAGTCACCCCTGATTTGAGATTGAGACTAAAAATCATGAAGTAATCCAAAGCAAACCTAATTAAATTACATACTTGTCACTCACAAGCTACATCTGATTTAAAATTGACACTAATAATGTAATAGATAGGACTTAAAACTGCTGAAAGAAGGTGCATGCATGATGTTCGATGGAACACCATTCCAGTCTGTTATGTAGCGATTAAAAAAAGAAAAGCTGAAGGCCATATATATATTTAGCCATGCCAAGCCTATAATCGGAGCTGCACACTCTCACCGAGCAACTTCGCAAGAGTTTATTTGGGCCAGTTTAATTTGTGTCCAAAACAATTGAGCAGCAGCAGGGAAAACGAAGAGTTTTCGATAGTAAACGTTTGCAAAAAAGAAAAAAAAAAAAAAAAAAGACGGACGTTCTTGAGTCTAACTACTTTGAGATGAAAGCGTAAAGGGATTCAAAGCGGATCAAAAAACAAAACAAAACAAAACAAAAACACTGCAAGCGAACAAAGTACGATGCCGGCGAGTGTTTGCTCGAAGAAGGAGAAGGTGGAGAAATTAAACAAGACTAGCTAGTAATTAAAATAGCTTGTAATGATAAAGCTAGGAAAATCGGTATTTATTTTGACATAAATGCCCCTAGAAAAAAAAATAAAGGGTACAAACTCTTCGTTTACAGCAGTCAACAGGAATTGACCGCGGTTCAGAAACAATATAACAACAAACATAAGACTTATTACAAGAAAACAAAGCACAATATGAATAATATTTCTTCGAAGATTCTTGGAGAAGGTGTAGAAATTGGACAGGTAACAAAACTATCTTGTATTAAGCGAGAAAATTTCCTTAGCAGATTTGACATAAATGTCCGTAGAAAAGACAAAAAAGAGGTCCGTACCTGATCGTTTAGAGCAGTCAACAGGAATCACTGAGACAGCAATCACTCGGAATGCGACAGAGCTGAATAATAGAGCCATTTCCCACAAAATCTTTCCTTGGCTTACACAAAACACTTAAGTGCTTTGATGGTTTTACTGTTACTTCCCATGTCTTCCGAAGAACCTTCTTCAATTAATGATTCTCAGTGGCAAAACATCATCCAGATAACGAAGAAAGCGCTTGCCAAACCAAACGAGCATTTCTCTCGCAGACCCATCCACTTTAAAATTTATCAAAATCAGCCAGCCAGTCAACCCATTTTGCTGTTTTTAACATCCAAACGCTGATTCTTACCGGTTCAAACAAACGACATGTTTAAAGACGGCGAAACTTAATTGTTGTTTACAGGCTGCTTTCGACGAAGATCTCTTAAAGACTTGACGAAGTGAAGCGCGCTGGGTTTTGACTGTTTTGGTAGCATTTTGACAACTTAATGTCAGATTTTGAGAAGTGCACATGCACATGCATTTGATCGGATTTTTTATTTTTACTCGAGCTCGAGTCTCCCATTTTAATGCTTAATTTTACGAGGACTCATTGCGATTACGTGTTGATAAGATAACTTAAGGGCAAAAGTTTCTTAACGCTACTGTGAGGAACCAAGGTCGAAAAACAGTCAGCCAAGCCGAGTAAAAACACTCGTTCGCTTGCAAAGAAAACAACGTAACAAAACAAACAATTCAACTACTTCTTTGCGTCCAAAACGAGTACAGATGATTGTTATTTATATCCATTCGAGAGAAAAATACAAGTTTCATTCCTGAACAAAAGTAACAACGATTAAACAGGCCAAATGTTAAGCTTCTATTTATTTAATTTACCTCACTGTCCTGTGTTGTAGAGGTTTCTACCACTTGAAAATGCGTAAGCTTCAGTAAAGTAAAAACAAGCATCCGCAAAAATAGCAAACGGTTTGTCCAAAGAAAGAGCTTCTTCCACAGAGTTTGAGCTACTCATTCCTCCCATTAATAGCGGTGAACTGTTAAGTGACTTTTCTTGTTGAGATGCAAGATGCCGCGGTGAAGTGAAAGCCCTTGAAGCGTTGAATTATACTGTTTTCAACCGCACAATCTTTGAAGCTTTTCCTGAGAAAAATCTTCCGTCCTTCCTTTCATCACTTGAAAATTCACCTTCCGGAGTATCTTTTGACAAGTTCTTGATCTTTATGCCTTTTACGCGAAAGACAAACTTCGATCGAAGAAGATGAAGTTGTTTTGCTCAAAATAAAGAAACCAACTGAATGTGAAATTACCAGCCGCAGAAAGCGCGCGAAAAATTTTAACGGCCTCGATTTGGTTTGGGTGTCCCACTCTTGGCTTGAGCCTGCGATCCAATCGAAAGCAAGTACCTGGTCAGCGGTCAACTTCGAAAAAACAGCTGACCTCGATGAGGTCTTAACTTGAGCCCGCGATATGGTCACGTTGCACTGGTCAGCGGATACCTTGTTTTGACAGGTGTCAATTGGCTATAAGATGGATGTCCAGTATCAAAGATGTACGCTGTAAAGTAGCTGGTCAGCTGGGCCAGGTGGAGTATGGCCGCCATGTTGGATTATTATGATTATTATTAGGATATTATTAATTATTGGGCGACTCCGTCGTCGTCGTCGTCGTCGTCGTCGTCGTGCGTACGCGCCCACGAGCAATACCGCTAGCCATTTTTACCATGAGAAAAGCAGTTGACGGGTTTCTATAGGTATGGTGCTCCGCTTGACGGCCCTTCGGGCCGTCGGAGCTCCGCTATAATGTAATGTAAGTCACTCTGTGTAACGATTGTGTATGTACTGCAAAATAAAAGTTTGGAAAAAAGGTAGTTTATGAGGACTCTTTATTTCTCCTTTCTTGCGCTCGTTATCACCATACGTTTCCATGGTAACTGATTCGTGAGAACCATTCTCCCTACTGATCCCTCGTTGGCTATCTTCTGTGGCATGGCGCGCGCTGTTGGACGATTAAACGTAGAGCCCTGCATCTGGTCGTAAAGCGAGACTGGAAGGGTAGCATCTTGTCATAATTTGCATCTGGTCGTAAGGCGAGACTAGAAGGGTAGCATCTAGTCATAATGAAGAAGATATTTATGGTTTCCTTTGCAACCTTTCATGTTGCGCTGTTTGGTCCTTTGCAACCATCTGTGTTGCTGCTTTCATGATGGTTATCACCAAGGCATCTTAGTCCCAAACTTTTTGCAGTTTGCTACCTTACTCGCCTTTGGATAGTTTTCTCAATGTCTCAGCTTTTCATTACTGTGATTTCTGGTACAAGTGGGACACTTCTGATTTCTTCTTCCACCGATATGGCCGAAGAAGCTTTAGGGCAGTCTTTTAGAGAGCAGGTCTTTCAAGGTCTCGAATCTTCACGAAAATCGTGGAGTGTAGCGTTCCACAGCCTAAAAAGGATCTGTGGTCTTTTCTTTCAAATTTTAGAATATCACAGCGCTCTCGAGAACGTCTACAAAAGATTCTAAATTCCTTTGCTTTGATGTCACGGATCAATGCCTCCAAAGGGAAAGAAAGTATATCTTGTTTCCTGAGAAGATGTGAGTACGGATTCTTTCCAGTTGTCCTTGCGTCGAAATAGCGGTCTTCATTGGGCGACCAGTAGTAATTGTTTACTTGAGCACCCATTTCCAAGAAGAGGGTGATTCTTGTAATTTTCTTTTGTTGTCAGTTCCATCGCTTTTATATTTTGTCACACTGGAATGAGGATTGGCGTCGTTCCCTTCAAACGGTTGATCTAAGTCACCCTCGCTTTTGTTCTCAAGTTCATTGCTGTTTTTAATTATTCCTTCTCTTTCACTGACTGCTTGAAGCTCTTTCTACCCAGGGTCCAATTCTTGTCGTTTCCACCGATTTTCGTTCACAAGCTGATCTTTGAGAAATTGTACTTCGATATCCCACTACCCCGGCCATCAGTGAGAACGTCTTGGTCGAATTTTTACTTGAACGAGCGACCTGTTCTACTAGGCTGTCATCCTCGTCGCTTACTTTCTTGGCGGTTTCTCTTTCTTCATTTTCGCAGTGGGTAATTTCCAGCAAATTCATGAAACACTGAGTAAGGTGTTTCTGTTCCTCGATTCACGCCAACAAATTCTCCTTTATCTCGCTTTGTTGCGTTGCCTTTAGGCGATTCACCAATGTTTTCCTTGTGGCTAGCCTTTTCTGGAGTAAAATTCCTTCACGGCGTTACCAACAGGTAAACATCAATACAAGAACGTCCCCAATACTTGCAGTGGTTTGCAATTGGCTTCTACGTCCTTCCACACTCTCGTTAGGTTGAACTGATGTAAGCCTGGGACCAAGTTATGTTTGCTGTACGGTACGGTTTAACCCGCAGAATCAGTCAACTACATTCTTCCTTGGACGCCTTTCTCCTATACTCTTTGGATACGATTTACACGGAACGGAGAACGGTCTTGCTCAATTTAACCTAAATTGGGTTGAGAGTTCCGCTTTCGGTGCGTCACTTAGAAAGTGGGAGCCACACAATGTCTCACACACGCTAATTAAAACCTAGTCAAAACAGACCTTCCTTGTGTACATACTGTCTCAAGCAAATTTGTATTCTTTCGTGAGAAGAAAGCAATAAATATGTGAAACTTTCGCTGGGCCAAATAATGAACAATTTTTGTTGAGGATCAATCACTCAGCAATAGTGGAACAGCTAGTATTCTGTAAAAGAGCGTCGCCGACTAGATAACGTCGTATGGAGTTAATGGGGGAGCTTAAGCAACGACGACGGCGAGGGCGACGAAAACGTCATTTAGTTCCATTTCAAAATATGACTTCTCGTTTCTGTAACTCTTTCAAAAATTGTTTAACTTGGAAAATGCTGGCGATATGTCCAGGAGCTAAATTACTATGAACGACGTCAAAGTAAGGAAAAAGAAAGAAAAATTTGCCGTCATCCGTTCACGTTCTTAAGAAAACATAAAATTTAGTCATTTCAAGTTGTTGTTTTGCTGAGGACGGCAAAGAAATGTACCAAAATGTAAAATGCGCGTGCAGAGCTATTGTTTCATTAAGCCTATTGTTTAGTGGCGTTCTCGTTGCCGTGCTCGTTTCTTAAGGTCCCTAATACTAGACCTGAGACTGCTACTAACCTTCAAGAAGAAGTGAACCTCGCACCGGGGAAATCAGAGAATCAACGAATGACAATGAGTATTCTGGGGCAATGCCAGTAGGTTGTGAAAAGTAGGCTAACATTGATCTATATTTATTGGCTTTTTTTAAAAATTTAATTTAATTTTTTTTATTGCTTATAAGTACACTGAAAATGCGTACAGACACATACATACATAAGCACACACACACCCGCGTCATATTAATTACAAGGTCCATAGTAACTACTTCTTACTAATACAAGAGAAGAAAAAAAATTACACTAGTATTCGATTCTCTTACAATCTTCACAAAAACAAAAAGAAAGTAAAACTATTTTCAAAATATATTAAACATTAGGTTTGCTGTTCCCCTCACCATCCACCAGAAAAAGAGTCGGAAGTGAAGGTCCCCCATTTCATGCGAAATTTACTTAAGGATCCATTTTGGATAGCATAGCGCTTTTCAACATTAAAACAGGTATGGATACCCTGTGTAAAGGGTTCTCTTGAAAGAGATGAATTCATTAATTTAGACCTGTAAATATAGTGTCTAGCACTTAGAAGAATGTAATGAAAAAGGAGATTTGAAGTATCCTCTGCTAAGCCTAAGCATGATAGAAATGAGAAGTTCACATTTGAAAAACAAGAAAAGCTATATATCCAGGTTTTGACTTCATTCCAAAAGGATTGTACGTACGGACATTCCCCAAAAAGGTGCAAGAGAGTCTCTGAAGAACCTTTGCAAAAACAGCAACGGTCACTTTGTGAGATGCCTATTTTCAACAGATAGCTGTTGGTGGCTATTCTTCTGTGGAGAAACTTGAATTGAAAGGTTCTTAGTTTGGTTTCCCGAGTACATAAGAAGGCTAGATTGTAGGATTTACACCAATTTGTCTTATCAACACCGTACGTTCTACAATCCGAGAGCCATTTGCTTTGGGTTTTATGTGGCCGAGAAGCGATTTCTTTTATAAATATCTTATAGGCTACTTTACAAAAGTGTAGTGACGTCAACAGATTGGAAGAAATGTCAGCACTATCCTGTATTGGATCTCGAACACAATCGCCTTTCATCTCAGAAATTGCACTCAAAACACTACGATAAAGGAGAAAATTTGTTTTCAGAGAAAATCTTCTCTTAAATTCATCAAATGAACAGAAATTCCGACCCTCCGTTAGGAGGTGACTAACAGTGTAAATACCAGCCGAAGCCCAGCTTGAAAAATACAGGGGCTTATTATCAATACGTATTAGTGAATTATACCAGATTGGTGCCTGAGAAAAATTGGCTTGCTGATTTTTAAAATTAAGACGGGACCAGCATTCAGCTACTTCTTTGAAGAAAGGATCTTTTATTTGTAAGAAAGTAATGTCATCCGGCTTAAGGTTTCCAGTGAAGAGAAATTTGGGTTTATGTTTCCCAAAAAAGAAGTCTAGAAACAATTTCCATGTCCCTTTATTGTTAGGATCCATATACTTTTGGACCCATTTCGCTTTCAGAGCACAATTAAAACTATAGATATCCAACATTTCAAGTCCACCATTTGAATAATCATTAATCATATGTACTCGCTTGATTTTATCATTTTTACCATCCCACAAAAATTTATATAGAAGACTGTTTATTTCCTTGAGATATTCATCTGATTTTTTTTTACATAATAATTTATTTATTAAACATCATTTAACATCACATTACAATAAACTTTACAATAACAGGGCGGCAAATAAAAAGGAGGCGAAACAGTAAAAAAAGAAAAAATAAGTAAATATATAAATAAATGAACAAACAAGCAAAAAAAAGCGAACTACGAATGTTCAACATATTAACAACAACAAGCAGAACAAATAGAAAAATGTTTTCTCAATTACTATAAATCCAACACTAATCAGAAATGCACAGCGTGGTCCACTTATTTCTGTATTTGTTAAGATTTCCGCTTGTTATTGCGAATTCTCTTTCGCACTGGATTTTAATTTCCAGGAGAACAATGAAAACTTCCAGCTCTGGGGTCTCAAACTTGTTTCTAGCTAAGTAAACGTAATATCTAGCAATTAAGAGATCATGGTTAAAAGTATGAAAGCTGTTAGATTCAGGTTTGTATCTATAAAGAACTTCCGTTGAATTGGGATTTATGTTTTCAGAACGTTTACGATTCCACCAATCTATGACTTTTTCCCAAAAACCTTTTACAGCAGGACACTCATAAAAATATGACTAATAGTTTCACGAGGAGCATCACATTGTTCGCATTTTGGAGAAGATTTAACATTCATTTTCCAAAGGCGTTGATTGGTCGGAAGAATATTGTGGATGAGTTTGAACTTATTTTCAATGGTGATTTTGAATGGAAGCTCATATACGGCACTAGGAGTGAATGTTTGTTCTCTTAAATAGGATTCAGTTAATGGAGGGCAGAAAGATTTCTCAGCAAACATTAGTCGAGCATATTTTACTGAAGCATTTCCAACGGTTAGTTGTGTTACCTTTGGTTCGTTGGTGTGTTCCTGGTTGCCATGTAAGATAGCATTTTTCCAATCTTTAGGAATCGCGGCCAAAAGACCACCGTAATCAAGAAAGGTACCACGAATGTGAAAAGTATCTTTTAAGCTCTTGGAAAGAGAAGAAGTTATCGTGAACATTGAGGATATCTTTAATTCTTAAAATGCCTTTGCTAATCCATGCTTTATAAAAAACCGTCTTTCCGCCGATCTTAATAAAGCGGTTATTCCAAAGTATTTCCTCTTTAATTTCATTAACTCTAAGGGGTACCTTGGAATGAAGGATCTGCCAGACCGTTAAAATGTTCCTATAAAAGAGGGGGAGACCCTCTAGAGCTAAGAATTTCAAATCGTAATTACACTGAAACAAAAAAGAGCCTCCGAATTTTTCAAGATGAGAATCAAGAAGCGCGCACCAATGATGACCATCCGATGAACAATAGCGATTTACCCAGGCAGCTTTAAGAGATTTTTCTACGTCCGCGAAATTGACCATATTAAGGCCACCTTTGGAGATTGGGCCTGTCAGTGTGTTTCTTTTGATTTTATCAGGCTTAAAGTTCCATATGAAAGGGAAAATGACCTTATTAACTTCTTTAGCAAAATCGGCCGGAGTATCAAGTACAGAGCAATTATAAACAAGTTTAGACAGTGCTAATGTTTTGACAATAGCAATTCGCCCCAGGATTGACAAGCGCCGACCCGACCAAAGATTTAACACCTTTTTCATTTTAACAAGCCTTTCATCAAAGTTGATTTTCTCGCCGACGTGCGTTTCATAAGCGAAAACTACGCCGAGGGAGGAGACGTATTGCTTCGGCCAAGAGATTCCAAAAGGCTCGTCATTACCTAATCTGTTTTTCCACAATCCCAGCCACAGCCCTTCAGTTTTCGATTTATTTATTCTCAGACCGGATAGCGTACTGAATCGATCAAGCAAAGCGAAAAGGGTTACTGCGGACGAGTCGTCATGAATAAAAGTAGTGGTATCATCGGCATATAGGCTGACTTTAGATTCTTTGTTTCCGTTTTTAAGACCTTTGATCGATTTGCTTGTTCTGATCTGAATAGCAAGAGGCTCTACGGCAAGAATAAAAAGCATCCCGGAAAGCGGGCACCCTTGTCTCACTCCCCTTTTTAGGGGATGAATTCAGAAGCGTGTCCATTGTTTACAATGCAGCTAGAGATATTATGATAAAATGTGTGGACCCAGTTACGAAAACTTGGGCCAAAGTTCATTTCCTCTAACACCCGGAAGAGGTAGTCCCATTCTGACGAGTCAAACGCTTTTCAAAATCCAGAAAGAAAATCGTTCCTTGGTCATTTTCATGTTGTGCGATCATATCAGAAATAAGACGGATGTTTTCGCCAATGAATCTGCCCTTAATGTATCCTGTTTGATCACTTCCTATAAGAAGCGGAAGAACTTTCTCTAGCCGTTTAGCAATGCATTTAGTAGCAATTTTGTAATCTGTATTTAAAAGCGAAATGGGACGCCAATTTTTAAGGGACAATAGATCCTTATCCTTTTTTGGGATTAGCGAAATAATTCCTTGTCTCTGAGAGATGGAAAGTTCTCCTTGTAGAGCCCCGTGATTGAGACAGCCAAACAAAGGGCAAGAAATCTCCTTCCAAAAACAGAGATAGAATTCTGCTGTTAGACCGTCTGTTCCGGGGGTCTTGTTACGTTGAAAAACTTTAATGGCAGATAAGCATTCAGCTTCAGTAATGGGACTTTCACAAAGGTTTTGTGAGACATCGTCTAGTCTTGGTAAAGGACCAGAATTAAGAAAGTCTGATAGCTGGTCAGGGGAGGGTTGGCCTTGGGAAGTATATAATTGTTGGTAGTAATTCTTCAACCCTACATGTGGTTTACTGTACTCAAATGACTTGCGCTGTATCGAATCAACATCAGTTTGCATCGGAACGACCTTTATCGGCGAAACGACTGTGTATCAAAACGACCCTAAACCGAAATTATATATGAGCCCCACAGGGTAAGTAACAGTGTTATTCCTGGCGTTAACTGTATCATTTTTCTCTTTAGATTCTCATTGTTCGAGACTTCATTTGTCATCAGGCTTCATCAGTAAATAGGACGAAGCAAACAGAAAGACTTCTAGTAGCAAAAAAAAAAAGACCGAATAACAGCCTATGCAAACCTCTGTCACTAGCAGCGTGAAAAAAAGACTGATTGGTGTCTGTCGACATTTAACGAGTCTAGAGATTCCTTTCCTTACCTTTTCATTTCCCCGATAATACAATATCGGGTTAATACTCGAAGAGAGGGTCATTAAAGGAAACAGAAAAGGGTTCATCAGCTTGATAAAAGGCTTCACTGTGATAGCACTTATTAGGAGAGTTAGCGCATTGGGAATGAAAACCAGTATTAGAACGCCCACCACATATGTGGTTGTTTTGGCCAATTTGCGCTCAATAGCAGCGTTTACGCTGTTGACCAGGTTTCCTTGGTTACCTTCTGACGTCATATTTCCAACACAGTTGTTATGGTGACGAAGGTATCGTAGGGTCATAACCTGGACGGTGATGATGAAAATTGTTGTGAAGGTGATGACACCAAGCACAATGAAATTTTGGAGGCCTGATTGAACAAAGCCACCTTGCCTTAGAATGCCAATCGTAATTGACACAGCCCACACCACTGAACAAGCGAAAATGGCGCGGCATCGGGTCACCAGGACACTGTAATTAGCATAATGTTTGACAGCCAGGTAGCGATCGATGCTGATGATGACGAGGTTCAGAATGGTGCCCGCTATACTCGTAGAAACAAATCCAATCCTTGGCACCGCCGTTAGTTCCGAGTACACTTCACATACCTGGTTGTTCATTAAATGTTTGATCTTAAAAGCAGAATCCACCAGTGCAACACTCGCCCCCCAGAGAAGGTCAGTCAAAGTCAGGCTGCATAACATTAACAGCCCTGGACGAATGTACTTGATTTTACTCCTAAATAACAACGCTATGATGACAGAAGCATTGGACAGAAAACACCAAACACTCAACAGCATTGTGAATGGTGAAGTAAACTTGGTGTAGTAAAAGTACCTTTTTTTGGAACGACAAGGATATTTCTGGAACAAAACACGATACATCGACTTGGTCTTTCATCACTGACGTGCTTGAATTACTATAATGAGGCGTCATGGTGACAGCTACAAGGAAGATCTTAGTTGTACCGTCTGAAGGGTTCTGAAGCGGAGGAAATATTGGTGCTTTCACTGCTCGTATATAGGCGGGAATGTTGGTCCAGATTATTACACTTTGAGAAATGGAAATGAATAAAATTGTTATTTAGTACAAATTACAGTGCAATTGTGTTATTTAAGCTATCAGCCACCAAAATCAATTCGTTTTATCATTAAAAGAAGTAGAGCATTCTTCTCCTGTCAAAGTTCTATTGATAAAGAAAGTTGGTTCCTTTCTGGTTTCGATCAAAATATAACTTATTTGTCGTTTGAGCAGGGGGAGAAAGGGGTTATTGTGAAATACAGGATTCAGTGAAAATAAGAAATAAAATCCGTGAACTGTGAATTTTTGGCTTCGTAATTTCCGTGAAACGTGAACATGGAATATTAATGCATTGTTTCTACTAATTGATGTCCGTGAGTTCAGTTCAGTTCAAACGCGCGCAGGAACCCCCCACCCCCCACCCACCGCCTTTACCCCCTCTTTGAGTGTTGTACTCCCGTTACCAGTAAGACTTCGCACAACGTGTATTTTCCTTTTTTTTTTTTTTTTGTTTCAGAAAAGAAAATTTCGGAGAATTGTTCGTATGTTTTAACTTCAAGTTGACAAAACTGAACCAATTTGGCTAAAATTTGTCCAGACTGCAAATTTTAATCCTTCTTTCCGTTTGAATCTGGCGCTTTTCAGCATTTTCTTTCTCTGAATCCGTCTGTTAGTAAAAGGATCAAACCTGTCAAGAAGCGAATACGTTGCTTATCGTTTTCTTCTGTTCATTCCTGGAGGGAGTGGACCTTACTTTTTATATAAAGACACACATTTTGGAGAAACACCTCCCACTTTTCAAACTCATTGAACCCTTGCACCTTTTTGAGTAAAAACCATAATCTTCATTTATTATTCTGCCGAAAATGTATGAGTTATAGGAGTTCGTATTAAAAACAACAAAGACTACAGTGGTCTAAGCGCAGAAGGTCATAAAGGTTGTTAATACCGTAAGTGAAAATAAGTAATTTTGATAGGTTCCTCTTGTATTTTTGGCCATTCAGCGCAAGGCAGTCAAAGAACCAGAGGCAACAATTAACTTAAACTCGGGCCTGTTAAAATACAGTGTGTATCCCCAATTTTGCGCAAAACAAACGAAAAGGGAGAAATCTGTCCTTCCTACATCGGACGCATTGCGAATATCATGATGTTCGAGTTTATTTGTTTGTGGTAAATATCCATGGAACCCTATCAACATGTATCACTTTAAAATTGCCGACTTACTTTACTAATAATATGCACGAAAAAATTACTCAATTCTGATTGGCTAAAAAAAGCAGTGCAGTTTTGCTGTGAAACACCAGTGCAAAGTTGTAACACAGTGCAATTACAAATGTATTTTGGTTGGTTTAGAAACAATAGAAATTTGAATTAGCTAATGAAATCGAAGCTGTTTCTATAGCAACAAGTTCGCTGTAAGTTTGAGCCACCTTGAAAAATGTGAAAACACAAAACAATGGCCGGCGTTTTGAGCAGGTTTTCTTTCGCAGAGGAGCTGAAAACAGCTCTAAAAACGAGCCCAGTGCAAAAAGCACTGCTTTTTGGCTGTCTGTTTTGAGAAAGTAATGTCTAGAGAAGGGAATTACCGACGAAATCGAAACTTATGAGCCCGTTGAACTTATATCTCTGAACACTTTGTTCAAGCCATTTTACGCCAAGAAAACAACCAGAAACAAGACGAAGATTATGAACCAGAAATACTGAAGGTAATGATTATACAGCACTTGATAGTGCTTGAAAAACAAAGCAGCCTTATAGCTATAGCCTATAACTTTTCAGCCGGTTTTTGCGGCTTAAAAACCTTTACAAATATTGACAAAACTGTTGTTTTTACCTGCGTGTGATGAATAAATTTTTTAGCACGTGATTCACCTGCGTTGCTTATGCAACAAAAATTTTTTTCGTGTACATTATTAATATGTAATCACATGATTTTTCTCGTGCAATTTGGAACAAATAAGCACTTGTAAATTTTTTCAAAGACCACGAATTTTGTGAGTCTTTGAAACAATTTACTCTTGCTTATTTATTTCAAATTGCACTCGAAATAATGTGATTACCTATACAAATCAAGCACAAAAAGAGAAAAGAAACCTCGGAAGATACCACAACTACGAGTCGAACCCAGGTTATCTGCAGCAGAAGCGGTGACAACTACACCCTGCATGCTTCGCATAGCTAATTAGGTGAAAATAGTGTATTTATTCCGAGATGAGTAAGCACATTGTTTACGCCGATCGATGAATATTTCTGCTCAGAATCTGGAAAAAGAAACGACTGTCTAGTATCTCTTGCAGACAAACTGAAAGAGAAACATAGGTGAGCTTTGACAACATCTTTCTAACTCAGTATTGTGCATCGACCAATCTTCCTATTGTGCATCTGGCTGCATCACATTTCACATGCACCGAATCTAGTTTCCGAATGAAGTGTATGTAAAACGACGTTGAAATCGATTCAATTCGGTAGATTTGAATGAAATGCGAGTTCAGTCGAATATTCGATGTCGGCGGTCGGTCCGTCGACAGTTAACTTAAACGCCATAAGTCATAAATTTGTTTAATTATATTTTTCCTATAAGTCCACATTTTTAATCCACTTGACATGTTCTCGCCCTCAAGAATTGAATTCTACAATTAAATGCGACATTTAAATCAAATCTGGAACTCGGCGCATATAAAATGAGACGTTTAAACTTGCCTAAAATGTGTAGGCTAACAGGATTTTTTTCCAGGCGCGAGCGTCAACGTTGTATTTCTAACCACGGTCATTTTACCTATACTGATACCTTTTAGATGGTTTATGAAAGACGTTTAGTTTGCACATATTAATCTGTTCAAAAAGCTAAGGTAAACGTTCTTTGACACAAAGCAAAAAAAAAAATGTTGGTGCAGTTAACAATTTAGGCCATGGCGTGGCGGAAATAGCGATGTTCAAATACAGTTACTCAGGCTGCTCTGTTGGTTTAATAAATATTCCTCAGTTTGGTTTTATTATGACATCCAGTAGAGCATATATTCGGGTACATATAATTACTTATTATTGAGAAACATTCGGTAAAGTAGCAAGATAATTCACTTGATAGAACCTATCCGTGCGCCTCGATCTGTTTGATTTCTTTTTGGTGTTTACTAGATTGATCAATCACCACTACAGTTTTCTGTATGATCGAGCAACAACAGGAACGAACGCTAATGTAATTTTTTTGAACCCATGTATTAAAACGTCTCAAGCCCAGCCGTGCATCGGAAATCAGTTCAATACATATTTAATGTTTAATCATCGAAAAAGATAACCGTAAAGCTAACGCTTTGGTAACATGAAAACCAATTTCATTGAAACCCGTTTACACAGTACATTTGGATATAAAGTATTCACCTTAGTTTTCAGATTTAAACTTTGTTTTCTGGGGCAGCAACCAAACCGGGATATCTTTGTTTCGGATTCCCGAAGTGCATGGCAAAATGACAATATGAATCTCACGCTAAAATGTGCCGGATTCGACAAAAACTGAAGAAACTGTCTTAAGAGTGGGTTGTGGCATTGCAAACAGTGAAAATTGTCCAATAAAAATCCTAAAATGCTAGCGATAATTAAGGGTAAGAAAAGGTCTACAAAAGAAATATGGTCTGTAGGTTTAAAACAATATCTTTTGACTTACACTTTCAGTTGTATGTAGTTCACAGGTGATATCAATCAAGCAGACAGGTATGGTATTGCCAGGAAGGAGGACGGCGATACTGCTCGGCGATGGGTGGGCGGCATTTGCCAAATGAACTATATAATTTGTCGCAAAAAAATATTCTTTATATATAACGACTGTTCTGATTGCTTAGCGCTGCTGTGTCTCATGCAGATTAATAAACAACGGTTTGAAGACAAAAGCTTTCGTTTAGGATTAGTTCAGTTCATAAGACAATTAGAAAGTTGTTGCTTTGCTTTTTCATAAAGTGGTGCAAATGTTCGGCGAAGATCTATCGGCCGGATTCCAAATTACGCATCAGGCCAGGGACCAGGACCAGGCACCTTGCGGCTCCAATTTTACATCTCAAGACGTAATACGGAAGTTCCGCTGAGCTACGGGGAGGTAGAAAGCAAATTTATTTGTATTTATTTTGTAATTTGATATAGTATAAATGTGGCAGGTGTTTAGAGCTCAATGAATGTTTACAGGCGTCGTCTCGCCCCAGTCTTTCCTCGTTGTTCAAGTTCGCTATTTAATTTTCGCGACCATTTTTGCCGCTCCCCACAATCTGAATGCCTGGAAAGGCTATTTTTAATAAAATGAAATTTTGCTGGCAGGGTTGCATACATGTTGAGTGCTCGGACCATATAAACGCTGTAGAAAGGATAAAATTATCGCCAAACAGAATGCTTGCGAGCAAAGAGACGCATCATCTGATGAGTTCCGTTTCACTGGCGTGTGTGTTTGTCAGGATGTTTGAAATATTGTTTAGCGATTGGCACTAAGCTCGTGTCAGTACGCCCTCTCCTTCGCAGGAGCATAAGCCATCAGCAATCTATCTTCATATAGCCCTCTGTTCCGTGTGCCTCCCTTCAGTTCGATTGACACTGGAAAATCTGGACCATTTACAGAGTTAATGAAATGTCTGTGAATCTTAAATTTACAGACTTTTTATGAGAGTTCAAATCTGACCTACTTTTACATATGGCATACAAAATATCTGTAAAATCATTTTTATAGATATTTTATACACTTTTTGTGGTATTCCTTTTTATAATGTTTATGAAATGATTATGAAATTTAACTGCTGAAATAAGAAGGAAAACTGAAAAATTTACAGAGTTAACAAAATCTCTGAAGAATGTTTGTAAATTTGACATTTACAAAGATTTTCTATGGTTATTTTATCCACTAAAATCTCTGTAAATCGGTACACGTATAGCATTTTAAAATCTCTGTAAATTGACACAAGCAGGACATAACCCCCATGATGCGGAGTTAAGTTAACTGAGTTACTACTGTTGGAGTTATTATAACTCCAAAAGGGTAGTGTGCGGCTTTTGTCTTGGATTTCAACAGCGCTTGTTTTTAAATGGGAAGCAGTGCGCGGCAAAGAAGGACGGCCTCAAAACTATTTCCTCGCCAAGTTTGTGCTTCCCGAGCGGCTGGGCTGATTTCCCTTTTGGGCGCCATAAGCATTGGCCGTTTGGCCGAGAGGCAAAGTGTTTAAAAATAAAAGGTAGTAAAGTGCGAAAGAGTCGTTTGAAAGACAAACCATACTTTCTGGGCTTAGCCCTTCACTGGAGGTATGTAGATGATTTGAAATTGCGTACTATTGTTCTTTATTATCTTCTGACCGAGAGGGAGCTCGAGGGAGTTGGGTTAGACTTGGGCATGCGCAAACGAGTTCATTCCCGGTAGGCAATTTGTAGTTTTGGCGCCCGTTTCAACTCAAACTTCGACTCGTGGAAGACAGTTTGGAAGGAATTTCTCCCACTTCGAATGGCTTTTTACCTCAAGATCATAGAATAATGGAATTTAATAGTTTTACAACGTATATGCGACCGGTTGGCAAGCTTCTTCCACGGTAATCGAGTGCTGTTGGTTCAAGTTTTTGCTCTCCATGTTCAGTGATGGTTGCCTTGGTCTGCTGTAGATTTCAAAGGTAAGCATATTGGCCATTTTAGACTGTAATATTTCCAACATATAGTACTGGCTGGGTGTATGTATCTCAAATAGCTTGCTATACGAAGAAAATACAAGAGACTAGTGGTATTTTCCACGGTATATATGTACCACTCGAAAGCATTGCATAACTACAGTAGTACGTGCAGCTGTATAAAATTATGCTATCTTGCTAATTCATTACCGTGTTTGTTCTTAATATAAGCAAGGGTTAAGCTTACTGCATGTGCAGGTAAGGAATCGTAGCTAAGATTGCGGCAAACTAGGTGCTCAACTGGCTTACACTTGATTAGATCCATTGATTTACCTGTAGTTGGTGGCAAAGTGAGCTTTTGGTGTGATCATAAATTAATGTACTTGTACTTAAACTCAATTATAAATTTTGCTTTCCAAGTGTCTAAATTAGATGACAAGACTCCACTAATTACGTATAGACTTACAAAATAATGTAAGACCCAAACTCTGTTTCGGGAGCAGGGTTAGCACAACAGTAATACAATGATTGTATTTAATTATGTATATGGAACTGTGTGGACATCTTTTGAAATTAGCTTTCCAATTTAAAGGCCTATTTTTCTCCCTTGATCCAATGTTGGCATCTGTTTTTGTTTTGAAATTGTGCTGTTGTTAAAGGAAGGAAACAGTTAGCTCTACACTAAAGCATACATCTGTAGGAGCAAAACAAAGCAACACAGCAGTGTAGACCTCATCACAGATATCTCATCAAGAAAGAAATTATCACTCAGTTTAGACAATTGTAGAATGCCCAATGGGGCATGAAAATTGCAGTTCATAAAGAGACACAATGCCAAGTCAGATTGAATTGACACTGAAGAGTGGAGCCAAGCCACATAGTCCATTATGCAAACTGACCTTGAAGTAAAAACATCAAACATGAGGAAAACAGTTATCCAGACATATACACAATTTACTCATCATCAAATCGGTTTCCAAATTGCAGTAAGTTGGCCCTCAGTGAATTGGTAGAAACTTCAAGGTAAAAAGCACCCAACATAAAACCTCATTTTCTTGTTACAGTACATGTCGTGTAAGTACTTTAAATTTGATAAAAAAACAATGCTGTATGAATTGGCCATTATCATGTTGCCACACTTGACTCTTCTGACTTAAAATGGGCCAAAATTTACAAATAGATATACAAAACTTTCCCAAAGAGAAAAACAGAGCAGCAATTAATTGTGGGATAAAACAAGGGCTTCAAAGGTTTAAGGAATTTCATGTCACACGAAATTCATGAATTATTGGTCATGGCGTGTACAGCCCTGTAATGCATCAAGGCTGAAGATGGGTCTTTTAGTTTGAGTGTTCACATCTTCATTGAAGTGCCTACTGTTGTGGTAATGCAACTATTAATTCTGTTAACCCTAACTCGACAAAAAAAATCGTGTGGTACAAAATTAATTCTGGCCACAGCTGCCGTCCAATAAAGTCTGCTTGATTTCATATCAGTGACCTGACTTTTTTTACAATGAGAAAAGAAATAGAGACAAAGCTAATTTATAGTTCTATATATTTTTATCCCAATCACAGTATACAGTAATATGTCAATTAAATTACACTGTAGTTGGCTTGCTTTATTTACCGGTACTACAACTGTACATGTATCACGTACAAATGACCTTCAAAGGCTGTTTATGTTTTCCATAATAAGTACGGTGCTTGTGTCCAGGCAAGTATTTGGGGTGTTAAAACATAAATCTCTATCCTGCTTGATTGTATTTGAAATGCTTGGAGCCTTACACTGTACTTTTGTTTTGCAATAGTTGTGCTAAACAGCTACTGAGTATTGTATGGCATTTGCCTCCTTTTACGGGTCGGTACATTTCACTGACCCCCAGTCCATGGACTACCACGATGGACTACCGAAATGGACTACATATATGGACTGCTAAATGGACTACCAAAAATGGACTACCCTTAATTACCTACCTTGAAAAAAAAAATTAGTTAAGTTTGGTTGTTTTCATCAATTGATCGTGATTATTTTTTAAATGCTGCTGTTCAGCTGTTCTGCAGGCGCATTCACTCGTCGTGCATGATGGCTGACAGGCTGCAGCTGGAGTAAAAATTTGATTTATAATCTTCCAGATGATTCCTTGCCTGGCTGTCATGATGCTCAAAATGGTAAGTGACAGAAGAAGATACAACTCAAAAATAGATCACATGACCAGGCCCAGGGGGTACTCCCTGAAAAGTTGGGTGGGGGTGCAGCCTGCTTCCCAAAAGCCTTACCTTATTTAAAGTGCGCCTAGCCCAAGAATAGTTATTCTTTCCGCTAATAATTTTATAATACTTTGTACATATTCCAAAAACATGTAGCATTTATTTCCAGCCTTTAGAGTTTTTTATAGGGCTTATGATAAACTATGCATCATTTGGTACATGACCAAGTCAGCTGGGGCGTGGGTCTATTCCCCAGTTGACTATTATGTATGCATGTTTACAAAGACGCAGTGCGATGAAAATCAGTTTGTGACTTTAACTGGGGAAAAGACCCACGCTCCTTACTACCTTGATCGTGTGACAGATGACGGCTAATGTCGTAACTTTTACAGCCTGTAAAAACTCAATGCGTTTTGAATAGGTGCAAAGATAAATTTTTAGCGAAAAAAAATATTTCAGTGTTGGGGGCACTTAAAGACCAAAATATCTGTGATTTTCCCTACCCTATCTATAACGAACGATTATAAATTCAAATTTTTACTCACCATCCAGCATGTCAGCCATCACACGAGACGAATGAATACGCCTGCAGAACAGCTGACCAGCAGCATTTAAAAGATAAAAGATGGTGAAGATCACGATCAATCGATGAAAACAACCAAACTTTACTAATTTTTTTTTTCAAGGTAGGTAATTAAGGGTAGTCCATTTTTGGTAGTCCATTTAGCAGTCCATATAGGTAGTCCATTTCGGTAGTCCATCATGGTAGTCCATGGACTGGGGGTCAGTGAAATGTACCGACCCTCCTTTTACAGACTGTAGTGATAGCTCACCCAAGTATTACAACTGTCAGTGAGACCATCACTGTATGAGAGCAGATCAAAGGCAAGTGGAACTATCTAAAATTTTTAAAGTTATTTTTTTGCATCATAAGGTGGTATGTTCACTTCTTTTTGCCTTTTTTTACCTTTTACAATAATTAGTCATTCAACAAGTTTCAGTTTATGGCTTGTAATGAGAATGTGCAATGAAGACCATACTGTAATTACAGTGTATTCTCCTGGATTTCTGAAATTTCATTACTGCTGGGGTGTTTTTCATACCTACAGACTGTATGATTGTCTAGTTGTTGTGTGTAATAAAGAATAACATTTAAGATGGCTTCATGTTCATGGAACAAGCGTAAAACTCCCAAGCCCAACCATATATGCATGTGCCATTGCAGCATTAACACCAATCCTTTAAAAAGAATCTCCCTTAATGTTTGCGTCATCCCTGCAAACTGCAATGATGCTTGGTCATGAGAAGGTTAAGACACAGTGTTGACATGCGTGAGCATACAAAATAATTATAAGACTGTCTTCTGGCCTGCCATCATGGCTTGTAACACTTAAAAACTAGATCATGTTTTCCAGAGACCTACACTAAGACCATCTACATGTAACAGTATTGTTTGGGAGATCATAACAGTAATCATCCTCTGGCACTCAAGATTTGAATCTTTGAATTTTTCAGCCTGGCCAATGTAGCATTTTGTATTGTGTTAACATGCACATATTTTTCAATATTTAAGCTCATATTTTCATTCTGGTTTCTGAACTGTACAGTTCAGTGTATACTTGGCCTTGACATCCGGTTTTTTTAATCTTCAGGCTGAATACATGTAGTTATGTGCGCAGTACAGTATATGGCAGACTACTTTACAGTGTATGCTCAAGTTGCAAAGAAAAGTAAAACCTTTTAAGGTAAGAACTTTCTGTAACATAGCATGATGAAGGAATGTGACCATTATTGAACCTTTTGTCGTCTTCGGAATTTTTGTTCCACCTCATGCAACCTTGATCCAGTGTAACAAAAAAGATCACATCAGCATGATGGGCTTGTGATTTCTTTTAAGTCCTGGTCAAACTATTGAACAAAGTTGGATTTAACATTGCAAGATTGTTCGACCGTTTGACCGCCCATGTTGGATGATGTTTGTCAAACAATTTTTGCTAGATCAAGTGTTGGATAGAGTTTGCTTTTGATCAAACATTACGCCCAACAATTCTGCTCAATGAAAAAAACGTTGCAGTGTTTTGCCGCTCTTCCAACAAAGCTTTATCCTGATGCAAGTCACATTCACCCTGCTAGCCAATCAATAGTTGCTATTTTCGTGCTCTCTTTGCAGATGTCCGGTTCAATAGCGTTTAAAATTTCTGAGAACTGATCTGGGCTTGTTGATTCTAATCATCTCCCTAAACACGGGTGTATCTTGCAGTGATAACTGTAAAACGGTTTGGAACATACCCTTTTCAGCTTGTTCTCTCAACCATTCCATGATTTTTTCTCACTTCACACCGAACACTGAACAGCTCTGGTACCATAAATATTAACGCTAAGCTCTTTTGGTTTCCACTTTAGTGCTACAGTGTATGTTTTAAATTACATTTTAGCGTCAAGTTGTACCAGTAGCTTGTTTTGCCACAGACTATAGTTTGGATACATGTATATGTACAATGTAGTTTGGCCAGGGCCAGGGCTTTACACTACACTGTATGTCTTAAATCACTGTACTCCCACTTTAAAAGAATGAATAATGCTGTAAATACATGTATATTTGTCCATACCCTATGATCACCAGTTAGGTGAACTATCTAATGTTAACCGATTTCAAAATTAATTGGAAAGTTTGTTACTTTTCAAGAAAGGCTTCCCTCCTGATGCATTCAGAGAACTGTGTTTGCTGATAAGTCATATTCATCGTTACAATACTAGACATTGCAACTGTACTGTGTAGAACTAATATCAGACAGTTTGCAATAAGTTTCCAGACCTAAACTGTTTAATTTCTTTCATTCAGAAATTCAGAATGCTGACAGTATTTCTCTGTTGAAATCTGAATTAAGAACATTACTCCTCTATTGACTACTCCTATTTTGAAAGTGTTGTTTTATGTTTTGCTGCTGGTGTGTGTTTGTTTGTGTGCTTGCTTTTTACACGTAACCTAAGTGTAACATGATAGTAATGCATGAAACCCCAAACAGAAAATCGAAAAAAATCCGAGTTCCAGATGGGATTGGAACCCACGACCCTCTGCGATCTAGACGGACGTTCTAACCACTGAGCTACTGGTGAGCAAGGGTGAAATGTGGGCTTTGACTGGAACTCCATCACGCGGTCACACAGCCATCTTTGATATGCCTCAATATGCATCTTTGATATGCCTCAATGTGACTGCGTGATGCAGTTATGTATGTGCTAGTCATTATTTGGCTGTGTGACCACGTGATACGGTTCCAGTCAAAGCCCACATTTCACCCTTGCACACCATAGAGTGTCCAGTAGCTCAGTGGTTATCCATCTAGATTGTGGAGGGTCGTGGGTTCGAATCCCATCTGGAACTCAGATTTTGTTTTCGAGTTTCTGTTTGGGGTTTCATGCATTACTACATGTATCATGTTGTATTTCTTATTTCACTCACTTTGTAACCTAAATGAATTGATTAATTAAATAAGCTACATGTATGCCTAAAAATCATGATTTCCAAGTTGTAATTTTTTAGGAGCCCGTAGCTCGTATAAGCCCCAATGGTTTCTTTATGGACATCCTCGCCATTATGTTTCTCATTCTTTTCTTATTTATTTATCTTTTGTATCTTAATACATATTTATCTTGTAACAATGTGTAAGAAATATGGAAAAAAATAAATTGAAACTGTTGAAATTGCCTGCTCCAAAAAAAACATTCATCTTTCCTATAAATAAAAAATAAATGTGACCTGCAGTACAAGCAATTTTTTCTTCTATCCAATCTGGTATCATACATAATTATGTGCTACATAGAGTCCTTTGAAGTTTACCCCCTAATAGTAATTTCCTTTTCATACCTTATACATGCTACTGTAACAGAGTAAGGTACATGTACTTGTCATTGCCACCACATTAACTCTACTCAATTTTTTTTGCCTTTATGCAAACTGTAATAAGTTAAGCCTATACTAAGCATGAAATAGCCTCCACAGTGAAGTCTTATTGTCCATGCTTTTCCTTGAAGGCATAATGTATCATGTTACAATGCATGTAAGTTACGGAAGCTTTTCACAGCCAATAACAGTCCCTAGTCCAGGCAAACCAAGTCTTTAAAATAATAAATCTTTGTGTACGGTTGACCCACCGAATCTTTCCTTATTGATGGTCTATCCAGTGTTGACCAATTGATGCACATACAGTACACTGTAATAGCCTCCTATGCAGCTGTTACTTACATGTTGGTCGTATTCTCCCTCCCCACCAACATCTGCTGAACGAAGCCGGACATTCCCTTCCCAGGAACTGATTAGTCACATCATGGCTGTTAAATTTTGGTGGCTACATGTAAGTTCCTGTAGCCTCCTTTGCAGCCATTTTTGTCAGTTCTCTTCTCCCTCCAGATTGAATACTTAGACACAATGGGAATGGAATTTCCAGCTTAGTTCACCAGACATTAGTGGGGAGGGATTAAGGACAGACCCAAACAACAGCTGCAAAGGAGGCTAATGCACATAAGTGATGTTTTCAACATTAAGGAATACATGTACATGCACATGTATATCTATATGCGTAGATACATAATTATATTATGTGTTGTATCATACAATTCAAATGCTAGCATTTTCTTTGTTCGTTCAATCAGTTTAGTTCATTTAAAGTCTTTTTTTTTTTCTTTTACAGAAAGAAAAATAGCACATCAGAGTATCAAGGACACCAACTTCATTGCCAAAGGAATTTGTCTTGGGTGGTCATCTATTTATGGTCTGGGAAAAGCCATCAGTATAATTCTCATTCTTTCTATCTATTTTAACCCCTCTGAACAGGCGGGTAGCACGCCTCATACAGTTCAGTAACATACATGTAATCTTTCATTCTCTCTATCTAGTTTAATCATAACGAGCCAGAGATAACCGGAAGTTAAAAAATCTCCCAAGTCTAGTTGCTAAGGAGTGACGTTATAGGCCTGCATAAGAGCCGTCAACGTACTCCATTTGTGGTTTCACTGCAGGAGCATCTTCGCACACCTTGAAAGAAGTATTGTTTTTGCCCTTCAGCGGCAGAATTTAATTTACCACCACGCGGCACGCTTACGCCGTGTTCTCATGGCATTTTATGGCTTTACTTGTAAGACAAAACGCTAGTTTCGTCAAATGTTATGCTTTAGCGATTCGTTGAGATTTTCGAGGGGATAATCGGCATATTTCAGTATGTGATGGCCAGAAATTACAGCTTCTGAAAGCCTTTTCAAACTACCAAGTAGTTTAGGACTCTGTGTATGTTTGTGCGAGGAAAATAGCAATAGTAAAATATTCAAGTGATTTAGAATATGTAACTTGCAGATAAAAATCTAGGCAAATGTTCTATATCTTTTCTGGTTCATCCAGGTTGAGGTCCTGGCATCACTGTATGCCTGAGTGCTTCTGGGATATATAACATGAATAGTTTTACGAAGTGCAGACAAAAATCTAGGCAAATGTTCTATATCTTTTCTGGTTCATCCAGGTTGAGGTCCTGGCATCACTGTATGCCTGAGTGCTTCTGGGATATTTAACATAACAGTTTTTTTAAATGCAGCTAAAAATTTAGGCAAATGTTCTATATCTTTTCTGGTTCATCCAGGTTGAGGTCCTGGCATCACTGTATGCCTGAGTGCTTCTGGGATATATAACATGAATAGTTTTACGAAGTGCAGACAAAAATCTAGGCAAATGTTCTATATCTTTTCTGGTTCATCCAGGTTGAGGTCCTGGCATCACTGTATGCCTGAGTGCTTCTGGGATATTTAACATAACAGTTTTTTTAAATGCAGCTAAAAATTTAGGCAAATGTTCTATATCTTCTGGTTCATCCAGGTTGAGGTCCTGGCATCAATGTATGCCTGAGTGCTTCTGGGATATATAACATGAATAGTTTCTTGAAGTGCAGATAAAAATCTTGGCAAATGTTCTATATCTTTTCTGGTTCACCCAGGTTGAAGTCCTGGCATCACTGTATGCCTGAGCGCTTCTGGGATATTTAACATAACAGTTTTTTTTAATGCAGCTAAAAATTTAGGCAAATGTTCTATATCTTTTCTGGTTCATCCAGGTTGAGGTCCTGGCATCACTGTATGCCTGAGTGCTTCTGGGATATATAACATGAATAGTTTTTTGAAGTGCAGATAAAAATCTAGGCAAATGTTCTATATCTTTTCTGGTTCACCCAGGTTGAAGTCCTGGCATCACTGTATGCCTGAGCGCTTCTGGGATATTTAACATAGCAGTTTTTTTTAAATGCAGATAAAAATTTAGGCAAATGTTCTATATCTTTTCTGGTTCATCCAGGTTGAGGTCCTGGCATCACTGTATGCCTTAGTGCTTCTGGGATATATAACATGAACATTTTTTAAAGTGCAGTTAAATGTAGGAAAATGTTCTATATCTTTTCTGGTTCATCCAGGTTGAGGTCCTGGCATCACTATATGCCTGAGTGCTTCTGGGATATATAACATGATCAGTTTTATGAAATGCACATACAAATCTAGGCAAATGTTGTAAGCAGGTTTAATGACCAAAACGTTTTACAGTTGGTACATTTCTTTGCAGAACAATAACACGTTCGGATGAAATGTTTTTTGTTTTTCGAGAACGCTTTCCTTACTTTAATGCCCTTCAGACTAATTTAGTCCTTGGAGAGTTCGCCAGCATTTTCCAAGTTAAACAAATTTTAACAATCGGGAGAGAATTAGAAAAAGGAGAAGTTGTATTTTGAAATGATGATTTCGATACCGTCGCCGTTGTCGCTTTTCCTGCCAAGGTCGGTTTCGGAAGTCGAATAGTGAAACTTCCATTTCGACGTCTGCCGAGGTTATTGAGGAATTATTCAACGAGAATTTTATCAGTTCCTAGGAAAACCGTGCGGATAGTAAAACTTTTGTTCATGGGCACGCAACGATATCACATATTGAAGCGAATTATTTTAGCTCAGTGATGTTAATTTACTTTCACGGCGTTTAAGAAGAGTAATACTTGCAGACTGATTTGTGTATATTACTCCCAAATATGTTCACTATTACCATGTATTGCAAGTATCTTTGATTTAGGAATACAAGCGAATTTTAATTAGCGTTCAAAAGAGATATATATCCCTCCAAAAACAAAACACATAATAGGGCTGTTTATACGAGAGAAAATAAGCCACGGATTACTCTGGCCGCGGCTTACAGAAGACGCGAAAGGAACCATTTATACAAGTAAAAACTCCTAGGCCAGGATAAGCCGCAGCTTGAGAAAGCCGTGAATGTAGATTTTGTACCATTTATACGGAGTGTTCGTGTCTTATGTAATCCGTGGCCAGAGTAAGCCGCGGCTTATTTTCTCTCGTATAAACAGCCCTATTGTTTTTCCCATATTGCATGCGAAAGAGAAACAAAGAAAACTTGAGTCTTTGGTTGTAATTTAGTGCTATTTTCTGGAATCGGTGAGCCTACCTCAAGAGTAATTATTCACCAAAACCAAAACAAACTATTGGGTATCGTTTTCCGGTTCCCGCAGTCACTTTTCGAGTGCATCAGGTCTAAAGGTAGAATTTAATTAAACTCTCGTCATAAATAAACGATCGCGTTTAAGGATTATGACAGATAAGCGTGAAAATTGACGCCCCATATCAAACAGAAACGAGTACCAGACGCGATTCAATTACATTGGAATATTCAGAGTAGCTGGATATCCTGCTGAGATTGGTGGCAAATTGCCCCCTATCTCAGCGGGATCCAGTGGTATTTTTGTGGTTGCTAAGAACCTCTGGCTCGTTATGCCTCTGAACTGGCGGGTGGCACGCCTCATACAGTTCAGTGTAACATACATGTAATCTCTCTTTCTCTCTCTCTAGTTTAACCCCTCTGCACTGGCGGGTGGCACGCCCATACGGTTCAGTGTAACATACATGTAATCTCTCTCTCTCTATAGTTTAATTCCTCCCTACTAGCGGGTGGAATGCCTTATGTTGTCCAGTGTAGCATGCGTGTAATCTGTCTTTCTCTCTGTCTAGTTTAACCCCTCTGAACTGGCGGGGGCACGCCTCGTACAGTTCAGTGTAACATAAAACATTAGTAACTCCAATTGTGAGTTATACCAGCAGCCGTTTGGAATGAAAATATAATTTTCCAGTGTTTATAAGAAACGATAAAGCTAAGGGACGTACATTATACAACTTCTGCGGCAATTGCAATAGAAAGGATACCTTTTTCATGCCGTTAAATGTTCAGTGGCGATGGACTGGCAAGCTCGGCCCTGAAAAGTTCACGGCCACTGACGTTTTTAGCGTTTTTCAGGTCGCTTTAGTACCAGCTCGTTTTTGCAAAGAAAACGTTAACATTTTGCAATAAAATACATATCTTTTGAAGATACAGTATTGTCTGCACTTGATTTATCGACAGACACTTTGTGGTCCAGCTTTTGTTCACTTTTTATAGACATTTTGTTGGGATTTTGTGTTCTGGCGTTTCATCCTGGTTTGTTTCCCTCTGTCTTTTACAGAGAAAATATGAAGATTTTGCTGAGATTTCATATGGTACTCCTTGTATATTTTACAAACATTACACCCACTTTTTATTAACATTGTGTGCTTTTTATTTGTGTACATTTTATTAACATTTCATGCAGTTATTTTGGTTCGATTTTTACAAAGATTTTATGGACATTTTATGTTCTTTATTTTACAGAGTTTTTTCCTAGAGTTTTTTTTACAGAGAATACCTTGAGATTTTACAAGGATTTTTACAAAGTTTATGAAATCTCTGTAAATTTTGCTTACAATTTACACAGAAAACATTGAGATTTCACAGACATTTAATGGGATCTGGACGCGTAAAATTCTGTCGAATCTACAGACATTTTATAGGGTTCATAAAATCTCTGTAAGTGTGCACGTTTACAGACATTGCAATTTACAAAGGAAATGTATACATTTTACAGAGATTTGACAAACTTTTTTGAAGTCTGTAAATGGTTCAAGTTTTCCAGTGATGAGGTTCTAGCTCAAAGCCCGCCTGCTAATACTGTGAGGTTTCTGCAAGGTGTGGTAAAGATGTTTGTATTTTCTCCTCCCAATATAGCTTCCTCTACAGGCATCTGTGCCAGATCTCTACCGCAGCTCGGTGTTAATGTCTCTACAGGACCACTTCAACTTCATAATCCTCCGAAGGCACTCGTTGATGTAAACTTCGAGCTTCTAATCTTCGTCGATGCCCTAGTCGATCTTTTCGTCCCTGAACCATAAAGTAAAACAGGCTTGACCAGGGAGTTAAAGACTCCATGAGCCCCTGCCAGTACAAAATTATATGAGGTATCGAAGGCATTTCCAACAAAAACCACTTTCAATAAATGAAGGAAAAGGGGCTTCAAAAAACAATGTATACCTAAAATTAACAGCGTTTGTGTTGATTGTAAAAGCTTTGGAAACCTGGTCCACGATGCTTGGAACTCCAATTTTATTGTTAGTTGTAATTCCAAGATTTTCGCACCATTCAATAATGGCCATTACTATGACACAATAACACATCTATTTTGTTGTTTTCAACGTAACTTTTTTTATTAACTATACGAAGATGGTTTTGGCGGTCTTTGCTCGGACACCAACAAGCTTTTTGTGTTGTTTTCTTTTGGAATTTATATACCAAAGAAGTGGTGAATTTTTTCTTGACCCTGGCGTTCATTTTCGTTGTCGTGCATGTTTCATTCAAAAAGCTTACTTTCCGCGTTTCTGCGCAAGCGCTAACTAAGTATAACAACTCACTACAGCAAGAATGATGCCTGTTGTCACGTATCGGGAAACGTCGATTCATCTTGTGTCTTTGTCTTTGCAAGTTCAACAGCGAGAAGAAAGCTTTAAGATGACCAAACGTAACTCCAGATGTTTTGAATTATGCACCTATCATCGGCCATCCCCTGGGGGGACCCCAGGCAAATTACACTTTTTATGGGGATTTATAGGGAGATTTGAACAAATATTTTTCCCTTGTAGGTGGGAGAAATGAGGGAGGTTTTGTTTCCAAATGCCTTGCACCGGCGGGGAAATCGGGGGGCTTTGTCGAGAGAAACAAGTCATTTCAAGTTCTTTTAAATGATGTACAAAACCCCACTTTGCTCAAGAATTCGAGCTCTTTCATCTCGTGGCAGAAATGGCGGGCTCATCTGGGCTCATCAGCTATTGTTACAAAAATCCATTTCCACCTTGTTGACAGTTGTTCCCCCACTTTATGCTGCTTTAGACCTTACAACTGGAGACAGTTGAATAACGGCAGACTTTTGTTTTTCCATTTGCAAATAAATTTCATAATTCTTTTCAGGAGACGAAAAGAACAACACCATGGCGATGCAAACTTCAAAATGTATATGTGCTGAAGGAGACCTAGCCTGCTAACACAGCCGCCTCTCATCGCTCACAGCCGCTAGGGGCGGCTGTGTTCGCAGGCTAAAGGAGACCTTAGCCAAACACTTTTCAGTCGGTTGCCTCTCCGGGGTGGGGGTGGGGGGGATTGCTTTACTTTTATTGTTCTTTGTCCCCATCTGGAAGGGGAAATTAAGGACTTCGGCTGGGCCCTGTACAAAGTCCCCTCCCTTGCCCGGGGATCCCCCCCCCGGGGGATGGCCGATGATAGGTGCATTGGACTGCCGTGTTTCCCCTTGGACGCTCCATACTAAACTAATTTTGAGTGGTACATTTTGTTGAATAACTCAAGTACGGGATTTCATACACCCCTGAGACTTTGACAGGTAGCTTATTTACTATTTTTCCACGATATCTCAATTTTTGAATGATAAGCGATTTAAGGTTTTACTTGCGTGACGTGAAACTGACCGCAGAAACCTTAAGCCGATTACAGACGAGCAAGTTTTCCTTGACAAGTTTTGACTTGACAAACTTTATTTGCTGGTGTGTAACGACAAATTGTCAAGTTTTTCCTTGACAAGTGCACTTGTTCAAAAACTAGCATGCTAGTTTTTGAACAAGTGCGTTTTTCAAGGAAAACCTTGACACATTTCAGAACTTGTTCGTCTGTACGGGTCGACAAGGAAAACTTGTCAAATAAAATGTTGTCCGCTGTGTAATTGAATTGCTGGCTACAGTGAATACTTGCCAAAGAAAACTTGTTTGTTCGTTCACACCAGCAAATAAAACTTGTGAAGGCAAAACTTGTCAAAGAAAATTTGTCGTTCATAAATATGAGCAAATAAAAATTGTCAATGACACTTGTCAAGGAAAACTTGCTCGTCTGTAACCGGCCTTAGTATGACGTATTTGTAAACAGTTTCATTCGTCTGGTTATTTTCCTCCTCACATTTCACCGAGACTCCACAGGACGTTTATACGAAAAAATCCTACATCGTTCGATAAGCGTTTCCTTTCTTAAACACTCAGCAGAAATATCCATCGAAGCGATACACTATTTTTACCTTATTAGATATGCTGAACTTTCTTAGTCCAGAAGTCATCGTTACTACCTCCGAGGCATATACTCCCGTAGCCCGGGTTCGACTCCTACTAGTGGCACCTATCTCGGGCTTCAGAAAGACAGACTTCTCTCTATTCTTTTGGCTAGCGCTAAATGAACCCTTTGTAGGATGTCAGTCGCGTGGTACAAAAACGCCATGTTGGGACGCAAACGACCCACTGGGACTAGACAAACTAAGAGCTTACGTCAAGACTTCTTCTCAAGGACCATAAGATTATGGAATAAACTACCTGCGGAAATAGTTGAGTCAAACTCCTTGGCTGTCTTTAACTCTAAATTGCTCCCCTACTTAGCAAAGAATTACTAGAGGTTTCTTATTTTCATATTTTTTACTCTATATTACGATTTATGCATTTTTTACGTATTTTTTACATTATATTACGATTCACGTATTTTTATATTTGTATTATTCTTGTTTATTTGTTAATTCTTATCCGAGCATTGTATATATTTGATGATCGTATCTTTTAATAGTTAGTGCGATGTCTAACGGATTTTACCAACTTAATAAATGTAGATGTAGATTTAAAATGTACCACGTGACTGACATCCCGTGAAGAACCCATTAGGGGTACAATACTGTTTTTTGCAAGCCCGAGTTTAGGCTAATTGTAGCCTCTAGTCTGGAATTGTATTGCAGAAGGTTTACTAAAACGGGGAGGTCTGAGTTCAATCAAAAGTTTAATTTTAAGTTTTGAAACATGTCTTGGAGTGGGTTTTTGTAAAATTTTGCTGGAAATTTTCGGACTGCGCTGCAAATTTTAGGTTGTAATCTTACAAATAAAGTTGTTTACAAGTTGACGTAGCATGTTCAGTTTATTGTACGCGCTGTTGTTTTTACAAACACTCACGTTTATGCATAATAGTCCCATTCGGCTAACTCAGTGTTGTACCCAATACAAATATCCTGGGCTTAAGATTCTTTGTGTATTGTATTTGCATTATAATGTAGCATTCATATTTAAATGATATGGAAATACCTGGAACAAAACGTTTTAATCCCAAAGGGTTTGAATTGGGTACAACATTGAGTAAGCCGAATAGGTCTATAAAGCAATAATTGGATTCGGTTTTCGCATGATAGCGGGAAATATCATGGCCTCGGTGTGTGTTATCCACCTCTTCCTTCGGCTTCGGCAGACAACACGAACCTCGCCCATGAGAATTCTCGCTATCATGCTCAACCTCATCCAATAATTGTTAATTAGTCTGCATAAGCACAAGTGGAAACACTTGTTCTTCATTACAACCAAATGAAAAACACTAACTTGAGCGTTTCTGTTGGTTGAATTGCATCGTAACGAAAATGGAATAAAAAAACTCAGAAAATTAAAAAAGACGATAGGTAGTATTAAGTTGATTATTAGGGATGGTCAGTTGTCAGTGGCGCGACAGTGGGACTAATATATATTCTGCGAGCCCGAGACTTTCTTAGCCTTGCAAAAGAAATCGAGATGACGTTGCGAAAAAATTCTGAAGAACCATTCGCCACCCCTATTATCAAGGCATTAAATCGAGAAAATCTTCCTACCCTCCCTTCTTACGGAAAACAACTATTTCAGTCCCTTACATCGATTGAATCCTATTTCCTTTCTCAGTGCTCTGAGTCTAGCCACAGAAAACTACCCAACTGTCTGTCAGCTATGATAAATATTTAAACATTGGTGTGGGTATAGACTGGACGCGTTTTCACTGAGTTATCCCAACAAGTTCTGTTTGTTTCTGTAAGTGGCTGCAGAGCCGTTAAACTCTGCTATGCCAGTTTTAACTTAAAAAGAGAATTCTCAAGGGAAAACCTTGCCAAGTTTCGTAGGTCCACACCTGAAACCACAAGACAACATGTCAAACAAAACCTGACTGTGTGTTTATACGGGCAAGTTTTGTTTACTCAGCAGACCTTTTCCTTCACAAATTTATTATGTCCGTCGCTAGTTTTGAGCAAGGCGACTTGACAAGGAAAAACGTCAACTGGAAAACGTGCTGTCATGAGCAAATATGGCCGCTCGACAAGTATTCTTTGACAAGTCCTCATAGTTTTGGATTGGTTTCACAGTTCTTTAAAAAGGGGGCTTCTCAAGGTAGACACCTGAGAAGTGAAGAACTAAATAAAGAAAATTTGTTAAATGACAACTTTTCATTTAAGAAGCACGAATTGATCTCTAAGCAGCCTTCCAGCGCGTTTTTTTCCTTTGATTTTGCTTGCTCATATTACAGCAACAAATATCTGCTATTGAATTTTACATCCTTACTCTGGAGCTGTTCGACGCAAAAGGGCTATGTCATTTGCTTTCATCACGATTTAACCTGCCAAAGGACGCATTTGGAATCAGATTCTAAAAGTATGGTCCAGTTGTGTTAAAAGTGTTTATATCTACACACTGTTCGAAAAGAGTAGGCGACGTAGTTCCCGCTTCGGTGGTCTATCTCCATCTTTCATCTGTCTTTGACATTCAAGTGTGGGTTGGGTGGGTGGGTGAGAGCAAATATGGACTGATAGCGGCTGCCAGGGGCGCCTTTACAGGCTCAGGTCCGATCTTCTGGATGTTAACAACGCCTAGCTAACTTGCGCTCAAAATTCCGGCTAAATGGTTTACTGAAGTCCGTAGCTTTTGAGCAATGCATCTGAGCATAGTTAGCATACTAACTATGATCTGAGGAAGGAGGTCGCCCTCTAAAGTCCTCAAACACGTCACGTGGGTGACGCGCGCCACCGCTGGCCAGCACTGTATCGCGGAACCTGTAGAGTTTGAAAGTCTTTGAGATTGCTATGCTTAGCGTTAAAATTCTTTGCAGCTTGGCCCTACAACGCATCGGTATGTAAAAGACAGAGCCCATGAACGAGTTAGACAGGGATAGACGTTTTGCTTAGCTGTGTTACCTAAATTGTCAACGGAAAACCCGATTCATATAAACAAAACCATGGGGGAAATTACGCATTTAACGTGGGGACTAACTGATTCAGTCATCTTCATGAGCACAGCTGTAGGAACTTGCAAAGTACAGGCTTTCTTTTTCAATGCATTTGTCACAATAATCCACTTTAGTAAACAGCACTCACGTTAGCTAATCACAAGGGTTACTCTTGAATTCCTTTCTGATTTTGCCAACAGCCTGGGTCTATTTACATTTCGTGGAATGAGAGAAAGAACAAACGAAAATTTCGTGCTTGAAAACAGTATGGCAAAGCCTAGCACTCAAGTCAACAACAAGCGCACTGATCCCTTTAACTGTGGAGCCAGAAACACCGAGTCACTCAGAAACTCAACAAAGAAACAAAATAAGGAAAAAGGAAATTAAACAAAAAGCAAACGACAAATAGGTAGCATTGCGATTCGTTTAGCAGTAAAAGGTCCCCAGTATGAAGCAGTGTACAAGGATTACGTACCTTCTTCCCACTTCACCTAATGCGGTCCTATTGTTCAGCCCGACTTCCTTAAACGCACTGAAAGCATCTGCGGACATCAGCTAAAACAGGAGTGATAAAAGAGAGCGGCATGTAACGCTTTTCGACCTACTTAAGGTCGTTTTTACAGAATAACAATAATTAATGAATAAGTGGATGGGTGGTCGTGGATGACAGAATGAGCCCGTCCTTCCACCAGCCAACCAACCAATCAACCAGCTAATCAACAGCCAGCATGCCAACTACCGCACCAGCCACCCAGCGAAGCAGCCACCCCACAACTGAACCAGCCCGACAGTCAGACAGCCAACCAGCCAACCAGCCTGACGAATGCAAAAAAACGAACAAACAACATCAACACATACACAAATGTTCGTCTGGCCACACTTTTTTAAATTAATTTCTAAATTATGAGGCATTTTGAAATCTTGGTCACCGAAGAACAACACATTTCAGACAGAAACTTACTTCAGCCCATTTATAAGAGTAATATGTGGGTGGGTGTGTCGATTTGCGCCGTCTTGCTGTCCTGCAATTTACATTGTATTCACTTACTGCTTACATTAACAGGCTGCCTGGCTCCACTAGCTCCTATGGTTATTCCAGGCAGCCAGTACTCTAATTGTATTGCATGTTGTTTAATTGTAAAACAAGGCAAGAACTAAGAAGGGCGCAAATAAAGATTGTTGTTGGTGTAGTAAGCTTTCGTGAGTTCCATATTGTGAAACGATTATCTGTTCCGACGTAATGAAAGAAAAGAACAATTTCGCTGATTGAAAAGTTCTTATCGTTCCTTTCATTTTTTCTTCACAATTAATCTAGAACGGGAGAGTGACAAACGCATGTCACAATCGTTCATTTGTACAGCGTTTTGACTGCCCAAAAAAAGTAGATAACCGTAATGGTAATGGATTTATATACCGCACATATCACATAGTTTCATGGCGGTTTACAATTCTTCTCTAGGGTGAGATCGGACGTCAGCCTGTAAAGGCGCCTCTGGCAGCCGCTATCGGTCCATATTTGATCTCACCCACCCACCCAACCCACACATAAATGTCAAGACAGATGAAAGGTGGACCACCACACCGGGAACTACGTCCCCTACTCTTTTCGAACAGTGTGTGGGTTCTTTAACGTCCCACAGATTATTAGGAACAAGTGTTGTGAGACGGGACCTACGGTTTATCGTCCTTATCCGAGAAGACTAGAAAGTCTAACTGTTTGCAGATGTAATTACAAAGGCAGCACTTTCTCCTCAGTTATTTAAAGACCCTGAGTGTTGGTCCGGCCGGGGTTTGAACCCGCGACCTCCCGAACAGTAGTCCGGTGCTCTACCACTGAGCTAACCGGGCGGCGGTAACCGTATTTAATCACATTCGAAAACAGACGTCAAGATTCACAGATATTTTAAAAGAGAAAAATTTACTTCTTGTTTTTCCATGAATAGTGTTTTTTTTTTTGGTCAATGTTTCTCTTAAAGCTAAAATGTCCAGCGTAGTAAAAAGGTTCTTGGGCAGCGGTGTTGTACTACCACCTTTTACATTTACATCTGCCGTAAAATTGTAGACTGGACTTTCGTTCCAGTTACCCTAGCACTGAACTTGCAACCTCTAACAAACGCCATGTATTTTAACCACAAGCTGCTCGACCGGCCTTTGTTAAAATTGTACTGTTTGAAAGTTCAACCTTTTGTTATAAACCAACAGAAAAAAGAACAACGGTAATGCACCTCTTCCGCGTGCTCTCATTCTATGCCCTATTTGAATTTCATTTGCATATCATATAGCCAACCTCATGCAGGTTCCACAAGACAAGGCACAAACAAGAACACGTGTGGGTACTTGAAGCTGCCAAAACAAATTATGACACATTATTCTCCAAAATACAACAGAATGCTCCAGATCTACTACAAAAATTACTATCTTTAGGAAATCAGGGGTTATTATCTGTTTATGTAGATTGGACGAATTGGGCGCCCAATTTCATTGCACATAAAGTTCGTCCTTGTGTTTGTCAGGGTAGAATAAAGTTGTCGTTATTGTTGTTGTTGTATGTCACAAGAAGTGACTCTGGGAGTGAAATGGTCATAAAACCTAAATCTTCTTACCTTGTGTGTATCTCCATGTCGAGAGCCCCAAAGTACAACTGTCGTAACATCTGTGAACCGGCCATAAACCTTCGAGCTACAAAAGAAAAAAGCATTGTCAGCAGTCCTTATTCGTATTCTCCACAATGAGCTGGAACCAGCGTGCACACGAGGCTTAAACGGGGGAATCTCTTCATATGTAAATGTATTCCCCCGCAAGAGCCTCGACTTCATGCTGGATCCAGTTCAATACCGAGAATAGCCTCCACTTCATGCTAGATCCAGTTCAATATTGAGAATACGGATATGCTCTATTGGAAAAAGATAATTCCATGCGGTTAAGGTTACAGTCCCATAGAGGCTACAGCGAAGTCAGTTTACGCCAGATTCTGTTGCATGAAGTAAGCAGACGTACTAATACTCCCTCTGGGTGGGATGCTAGTCCATCAAAGGACACTCAGCATAACGCGAATACAAGTATTGCTACTCTAAGGCCCCGTTTATATGGAGAAAGGTTGTCCCGGGTAGAAGGGTCACCCGCCTACCCGAGCTACCCTGAGTGAGCCAACTTTTCCTATATTCCTTACAAAAATTTGCAAACCGTTTACACGAGAAAGACCCGCCTTGCTGGGTCACCCTCTATCGATGGTAGGGTCACCCTACCGCCTAGCCGGGTCAATCCGGTCAACATGAGCATGCGCGAGCGCTTGTGACTCGGGCAAACAGGTCAACTTTTTTCGCATATAAACGCTCGCTTAAGTTGACTCGACTGGGAGGGTGACCCTCTTACCCGGGACAGCTTTTCTCCATATAAACGGGGCCTAAATCTTGATGGAATGATAGTGTTAAGCTTTATAATAACAGCAGTTTATCAGTATCCACCCTCCCCCTGACCGCCTAGCTAAGTTTATAAGTTTTTTTCTAAATTTTTCCTCATGAGATTTTATGATCTGCTAAACAGTATGCTAAACAAAAAATCTAAACAACCTACCTTTACAAACTTTTTCAAAGAGCTCGTCCGGGAGACTCTCGCCAGTCTTGTGATGACCGCTGACCAAGTTCATTGTAGTTTTGTCATAAAGCCAATTTTCCATGAATTGCGATGGTAACTCTACCTCCAAAGACCAACAAGAACATAAAATCAGTCCTATTGTTGTAGTAAATGTGTTGGTTAGATAACGCTGTTTCATATTATACCCAACCTGGTTCCCAGGGGGAGGTGGGAAGGGAGTCAAAATGCCAACATTTTTGCCTATGAGTTGTTCAATGCGAGCTTAAATCCGACCCCTCGTTTACTGTGCCGCTGGACAACGTACCGCAGCTTAAGGAACGAGATTTTGTTTTGCCACGAATACCTACTTAGTGGAGAAAGATAAATTAAAAGGTTCCTTTGGGGGATCTGAAGTTTGTTTGTTTGTTGTTGTTTTTTCTGTGATGAAAAGAGCAATCCAAGTATTTGAAGGCTGGGCAGTGAGCGTCTTTGTTTTCTGTTTGAAGGCGTGAATTCTGGAAAACCGATGATTCAGTTAGATCTTCTTAAAACGTTTTTACTCACAGAGATCAGTTTTTAACGAATTCTCCTTTTTGTACATTTAACCGCGGTTATTTTTCTGTAAGAAGGTTACTGCCAGAAAAAAAAAAAGAAAGTAACCTTGATACGCTCTATTCATTGCTCACCTCGTGAAAAAGTATCTCCACGTCTCTGAAGGTCATGAGAGATGGCGTTCCGTCTGTGCCGGGAGGAGACTGGTTACAAACCAAATAAGCCACAGGACGTCTGTTAAGGACTTCGCTTTTGTCTGTAAACAGCAAGGTAAACAACTTTTGCATTTACTGTACATCGGACATTAACTGTGTTATTTAGAACTAATAATTTACGCATTATATTCTTGTGGTTTTAAAATCAATTGAACATGGTGATCATTAGAAAACGGTGTCTTCAATAAGCTTTTTAAAGTGAATAAAAATTGATTGAGAAAAAAAAGACAGAAAATAGACCTATCAAAGATAAAGAGAAACCATTTGCTCTATTTTCCTCTTCGATTCTACGTTTCTGCTGTTGATGTCGTACATAATTTCAAAGATTCCAGGTAGTCACAAAAAATTGAAAGAGCTATCCTGATTATACGCACTATAAAATGTTCAGAGGAAAAAAATCCGCACTGTTGAAAATTCAGGGAATTCAACTATTTTAGGCTTTCGTTTGTTCTCTACAAGAGTACGTCTTAAACTGTAAATCTGAGACTTCATCTATTAATTCATTTATCTGGACAAATAAAGAGAATACTAACAGGTTCTTGGAATACCTCAAAATAATTCAAGATTGACGAAAGGCCTACATATTAAGATATACAAAAGACTTAAATTCCTGTTACTCGCGACAGATCAAAGGACATCTCACAGGTCATCGTATCTTACAGTCATTAAGGCTACAGAAAAAGATTACAAGTGTGGCTATACCAAGACACTGATCCATCCAAGCTCCTCCTCGTTTTTCTGCCGGCCGAGAGTACGATTCCAAGAAAAAGGAGGCTACGTGATTACCTTACAAATAAAAGAGATAACGTTCATCATATTCGCTAGAATTTTAAAAAAGTAAAAACCGAACGTTTTCGGCACTAAGCCTTAGCCTAAAGATGGCTTAGTGCCGAAAACGTTCGTTAATCTTTTTAGTCTTGTAAATATTAGTCATTTTTATTAAAGAGATAAAAATGGAAATGTATTATGGCACAAAATGTATTCACAGTTATGAGCTTCACCAAAACGTGATCTAAGAATATCTTTAAGCTGAGGATTAATAATTCCTCTGTGATCGCGCGAAATGGGGTTAATGAAAATTTTCGCCAACAAAAATTTTTTCGCGATCATGTTCAAACAACACTCCCGCCTCTGGATAACAAATTTTGAAAATCAAATAAAAAGAAGGGACTTATTTCAATGACCAATCAGTCATCTCTCTCCCTTTTTATGGCCCCTTTGGAGGCCAACGTTTTACACCCCTCCCCAGCCTCGGTCGTAAAATTCCACCAGCCAGGCTTATCTTATAAAAATATACCACGCATCTCTTACATTTGCCAGTCGGGCCGCGCACCTCTCGTTAACTTACCATGTTCATTCAGGATATTGAAAAATCTGACATCTGGGTGCCAGACTTGTGCATCCCCATCTGCTGACTAAAAAAAAAACATATAAAGAAAAACAACGGATGGTAAGTTGTTTCTATTATCAATATTTCCTTTGATTTGTGTTGTACTGATGCAGTATTTAAAACCTTTGTAAATGTAAATGTTGATCATCATCATCATCATCATCATCATCATCAAAATCAGGGCCCGGTTGTTCTAAGCTATTATCCCATTTCCAAACATTTTCACCGTTAAGTGTTGACTGCAATTTAACTTTACTTTAAGCGCAAAATTCGATTTAAAAAAAACCTTCTCAACGAGAGAGCTTAAGACTTTGGTTAATTCCTAATCTTGGGTTAGCGTGAATCGGCTTTCGAACAACTGGGCCCAGATTCACGGTCATAGTCACAGTTAAAAAACTAATTCATGAGCCTCCTTGGTGACTGTGATTGTAAGATACACCTGTATTTAAGTGCGAAAACAGTTAAATTTATACAAATTAGGAGCTTTGTGACATGTCCGTGCTTTCAAATATTTTACAATCACAGCTACCTAGGAGGCTCAATGTGAATTTAAAACGTTTTGCTACTATGATAATTCCTTTCAAGAACTTAGAAAAAATGTGCAAAAGTTTAATATTTCCCCGTAACACATGAAGAAAAATTCAGGAATTAACAAAACCAGCCTTCCAAATTTTATTTACAATTTACTTGAAAACGTTATGACAGATATTTTTTTTATTTGGCCTACAAGTTGTGGAACTTGAGTAGTTTACACACTTTAAGTTTCGTTGTGAAGTAACTGACTGGATTTCGAGATAATTGACCTTTTTCCAAACGAGAGGCCACGCGTTACCGTCGCTATGGTAACAGCTGTTGTTTGGAAACCAATAAGAAACAAACTTTGATCATACGTCGAAAAATTGTTGTAGTGTAGTGTAAAGGAAATCGAAGCTTGTCTTCTAAAGGAAATTTTGATTTCAACAGTTACACCTCAAAGCCAAAAAACTGAAACGAGCCTCCTTAACCTAGATGCTTGTGACTTGCAACCACTTCCTTACCTTGATAGTTATTCCAAACAATTCGGATGAAAGTTTAAAGAGTCCCTCAAGAACCCTACGAAGCAAGAAAAACAAACAAACGAACGACAAACACACAAACGAACGAGCAAGAGAAAATTAAATTGGAAACGAAAACAAAACGAGAAACTAGTTACTAAAGACGGCTTCTGTAGTCGGAACCATCAACTAAAGTGAACATGTTGTGTACAGAACATCCAGAAAAGAAAATGTACTTATTGACTGAGTGGGAGGGCCGGACGAGAATTGAAATATTTGGCTCGAGATCATGGCGTATGCGTCATGACCGAGAGCCAAATATTTTCCGTCCAGCCCGACCTGACTCAGTCAATAAGTGTTTTATCATATGGCCTCTTTAGACTCTTCATTAGGACGTAGAAGATGAAGTTTTTACAAAAAAATTCGACAAATGTTCATTGAAAATTGAGGTAATATGTTGTTTGCATTTGTTTTCTGGTTGTAAAATAAACTTACATGGTTGGACGCGACGAAACGTGTACGGTCCTCATACGGGATTTTGATAATAGTTTAACAGTGAAAGCACGCGCGGGGTCGTACGGGTCATATGATAACATGAACTCTAACCTCGGTAATGGGAAATATGGTCTCAAATCCTCATCAGAAAAACTGAAACGAATCAACATCAGTAAGATTAAATCATCTTTCTGCAAAAATTAAAGTCAAAGTGGGGCATAATCAGGTAAACATTTAAAAGAATACAGTTCCATCAAACCTGAACAAATGCTCCTTTTGTTTTTGTGACCAGAACGGTACGTCCCAGTGCTTTAACTCTCCAACAAAACCATTGTCATGGGCAAAGGCCTTGGAAAGACAGAAATGGCACAATTCATTAAAGTGGTTATCAAATATTTATCGTCCATAAAAAGAAAACCTGGCCAGTTGCGACCGCCAAAACATCGGAACAACCAATCAAAATAAAAATTCGACGCAACTGAAATCAGTTCAATTGACATAAGACTTCACCCTAACAACATCAACAGGGACAGTGGAATTGAAATTCCTGAAGAGTGGATGCCCACGATCAAACACCACAACAGCCGATCAGTACCAAAGCAAAGATTGAGCCCAAACATTAGCAGCCATGGAAACATGATCAATTGACAATGGTTTTTGCTGATGCACTACGCTGAAGCTTTACACCAACACTACGAAATATACTAAGGGTAAAGAACTGCAAAATTACTTATACATCCTTTTTCACCTGAAGAGAGTATAATTCTGATTCTGCTGCTCCTCTACTTTTACTTTGTAAGTCGGTGATCATTTTCCAAACTTCTGCAGGGCTTCCAGCCATTTTAGAATCCAGCGACAAGAAAGCATAGTTCTGAAATCCCAGAAGGCTTGCTTTTTCTTGCCTGTGATGTGACAACAAAAAAATACTTTGATTTATACAATGGACGGCGTAAAACGCGCGCTTTGATTGGTCTAGAAGAGTTTGAGACTATAGTATAGACGCACGATCGATTGACATCATGAGCCGAAGAAAAGTCAAGAAAACAGTGTATATAACAAATAGATTCCATTTGGCAGAGCGTGGGTATTCTGGTAATGAACGGAAGACGGTAAGAACATCAGTCACGCTACTCGCGTGCGGCTGGTAGCTTAATTTTTTGTTCTTACCACATTTTGACGTCAAATTTTTTACCAAGGTTGAATCCCAATTCCCCTTGTCTCCTAGCCCTAATTATTAATAACTACCTCTATTCAGGGGGTGGGGACAATTTTTCAGGGCCTCAAGGCCATGTTTTCACCTCCGTTAGCTGGACACGGCAACCACTCAGGACATGACTGGCTGCAAAGAGGATCGCCGCCTCGTTCTCTCCTATATTTCCCATATCCGTTCGTGTGAGCCATATGGGGATAAAGTGCGACTGCTTGCAATCTATTCTTTTTCAGAACACTTACCTTAATTTTCTTATTTTCTCAATGATTTCCGAGTTGTCGTTATCTCCTTGTGATGCTCTTGTTATATATGCCATGTACATTTTCTCTCGAAGGCCTCTATTCTGACTGTCAATAAAACAAAGCAAAACAAAGAATAGCGACGACGCTACAACTGAAAAAATGAAACTCAGACCACCTCAAATTAATCTCTAGCTTAACGATACTTTGTTTGTTAATTTTTGTTATTTTAAGAACAAGGCAAATCTAGAAGCGATATTGAATGAAAGCTTAAAGCAATTTAAATTTGTTTCAACGCGCTTTCAGCATTTTCCACACTTTGAACAACGCGCTTAACGGTTTCAACATTTCGTTGAATAAAACGTTGAACGACTGTTGAAGTAAACTTTAAAACTTGATTAAGCGGGCTTTTGCTTGCTATAGTGGGAAACTACAAGAGAAGAGAAACTGTCTAGTGATACATGTAGCAGGTGAATCATCCAGCTATACCTGTATTTCATGAAAGGTTCAAAACAAGGCAAATCCAAAGTGAGTTTCCAAGGTCCGGAATTCGGATCAATTGCTTTTCTGCCAAAACAATTGAGAAGATACAATAGGAAAATATTAATTAAAATCTGCCCAGTAATACATACAGAAATAATAACATTGCTACTAAGTTACACAGGAAAGCGGGATTCCAATGACTTGTTATGATATGCTATGTTCACTTTGCTCGCAGCAGAACGAAAACCCCGTATATGGCACAAGGTCTTTGAGTTGTTAAGACTGGAGACCACGAACGATAAAGATTGGCGCTGCCGTGCCAAAAACAGAAGAGAGAAATGGTGGTTTTTCATCTTTTCTGTAACAAACTCAGTAAATCGTGCTCTGTTATCATGGTGTTGAATAATTAAACAATTATCCTGTTCAGACTTGCGGAATATCCCCTGATTTTAGCCAACTCAACCGTCGGCCCCTGTCGGCTAAGGGTAACTGTAGGGTAAATAGTTTTCTAATATAGTTTTTTTTGCAATCAAAAAATTGCAAAACAGCTCTCTTCAGACTGCGTTTCAAGACCACGCATGTTCACGGGAGACAAACACCATAAATAGGGCCTTTTTTGCGTTCTTGTGCCCTTACAAAACATGGATCCACAATGCCTTCTGCAAAACCACTGACATCTGAAAAAAAAAATTGGATTGCCAGGGTCAACATTCAAGGAGCAACAACCAACCTGGGTCCTACTGTATTTCCATCGTCATCAGCTGCTGCCTCGGATGCTAACTTCAAAAGAGACTCTGGTAATCCTACAACGTCCCGAGGTTCAGTCAAGACTATGGAGAAGGATTTCGTAGCATCCAATACATTGTTACTAAAAAGGAAAGAGAAGATGTGGTGGTAAAGGAGATTCCTGTTCATCATGGTAGGTACATTAATGCAATACACTACTGTATCTTTTGTCACATGATGTAGTCACCTCAGATGGAAAAACCGAGCAGAGAAAGGATTTATCGAACACTCAATCCCGCTGATTTGGTTTTAGTTCAACTTTCGAACAAACTAACAAGAGAGTGCATGCAAGTGCCATGCGAAAATCACTTTTGTTTTCTCTTATTGTTTGAGCCGAGTCGAAATATTAATCGTTTCCTCGAAATCCGGCATCGAGATCCTCGCAAAATTCTTCGAACGCCTCCAAACTCGATCCTCGAAACTCGAACCTATAACCTCGATACTCGATTCTCAATACTGTAGCTTCGAGGATCGAGGATCGAGTCAAGACTGTCAACTTACTTTAGCACGGTACTGTATAAGATAGAGAAAAGTCTGTAGTAAGAGTAATTGTTTTCTTGTAAGGCAACATTTACATAGAGGCTCGCTACCCTACTTTGGCAGTAAACATTCTGGTTCATTACTTTAACCGAGATCTTAGCTTGTTAGGGGTAGACAGGCCGGCCAATACGTCGAGATCGAAGACAACGATCAAGTCGGCTTTGAAAAGGATGGGGTGAGGACAATGGCCAATAAAAAGAAGTGCGCAAAAAAAACAACAACAAACAAACAAATAATAGAAAATGACCCAATTATTAGGAATAAATTCCGTTTTGTTTTGGAAACAACCAATTGAAAACTACTCCAAAAGAAAACAATGCAAGTTGCACGGTGCAGTGTTTACGAAAAACGAGCGTTGTGCTAAGTTTTATTATAATTTACTATAATTTTACTGGTTTCCGTTACCTGAATTTGTTTGACAGTTCAGCAAGTTTCAGTTGAAGAGCATTAAATTTTTCTTTTTCCTTTCCCTTCAAATCCACTCCTCCATTTCTGGCTGACCTCAAAAAAGAGGTCAAAACACGCTGTTGTCCTTCATCAAGGCTGACTTGGTTCTCTTCAACTTTCTTGTCATAAAGAGAACAGGTAAAAAAAGGAACAGGAAAATCAACCACAGTCTAAGAGACCACACAACCAAATAGTTCAAAATGAGGTGAAAAGGATGTATTGGTAGCCTTAAGGATATCCATAGTACAAATAAAAAGATAGCAAATACATATTTGGACCCCAAGACTCTACTTTAAAAATCAACGAAAGGTTTGACAATTGCTTGAACTAAAAGTTGAAGGGTTCAGTTGGACACAGGCTATGTAGGTGAATATTTGGCTTACAAGGCTTTTCCATATTTTTCCAAATTTAGTTTCCCTTTTAGGCATTCAGTATGCTTTCAAATGAAGAATGATCCTCGCAGTTGTGAACGCAATTTATGCAATTGCGAAAAGAAGCCTGAAAAAAATTCAGGACTTCAACGGGGTTTGAACCCGTGCCCTGGTGATTACCGGTGCGATGCTCTAACCAACTGAGCTATGAAGCCACTGACGTTGGGAGCAGGTCAATTGTGGGTTCATAATTATGTTCCCGTGAAAGAAATGAGTGTGAATGATATATGAAATAAATTATACATGAACTGTGCATGCGGAAATGAAATCAAATGAAGAATGATCCTTGCAGTTGTGAATGCACTTTATGCAATTGTGAAAAGCCTGAAAAAAAAATCAGGACTTCAACGGGGTTTGCACCCATGACCTCGCGATTACCGGTGTGATGCTCTAACAAACTGAGCTATGAAGCCACTGACGTTGGGAGCAGGTCAATTGTGGGTTCATATGTTGCCGTGAAAGAAATGAGTGTGAATGATATATGAAATAAATCATACATGAACTGCAGAAATTGCGTTCACAACTGCGAGGATCATTCTTCATTTGATTTCATTTCCGCGGTTCATGTATCATTTCTTTCATATATCATTCACACTCAGCATGCTTTGTTGGTTAGTTTGGACTGAAGACCTTGGTAGCTTCAGGAAATTAGCTTATGACTCTTAAATGACAGTGAAGCAACTTTGAACTGAAAGAATAGAATTCAAGAAAGTAAGAAATTCTCTTTTCCTCTCAGATCTTCATTGACTAGCAAGAAAAAATACACTCCATTCCCCCCCCCCCCCAAAGGTTCTCATACTCTTTATCATATATGGGTTCGTGAGTTTGTTCCCCGTGTATAGTCATTTCCCTTCACCTCAAAACCTGCCATTGCCTACTTACATTTCAACCTAAATATATTTGTATGTACATTCTGATTTCAGTGAACTGTGTAATCAAAACAGTGTGTCAATAAAAAGAACACTATGCAACAAGTACATAATTGTTCATGGTAAATGTTGTCACATGTGTACTGGTAAGTATGATAATGATAACAAGAGGCAGACTTCAATAATAATACCAGGGTTATTACAGTTAATTGAATTAAACACTCTCACCTTGAGTGCATCATAGAATGGGACACTTTGCTTCGCTTTCATAGCTGCTCTAACAACCAGTGGCTGAACCTAAAAAAACAAACAACAAATGTTGATAATTACATGTACCTGTACTGTATATAAGAATGGAAGTGATGGCGATAGTAATAGTGATGGTGGTGGTGACTGTGATGGCGACAGTGACAGCAACTGTGATGGCGACAGTGATGGTGATGGCGATGGTGATGGCAATTATGGTAGTGATAGTGGATTATGTACAATTATATGAGGTAATAATCAGCATAAATAAGCCCAGATTCAATGTCATAATTTATCTTTTCAAGTTTATAACAGTGTTAGTCATAATTCAATCTTTGCAAAAGACACATGTATACATGTACATGTAAGTAGACCAAAAAAATAAAAATTATTTAGTTAGGGCCAACCATGCAAAATTGTTAACCTTGAGAAGACCTGTGACAATAAGGACAGTGATGATGATCATGATGACAATGATATAATTATTTCTAAAGGATAATTTCCCATGGGCTCAATTATATTGCACTATAATTATATCAGTTAATCCAAACTTAACCTTCAAGATAATTCACTTAAGATGGCTAGTCTAATAGTGTACAATGTAGGATTGCTACCTAGGGACCATGGAAAGATTTCTGGGAGTTACACTGTAACAGAAAAGCTCAGAAAATAATTATGTACATATAAATGGAAAAGAAGTCCTAGAGAAAATGGGTTATGAACCAGTTACATTAAGAAGCCCTTTAACCCTAGATATGCCATACTTTTTCTGGGGATATACTAATTTTGCCACACTTAATTAGGCTACTTGTTATGCAGGCAGGAAAAATGTTATAACTCAGCAACTAGCCAGCCAATTTCAACAAACAAGGTATCATTTTAATTGTCAACAAATTTCCTTTCTGTTTATGAAATAAATTATAGACAAACAGACAGTTTCCATGGTAACCTGGTTCCCATAGCAACAACAAGTACATTTGTATAAGAAAAACAAAAAGTCATGCCCCTATTGTGGGCTGCAAGAGTTGAGCTACAAAACTAAACTTTGCATCATCTAAAAGTTCTTCAAATGGGAAAGGTTGAGAACACTTGAAAATATTATCTTAAAATTACAACATTGTAAAAAAAGTTGTTTTATCATGTGAACAATGATAGGAAAAATATGCAAATTAGCTGCATCCACAGAATGTCTATCTTTCGATCCTGAATATCAAAATGGTTTGTACACCAAATGTTTTCTAACTGTAGCTTGAACTGGAAAGTTTCAAATAAAGTTCACTACATGATGCTAACCCTCTTTTCCAAATACAGACTGAGAGGACTAGGCATTGAAGCAGCTCATGACATGCACCGGTCAAGGCGACTACACTACAGCTGTATATCTTTGACAAATAACAGTGAAAAGTAGTTATTATGACAGCCCATTAAAAATTGAGTTTCAAAAGTAGCTGTCTGTTTATTTTCTCTTTTTGGTAACATGGTCCAGCTGATCAAAGCATTTCAGGTGTACCCCAATGCCACAACCTTCACACTGAATACGGCTCCTTTTTCTTCCTCCAGGAGTTGAGCGGTCAGAGCAAACAATGCAGTCCCTTCTCTTTTTTCCAGGGAGGAAGACAGCTCTATGAACAAGGTTTGCTTGTCTCACTGGGATTGGGATAGCCACTGGTTGATCTACAGGTGTAGCACACAACTCCACCAAAGTACACATAAACCTAAAATGTGTGAGCTTCCACTGGGCTGAGGTGTTTTGCTCATACAATATGTATGAACAAACAATGCCATTCTGCCGATTATGGAAAAAAAAGCACTTTTTCCAAAATTTATGAAATGGTCGCTTTCCAGCAACATGATCCACCATTTGATCTAGGAGGCCCACTCCTCCATGTTCTAATTGTAAAGGGATACTGTTTTTGGCAACTCCTTTGTCTGACCATTGCGACAGGTGTGGTTGATCATCTGAGCACCACTCCCTGTTGTTAGCATAAGACAGGGGTTCTTCTGTGACGACTTTTCTTTCCATGATAATGCAAGCAAGGAGCCTTTTCTCGCATAAAAACATTCTCCCACTTTGGGTTTGGCCGACTTCATCATCACAGGGACACCTTTTCTGTTTGCCCTCAGTGTGCCTGTTAGAAGAGTCTTCTGTGTGTGCAGCAATTCAGCCAAAGTCGGGCTTGTATAGAAGTTATCTACATAAAGATGATAACCTTTGTTGAACAAACTGGCCTCTAACATCAGCTCTCTAACAACATCATAAGAATGGCCAAACTGAGACGCAGGCTGACTGCACTTCTTTCCACAGTAGACCATTGTATGCAGGGGATAACCTGAAGAGGATTCGGTTACAGCATACAGTTTTACTCCCCACTTGTGGTGGTGCTTATTTGGAATGTATTGTATTAGTTCAGTTCTGTTTTTCAATCCTATCAGACTTTCATCAATAGATATCAATTGCTTTGGAATATAGTGTTTCTTACATGCACACTAGTTTAGCGCATCAAGAACTAACCTGAACTTGTGTAATGGGTCGTAAAGTGCATTGTCCCTTTTTGCTTCTGGTTGTGTATTGTCAAAACAATGGAGGTATTTTGAGATCAACTGAAAATTATTTCTAGACATAACATTGCCAAAATAGGGTGTAGAAAGGCAGGAAAATTTAGTGTTCCAATACATTGTTGTGTCCTTCTTCTTCACAAGGCCCATGAGCAGTGTTAAACCCAGATACTTCTTCACAGCAGAAACACCGAAATTGCAAGTGTCCCAGCCTGATTCCCTGCTTCTCCTTCACTGACCTTGTTCTCCTCTCGTTTGTTGTTCTGCATATCTGCGAGTTTCTGCAACAATCTTGTTCAGAATTTCTTGTGTAAGGAACAAGGAAAAATAGATCAATGGACTTGATTGGCTGGAAAGAGCATATTTTGCACTCCGGGATCAAGAACAACGAAGTTGATTTCATCAGGATCATCCTCTGGTGGATAAACGCATGTCCAAAGTGCAGCTCTTTCAGGAAAGTTATTCAACTCGTCATCACTACTTTCTTCAGATTCCCAACTATTGCTGCTTTCTTCTGAGGAAATGTCATCGCTGTCAGATGTTTCAGAGCCTTGTTCATACTCTGAGTCTCCATCTAAGTCTTCGGAAGAATTTGCTGGTGAACCTTTGCATGACGCCATGATGTTTTCATGCACGCTTTGAAAATTTCGCAAAAATGTCGGAAAACAAGCAATCTTTGTCACGAACGGCCTCGAGCAATGGCCAACAAAAATCGAAAATATATTCTTTTCCTTTATTGGTCATTAAAAGACAGTATTTTAAGAGTTAACCAATCACAGCTGCGTTTAGAAAGTAAGGCCGATCAGATCGGCTGCGGCAAATCTAGGAGTTTATCGATGGGCCAATTAAATTGGCCCTCGGCATATCTAGGGTTAAGAAACTTAAGAATTGCCGGCCATGGTTGGAAAAGTGATGTACCACTTATACAAGACCTTAGGTTTCAGTAAAGGGTTAGGTTGACATTGAAAGTAGCTGTTTGCAAATACTCACTGCTAGATGTTCAGAGTCCTTGAACATCCAACTTATAAACCAGATCCATAAGAAAACCATTTTACAACCTTGACAATAATTGTTTACCATGATGGTAAGAAGAACTTTGTAAGAATAAGTAAAATCAAATGAAGAATGATCCTCGCAGTTGTGAACGCAATTTATGTAATTGCGAAAAGAAGCCTGAAAAAAATTCAGGACTTCAACGGGGTTTGAACCTGTGACCTCGCGATTACCGGTGCGATGCATCGCATCGCACCGGTAATCGCGAGGTCACGGGTTCAAACCCCGATGAAGTCCTGAATTTTTTTCAGGCTTCTTTTCGCAATTGCATAAATTGCGTTCACAACTGCGAGGATCATTCTTCATTTGATTTCATTTCCGCAGTTCATATATGATTCATTTCATATATCATTCACAATAAGTAAAATGTTAGATCAATGTTAAGAGCAACTGTTTCCATTAAATCTTCTGTCCTTGATTGGCAGATGAAGGGTCCAGAACTACCTCAAGCCCTACCTTTTCAAAAGCAGTTCTCAATTCTCGACTGTTACGAACTCCATTAAGATGTGAGGTCACTCCCCAAGCATAAGTTAGTTGACTACCGATCTTTTCCAGTGGTTCAAATATTACTGTCCAAGGATTATCAAGCATTTTTTAATTATTAGCAAAATCTGAAAACAACACAAGAAAAATTTAGTTTCACAATAAGTTAGCCCATCATCATCATCATCCTCATCATAATACACCACTGTACTGGTAGGCAAAAAGTTGAATCTTAAGGTGAAGGCACAAAGACCTTGATAAAATCCTACCTTGATCAAATCTTCATTAAATATTTCTTAGAATCCTACATGTCAAACGAAGTGATAATAGCAATATATAATAATAATAATAATAATAATAATAATAATAATAATAATAATAATATACACGAAAAAATTACTCAATTCTGATTGGCTAGAAAAGCAGTGCAGTTTTGCTGTAACACAGTGCAAAAACGTGTAACACGAGTGCAAAGCTGTAACACAGTGCAATTACAAATGTATTTTGATTGGTTTAGAAACAATAGAAATTTGAATGAGCCAATCAAATCATAGCTGTTTCTATAGCAACAAGTTCACGGTAAGTTTGAGCCGCGTTGAAAATTGTGAAAAACATCAAACAATGGCCGACATTTTGAGCAGCTTTCCTTTCGCAGAGGAGTTGAAAATTATAGCTCTAAAAACGAGCACGGTGCGAAAAGCACTGCTTTTCAGCTCTTTGGCTGTCTGTTTGGAGAAAGTGATGTCTACAGAAGGGAATTACTGACGAAATCAAAAGTTATCAGTCCGTTGAACTTGAATAACACTTCACTCAAGCCATTTTACGTCGAGAAAACAACAACAAACAAGACAAAGGTCATGAACCAGAAATACTGAAGGTAATGATTATACAGCATCAAACAATGGCTGAGGACTGCTTTTCGGCTGTCTGTTTGGAGAAAGTGATGTCTACAGAAGGGAATTACCGACGAAATCAAAAGTTATCAGTCCGTTGAACTTGAATAACACTTTGCTCAAGCCATTTTACGCCGAGGAAACAACAACAAGACGAAGATTATGAACCAGAAATACTGAAGGTAATGATTACACCGCATTTGATAGACACTTGAAAAATGAAGTAGCCTTATAGCTATAGCATACAACTTTTCAGATGGTTTTTGCGGCTTAAAAACTTTAAAAACATTGACTAAACTGTTGTTTTGACCTGCGCGTGATGAATAAATTATTTTTGCACGTGGTTCACCTGCGTTGCTTATGCAACACAATTTTTTCGTGTATATTACTAATGACACATGACACATGATTTTTCTCGTGCAATTTGGAATAAATAAGCACTTGTAAATTTTTTCAAAGACCACAAATTGCACGAGCCCGTAATTTTGTTAGTCTTTAAAAACATTTTCTTGTGCTTATTTATTCCAAATTGCACTCGTAATCATGTGATTACCTATACTAATAATAATAATAATAATAATAATAATAATAATAATAATAATATAATATAAACCTTTTAACAATAATTAATTTTCTACACCGCAAATTCCTTATAGCGAAATATAATTTAATCGCCTTAAAAATACAACCCTGAACGTAAAAAGTCAATCGAATTATGGCGTCAATTATAGAATTTACTTTTAGTTTCACTTTACCGTTTAACTTTCTTTCAAACTCCACAAAGTCATTTTCAAACTGACCAGACAGATTTTCAATCGCTGGTATCACATGAGAGGGATGAATTTCGTTGAACCGCGGTAGGATTTCTTGGCTTAAAATAGGATTATAATCATTGAAAGTGCAAAGTGGACGCTTAAGAATTCTTATCTGCGAAAGAAGTGTGGAAAGATGGAAACATCGGAGCTGATTTGTCCAGAGGTTTGCAAACTTTGGAAGGCTCACTACGGCCGCCATTTTGCAAATCCGCTGGTCAAAAGGAGCAGAGGCGCATTAGCGTGTCCCCAGTCTTTTCTGAAAGTTAAGGTAGGTACGGACAAAGTGCACAGAAGACGGAACGGCGCTTCTTGTTTGCGTTGGCTACCATCTTTTACCAGTAAAATTTCACATTCGGTTTTATTCAAAGTGAAAATGAGTTTGTAAATGCCTACTGACTGCACAGTCTTTGTCCTCATAAAATCAAGCCTTATAACAAAGGTACATCGTGAACATCAGAAAACAAGTTTGCGGAAATTACTCCACGGGTGTCGATTTCCATTCTTACGCAGATCGTTCGTGGTTTCGTCAAACAACGGCTAACCACCGGCGAATGCCGGGAAGTGGCAGTTCTCTTCAGCAGACGTTCGTGGGGAAGGAACGCGTGACGAGCCCAAAGAGCGTCTGCGTAGGAGGCTACAGATAGTGAGGATGAAAATGGATTACAACTTGCGAAAGCTAGTCCAAGGTTTTTTCAGCCTTTATCTTCTCTGCTGGAGAAATCAGCAAACATAAATTATTGATGTGTTCCCACCATGAGGAAGAAAGGCGTTGAAGCCATTTTGCAAGTTGTAGCAAGTTTTTTAATTGGTTCCAAGTAGACGTTGCTTCCGTCATTATTATTGCTCTTACTCATTTGCTGAATTGGGTGGTAAAAATGCCCTGTAAATAAACTAAACGAGAGCAGGGTGCACTCAACAAGGGGAAAGTGGGTACATTAAGTTGATTTAGGAAGATAAATAAAGCTAAAATATCCTTGAATCAGCGATGGTGAAGGAATCTAGTAAATGCATTAATTACTATTCTACGTAAGCAAGAGGCGTAATAAAATTTGTTTCCCGATACGTCCGCTTTTGTTTCTAAACTGATAGACTTTTTGAAATTAAGATATCCCAAGGAGTATGACTGGGAGTTTCCCTCTCTGTCCTATTCTAGCTCTTAGCGCCAGCCATTAAATGGCACAGCCAACTTTCTGTTGCGCTCTTACCTCAGTACAATAACTTAAGTTTATATTGTGGTAAGCAGAAAAATTTAAACACTCTCCCATACAGATATTTTGTAATACAATAGTTATTCATGATTGTTTTCAGATCTGCCAGAGCTGACGGGACGAAATAATAAACCTCAGACTTTATTCAGCCATGCGCATTGTATACTAAACATCTCTTTTGAAATTCTTAACGAATGGTCATTTTTCAAGTGTAACGGTAGTTTAAAGAAACCTTGAAATTTCCTTCATTCACGATAAAGTCTTCCCTGAGTCGACGTCCAATTTCAGATGATGAAACCATTTAACTTCGTTTGCGGGACTCCGTATCTCGAGGCCTTTCAAGGGGTAGAGGTGACAAGCGACATATGGCTACGAAAACAGGCGACAATCCTCTCCCAAACTCCGACAACCGACAGAAATTGGTTGAAAACGCGCAACAGTTTGTGACAGCGACAATTCACTTTCCATTCCTCATTGTTTTTTTTGCGAAAGCGACATTTGTCCCTAACGAAATCAGCGACAGACAGAGTTGTAAACGAGCGACAAGGCGACACCAGACCACCCCTTGGAAGGCCAATATCTCCGGTCTGGTGAGCCAGGAAAGTCAAGAATTTCAAGTCCAAGAGTTGCAGAAGTGACCAAACACGCTAGTCTTTCTTATTCTAACTATCCGGACGCTTGTAAAAGCACTGAAACCCAAAAAAACCCATACCACTGAATTAAACAGTAAAATAATAATTTTAGATTAAAACCAAAATATAAAACTCAAGTTATCATAAAAACTTAATCAATCGTGAGTTTTAAACCAGTGCTACTCATTATAGTGGGTCCCTGTAACAGCTTCATTTTCCCTCTTTTTTCTGTTCTTTTCTTTTTTATTTTATTTTTTTATTTTTTGCTTTCAAGCAGCCATGAGACTTTTAAAGAAAGTCATCAGAAATTCTGGGACAATTTAATCCCCGATTTGCACTTGGAGGCTCTCGGACAAGGAGCCAAGAGCAGCATTTTTCTTTTGTTGTTATTGTTTGGTGTTATCTTGCAGGAAGGCGTCTATTATATATACTAGAAAAACAAAACAAGTTGTAAAATTTCTCTTCTTAAGCACCTATGATCATCGTTTATGTCAGGCTATTTAGATGCCGATAGTTGAATGCATCAATTTCACTAAGACGACAAATAGTTAAGTATCTTGTGAATGCGACTGAAAATTTACTGATATCAACGGCAAAGAAAATGACGCTCTTTTATGGAATACTATGAAAATAAAACTTCCATAAGGCTTGCTTCGCTGTGCTAAGGAAAAGAAGCCGAAAAATGAAATCACAAGAAACATTTACTGGCATCATATCTATACCTCCATCCCCATATGGCCGATAAGGGGGCAGTGTCACGCTATTGTACCATCACATTTAAAAAAGCTTAAAAATTGCCAATGCATCAGTGGAAACCTTAAAATAATGGTCTCGGTTTTGCTGCCAAAGACTGCAGTAGTACTGCATTGACACTATAAACTCCTGTATTCCATTAAAGATGAAGAGGGTGGAACTGGATTGAAATTTGAAAAAAATTGCCAGCTTTTTCAAAATTTCAAGCTATGCATTGAAAAATCACCAAAAAATTATTATGGTTAGCTTTCGCTACTAAAATTTCATTGGAATTATCTTGGTGATTCCGTAGGAGCATTTTTTTGCACAATAACAGGTAAAAGGCAGTAATTTTGGCAGAATTTAACCAAAAACAGCAAAAATCCCGGAGAAAAGAAATATTGGAACATGGCGTGTATGTAGTCGAACTTTACTGCTTATGGGGTGCAAGAAAAGAATTAAGTACCGAATAACGGATAATGAAATAAACCAAGCAAAGACACTTCTAAATTACATCCCTTTTATTAATCATTGCAAAATTCAACATTGTGTTCTTTTCTTTCCCATTAATCCAACTTGCAAGACAAAGCAAAACGCTATTTGACACGTTTTGCCGATGGGTGATGTAACGCAACGAACTTAAGTCTGAATTCCATTCGGGAGCCATTTTGGAATAAAGTAAGGATAGATCAGATCTCCACTTTTCTTCCGCTGCCAATTCTTTTCTTGCAAGCGAGGCTGAATAACCTTCATAAGGTGACAATAAGCAGCATTGACGAGATTGGCAGCCTTTAAGTCCTCTAGTTCGTTGCCGTAGTCAAATAATGAATCAAGGCGGAAAAGTCCCAGCGTGTTGAATCCACTTCCCTGGACCTGAAAGGTTTAAAACCGTGATAAACCCTCTATAGTAAATGTAGTCCAGCAAGAGCGTTTATTAAAATGAGAAGGGGTGGGGTGCGGAGCGCTAGTCTCAGGCGGTTGACCTTGTAATTCATTTGGTCTCAGAAGTGAGATACGAAATGTACCTGGGAAGTGTCACTGGCCATGAGTGCGGAAACTGGAAAATTATATAACGTTCCAATTTACTCCTGGAGTGTTCAAACGCAATCTCATTGTCCACAATCTTTGCGTCAATTGAGCAGAAGTCAGGAAACGTATCCTTTCAGTACAAAAAGTTCTTCGTTTCTCGGTAATGTATCTGAATCCGTTTGAAATCTCTTTTACTCACTGTTGGTCAGTCTTATCATGTCTTAAATCAGAATGACAAATACTTCTAATACTCACAGCAGACAATACCCTGTTTGGCAACCGATAGACTGAGAATTCGCCTTCTCCAACTCGAGTATCGTCGTACAGCTTGGTCGGTAGGTTCGGTATGTACTCTGAGTAATCAATCGTTACGTAGTTAACGGCAGCATGATAAATGGTTACGTGAGAGAGAAAACGGCTCAGAATGGCACAAAGTTCTCGTTTAGTGTTGATACTGGCAGGAAATTCTTGAATCTGTAAAAGATAATTTAATGGAAGTTACTTGTACGAACTGAACGAAATGAAATACGTCGTGAGATATAGTGAAAGGTGGTCTCAGTTAAAGTTTTATGTTTGGTCAAAGTGTAACTTACTCTTCCAATTCCACCGTTCGGTCCAGTTCCTTCTAGGGACAATTCATTGAGGTAAGATTGAAGTTCCATGTCCTCTTGCACGACTTTATCGTTTCTGTAATACCTAAAAAGAACGACAATGCTTCACTTCAGCTTTCTGTTATCAACAAATGCTGCATGTTTTCCGGCAATTTACTTTGAAAGCAGCTGGAGTCGTTTATGAAAAAGATTCAAACTGACTTACATTTGAATTAGGTTTAAGGAAAACACTGCACTCAAATTAAATGAGATTTAGAATGTCTCTTATACAAGTGAACAAAGTTAATGGGGAAATGTGGAAAGTAGGCGATTTATACCGTAAATAGGTAACCTTAACCATTGATAATCAGGATGGCAATGGTTGCGACTTAGAAAAAAAAGTCGGGCCTCTGTTTTCCAGTTTTAGTTTGTCTTTGGCAAGTAATCTGCTATATACTTTGCATTCATGTTAAGAACGTTAATGTATCTTGTTGTCTTTGTATTGAAGGTCCAAGATCATTGTGCCGGTGCACGGAAATGGCTAGTTTTGATTTTACCCAAATTTAATTCTAAAGTATACAAATAACCGGGCACAGCTCCTTCAAATTCTGGGGATATGTACACTTACAAGTTGACGTATTTCTCAACCATGGTCTCGATAACTCCTAAGATTAAGTGCCCGTCGTCTCGAAAAGGAAAGTATGGAAGTAGTGTCCTGTCATCAAGCCCACGTTTCTAGCAGAGTAAAAATATAAATGTATGTTGTTAAAGAAAGAAAGAAAGAAAGAAAGAAATGTTAGAAATGGGAAGGGTAAGTTGCAAATTAGAAATGGGAAGGAAAATACCACACAAAAAGGGGCAGTACTTACTAAGAATTATAATAATAAAAGTTCTTAAAAACGAATTTTACATATAAATGTCTCGATGCTTTTTACAACTAATAAGAAAAGTAAAAGACTTGTAGGTGTATTTTAGCCTTTCACTTTTGGGGTTGATATTCAGTCATTTAGTTATTCGTTTCTTATTTTTTTAGTCTGTAAAGTTTAACTATCCAACTAAGATTACTTGGTGATATTTATTGTTTTCGTTTGTTATGTCATCTTAATTTTTATTATTCAATATTTTATGAAACTAAAACCAAAGAGTTTTGTTTAACTTAGTTTTTAAGTGCTTTCGCTTACGGCGCGCCGGCGCTTCTTTCCTAGTTATCATGCGAGATAATTGCATTTGAATTTTATATTTGGTTGTGCAATTCCTTTTTTGTATTAAATCACTGTAATATTTTTTAAATCTCTTTATATGACTAATATTGTTCTTTCCTGGGCGAGATATGCTGAGACTTTTAGGAAACTGGCTCAGCTAATTTACTGAAAAGAAGTTTTTATCAACATACCTTGATGTTCCTCCTGTAGTCTGTTATTCGCCATGTCGTTAATGGATATGCGTCTCGAAGGAGTTTGTAGGCACCTTCGTTCCCGTATGCAAACAACAAATCTGCCAGCTTAAAATCGCCGAGCAGATTAGGAACTCCAAATGTGTTGGGAACAAGAAGTTCTCTGCACTGGTACTTGAGCATCTGGTTGAGCGGATGCTGGTATGACAAGGTTCGTTTTAAGATGACACAGAATGGTTCTATCATAAAATGAACCTGAAACAAGGGTTAAAAGTTACTACAAACTATATAACTTAACTGTATCAATATTAAAGTATGTATAACCACAATCTTGGTAAAAAAAAAAAAACATAAAGCTACTTGAGAAAACAGACCATTTGGATCCCGAAAATTCGTCTCCAGTGTTTGTGGCTCAATAACATTAGTAAAGTAAGTTTTTCTTCCCCATCCCATATTAATTGTAAAATTTGGGAAGCGACCATGCTAAGAAAACGTTTTAGCAAGGCGTACACAAACGTGATTTGGTTCGAGAGGGGGGAGGGAGTTTAAGCTCAAGTTTTTTTTTTTTTTTTTTTTTTTTTTTTTGCTTTTTTTTGTGCCTGCGTACAAAGGTTTCGAGACTCTTTTCGTAACAGTTTAATCCAAGATTGCGGAGATCTTAGTGTTCTAATTCAAATGAAAGCCTGTAAACAAAACGTCTCAGACCTCCCCATGATTCTGTTTATTATGTCCAATAATTAATTTAAATAAAATCTATTGGGTACGTTGGTGGTGTAGTTAGCTACTTATATTGTACAACACGGTTGTAACTTAAGTCTATAGCTGAAAATCGGTTGTTTATTGAGCGGCTTGGGGAAAATTATAAATAACAATGAACAGCAATGGAAAAGTTTGAAACCTTAGTCAGCGGATGAAATTTATAAGTGCAACCGTTGAAATTAATGCAACTGAGCAGTACTTGTATGTGATGCTAATTGTTGCATCGAACAAGTTAATTAAAATGTTTGATCCGATTGTGTTTCTCTCATCCATTTTTCCTTGGTGTTTTTTTCATCTAATGTGAGGGTGGAAAATGCAGTACTAAAGCAAATTTTACCGACAAAAAGGTTCAAAAATCCGAATTTGAGAAAGATGGCTGTTAAAATGTCATTGACAAGGGAAACAACAGGTCACGTGAACAAGGAACCTTCATACCATATGCTTACCGAACGAATTGCTAAATTTCGCAAAAATGAAAACAAAAAAAGATGTCTTTCGAGGTATACAGTTACTTTGTATAGTAACTGAACTGATCGTGTGAACTGTGTTACTAAGACCTCAACGCTTTTTGTTCATAAATTCTTCCAGACTCAAGCACTGAACAGAAAGATTTTCTTGAGACTCCGAGAGCTAAAACATACGTTGAGAAGCGTTATAAATCTTTACATTTTATTTCAGCAGTGTCCTATCAAATTGGCTCTTCCCAAATATAAGCTTGTTACAATAAGAATGTCGCAAAGAATACATACCCTACCCAGGTGCTCCACGATTTGTGAATATCCTATGTCTGTTATCTGAACGTTGAGTTTGGCAAGCATCCAGTTGTCGCCATCTTTTGGAGTGTACACTGCTGAGTCTGATTAACACACCATTTTAGTTTTTTTAGCATGCCTTCGGTTAAAACAAAACAAATAAAACAAATAAACAAGCCAACTGAAACAAAACCACAGCATCTTGGACCTAACTCACATAAAAATTTAACATATGTCACGAAACAGTTTCGAAAGTTTTGTCATTAGCATTGTTTAATATGGTTCAGCAAAGAGGTGGATGAATCGTATTTGTCTAACATGTACATTGCTTGAATTGAAGGACGTTGCCCATATATCTGGTTGTACTGTTTTGAATATGAAGGTAAAATAAAAAACTTCAATATTTTCTCTTTAGTGAAAAAGTAAGGTAAAGGATAACATGGGTTTCGCTGGTTACGCGGTCTGTTTATACTTAGTTTAGTACGAGACACTCCGAAGGCTATAACTGGTCATTTGTTGTGTTACAGCATTTACTTCACCGCCAAAGTTGACTAATGATTAAATATTTTTTCAATGTTTATAAACCTGGTTTGTAGTCCATTTGAATGGCCACAGGAACAAGTTCGTTGTCTGACTTCCCAACAAATTTCGCAGATGCAAACAGGGCAATGGGAGACAGAAAGTTCCACATGGTCCGTCGAGGATCTTTGTCTGTGAGATCCATTTGTTTGGCCAAGTCGTCACATAACTCGTAGCGACAAGCGTAGATTCGCCCCTGCCTTATTTCCATTCACGGCACTGTCCTGTTTCAGCCTTGTGATTTCCCACTCGTTCATAAACATAAATTAAAAAAGAAAACGTTGTATTGTGCTCGGTGGGAAGAGAAGTGTAGATTAAGTTTAACTATGCAATGAAAGCTCAAAGACGTAGGATTAACAGGAAAATGGTGTGCGCTGTACGTTTTTAATTTGAAGAGCCACGGACTTATGTAGGATGCAGTGAAGGATTACTTACGCTTTCCAGAGAGTTCCTGGTCTTTAGGGCAACTTGGGCAGCAGTTTGCCAGTCAAACTTGGGATTCAGTGTCTCTTTCAACCCATTCCAATCCAGCCCTATTTGTTCTGATGAAAGATGGTAATGGATTACTGCCTTGAATATATGGACAAAATCACCACATTTACTTGATTCTTGTTTTTGTTCAGACAGTTAAGCCAAGAGTGGGCTGATGCTTAAAATCCGACGTTCAAGAGAAATATCGATATTCCGCGGGAATTAATTGCTCGTTGAGCGTCGATAACACTCTAATCATCTCTTGGTCACGTACGTTACGAGAACATTACTTGTTGTGTGCAAAGAAATTCTTGTCATGAACTCAATTTTTCCGGCATGCAAAGAGTCAAGTCAAATCGAGTGAATCACTGCATTCCAATAGTTCACACATAACTTTTAAAACGAGTGATGGCGTCGAATTATGGCTGGTAATTTTGCTTCGCTAATACATATCGGTGATGACCTCAGTCACATGGAATTAATTCAAGAGACTGACGAATGGGGTGTAAAAGTGCGAGCAAGCTGTAGAACTGACAGAGATTTCATTTTTCACATTTTTGACACGAATGTTGTCACGAAACGCGTTGTAACTGGTTGGTGTCTTGTTGTGACCTGTACGTGTTGTCTACTGCAACGTGCAGTGACTAAAAGTCCGGAAGTGTAAGTACAAAACTATATCATCTTCCTCAGTCGCCTTTTCCTGTAAAACGGTTTAAAAAGTGTGAGAAAAGAGCTCGAAAATCGTTGAATATGAATGAAGGGAATAAATTTGCAATGAAATTCTGGGCGAAGAGGCGCAAAGAGGTTACTGACACCGGCTAATTAGACTTTCGAAAATGTCCTTCGTCGCGGCCTAGAAAGCTCGCTCCTCTCGGCTTTATTGCTGTTGAGATTCAAGAGGTCAACTTGTAGGAAGTCTAGCCGCTGACAGGTAGACCCCAGTCCGTGGGAAAGATGTTTTATTACTAGATTAGATTTTTTCCATTATTACTCACTTGCTTAAGCCAGCAATCCCATTCTTCTGAAGTCTTATTTTTCTCCCACCCCATGCAAAGCATTATTTAGTTCTCTTGCAATTTGGGTTTTGTTATTTCTTTCTTGCAATGTCTTTGTTGTTGTAATAAACTATCTCATATCATTATTGCTTATCATTCTCGTGTATTCAATTGTCAGTTAAGTCACAAATATCAAAGATGAGCTGGAAACCTAAGAGTCATACTATGAAAAGCATAACTATACTGTATAAAGGTCATTCTTTTTTTCCCGAGATTACGTACGAACAACTGAAAATATACCAGGTATGTTTCCATAAGTACCTTCACAGTATCCCCACCAGCCCCCTGTGCCCCATACGTCCGCATAACACCAAGGACGTTTGCTGTCAACAGAGGTACATTTGTGATACACTCGACCATGGTAACGAAATGGAAAATGGCACCGCCTTCCATCCAGCGTCTTCACTGTCAAATAGCAAGGTGCGAAATTTAAGGTGGCTCAAAATGGTTTCATAAGTCTTTGACGGATCGATACTCCCAAAATGTTTATTTTGTTTTTTTGAACATGGTATCAATATTTGCCAATTAATTCTTAACAATGTGTGCTTAATTTTCTGATATATAAGGTTACCATGGCAACAGTACAGCCTCTTAAAAACACCCTAAATTTGGGCTTTATGTGCGTATAACTCAAAAACGACTTCGGTGACCCCCGATTTTCATTATTGAATTGCAATCTGCATATTAAAATTCTTTTTTCTGCAAAGTTTCAAAAAAAATCTGTACATGGGGTTCAGAGCCACCTTAATTTTTCGATGATTTAAAGTGGCTCTGAACCCCATATACAGAATTTTTTAAAAGTTTGCAGAAAGATGAATATTCACGTGCTGATTGCAATTCAATAATAAAAATTGGAGGTCACCGGACTCGTTTTTGAGTTATAGGCACATAAAGCCAAAATTTAGGGTGTTTCTAAGAGGCTCTACTGTTGCTATAGTAACCGTACATGTCAAAACATTGATCAGGAATTGTTGAGAAATAATTGGGAAATTTTTTGATACCATGTTCAAGAAAGCAAACAAAAAGTTGTGGCAGTATCGATCTATCAAAGAGTTGGTGTTTAAAAATAACCAAACCATTTTGAGCCACCTGAAGTAACAATATATAGCCATCGTGATCCTTATCATATCATTAAAGCAACCGGGTAACTTTGCAACTTAACTTAAAAACATTTTAGTAAACTATCTTTTTATTCGGTTTTCAGGAGAACAAAAAAACAGATTTCTCTTGGCCAAAAACAAGCTGTGTTACTGTAGTATTGTCAGCGAGGGGCAGGGGGATGTATGACTAACATTATATAAGCGAGAAAATTTAACAACACCAAAAAAATAGCTTTCGCTACCCTCCATGGCTTTGTTTTAAAGGGGCACTGTCAAGCTATTGTACCATTACTTTGAAAAGCTTAAAACTGGCAATGGATCGGTGGAAACCTTAAAATAATGGTGTAGTTTTGCTGCCAAAGATTGTAGTACCGCATTGACAACATAAATTCCTGTATTCCATCAAAGATGATAAGGATGGAAATGAATTGAAATTTGAAAAAAACTTGCTAGTTTTTTCAAAATTTCAAGCTATGCACTGAAAAATCACCCAAAAAAATTATGGTTAGCTCTCCTTGCTAGAATCTCATTGAAATTCATCTTGCTGATTCTGTAGGAGCTTTTTTTGCACGATAACAGGCAGTAACTTTGGCAAAATTGAACCAAAAACAGCATAAATCCCGGTGACAGTGCTCCTTTAAAGTGTTAAGATTAAACTAGGTCTGGCCGATACCTGGATAGCATACGTACTCTTAAACAGTAATTTAGAATTTTGCCATGAAATACCACGGGGGTCATCATGGCCTACAGATTATATACGGTTCATGATTTTTTTGCCTGCACAATATGCTCATTTGTCTCGTCTGAACTTTGAGGTTTCTGTGGTTTAACACCAAGGTCTACGCTTGTAGTCACTGGTACACTTGTATTATATGTTTCCACCGAATTAAAAATAGAAAATTGCATCAACAATTTGTTTCTTGGAATGGAAACACAGCCTGTGGTCTGACAAATTAGTAACCAAAGTCATGTTAACGTAATTTATCAGAATATACCCAGGCCAAACCCAGGAGCGCAGCTGTGCAGTTAACAACCCCTTTTTACTCTGAAATAGTGATAAATTACTCAACCAAAACCTGAGTAAGGAATCTACGGGAAGAGATGAAGAAAGCTACCCAGGTATGAAGTCATTTAGAACTCCAAACCTCCTTAGCACTGTTAGTAGGGTGGACGTGACTTTTCGATAGCTTTGAAGCTATTGGTTATTGCGACGATGGCAATGGTTAGAGACATGTTTTTATTAATTATAGAGTTAAATTATAGGACACGAAGGATAATGATAATAAATAATGATGGACGAAAAAGATAACATCACCGATTTAAGCAACAATATTACCTTGTCCATGAATGGTTACCCGCTGGATCGTCATTGGGTTCACACCTGCCAAGCGCTGCTGAGTGAAGTACTTGTCGTTTATCCACTCAATTTTATTGTCAGTAAAATCCTCGTATGTAGATGCTAGTCTAGCATACTCCTGAAAGCAGAAATGCCAAGCTAAGTAACTTAACTCATCCGGCGGAAATGTCCTGTTATGTTGCGAATCACCTTACCCTGTGAAGGGGGCGCAAAAGGAAAATACCCGCGCAGACTTCAGTCTTAAAGCAAGCACCGCCAAAATAAATTTGATTAGTTTGATTATAATTGTTAGAAACTTGATATCAAGTTTTTTTCCTTCTAACATGACTTAATGATTCCGTGGCTGAACATGATTTGAGCGGCATGCTTTTAAAAATGGTTATCTTTTTCTATGTTATGAAAATATAGATTCTATCATTTTAGTGTCTCCTTGCTGTATTCCATTCGATTTGCAACAATCCTACATAGTACATAGGCTGGGTTTACATTTGCGTTGTCCGAAAATTGTAAAAAAATGTCAGTGTCTAACACTAATTATTATATTTTGTGGCAAAAAGGTAAATTAAACTTGTTGGAAAACGTTCAAAACCAAAGCTAATTTAATACTAACAAAGGGATACGGTATGGCGGCTTTGCAGAACAAGTTATTCCTAGGTGGTGATAGCATTGTCTTCCAAATTAACGGACCACAAAAGGAAATATTTTTCAAAGCAGTCTATCTCCTCCGTGTTTCTTGATGTAGCTTCAGTGGTCTTTATGGAGGTTAATAGCGCCGGATGTAAGAACCATCAAATAGAGCAAGTAATTAAAATATAGGTAAGAAAACACTCCAGTATAGGGGCATAAATTTCACAATGCATTTTTTTACAACCATGACACTGCACACACATCTTACATAACGGGCGTTTTTCTCTTCCGCTCGCCTCGCGCTCGATTTCTCGTTCTTCCGCTTGGCTAAATAAGCTTTTGTTATGCAGGCTATTGCGAGCATCATACAGATAACACCAGTAGCTATTTCCAGAACTCTCAGCACGTTTTTCCAGCTCAGGCTACACAGTCTGTGTCGTAGGACACGATTTGGATGGGAAGGGGATATTAGAACAAGCACTTAGCGTTTGGGCACCTAGTGATAACAATAACTACGATGATAATGACAACGCCAATCCGACAACAAAGATGATTAGATAATGAGAACGGTAGAAATAGCGATACTGATAACATCAATAATGATAAGTAATAAAATATCAAGTTTTGTTTACCCCGATTAGTGGCTCCAGCACTGACTGAAAAAACTCTGACATTTTTAGGTATTCTGAAAGATCGTTGATCTCCTGTCCGTGGGTTTCATTATTGTACTTCGCTAAGACTGCTTCATTGGTTTTCAAAGTTTGGGTGTAGGCTTTGGCGTAGTATCTGCTGAAAGGGTCTCCAAAAACAATGGGTGCCAGCTCCTGTGGCGTCATGTTCAATCTCGCAAATCCATACAAGGCCGGATCGTGTTTCAAAGTGAAGGTCTTCTTGTTTCTAGCCAGAGCAGCATTTCTTAAGGCCTTGCATTTTGAAGTGGAGTGCCGTGGAAGAGACACTTCACAGCGCGTGGCTCCTGAGCAGTATACGTAACTTGAATAAGAAAAAAATAAGACGTTAAAATGTATTTTTGTAGGTGTTAAGTAATACTTTCTTTCTGACGTTTGACCAGAAACTCCAGGACTGTAAGAAGAACTGCCAACGAGAATCAAGCAAATATCCTATGCTATGATTTCAAGCTTCACCAGCACAACATGAAGTAAGGTTGCACCTGGAACCAGGAACCGGTGCATGCAGAGCATTACATGCAATGAGCATATTTTTTGAAAAGTGAACCCAAATTTTGCAGATTGATGTTTTCATTTTGGCCCAAGGTACACTGTCGAAATTTGATACACACATACGGAAGGTGGTCCATTTGACTTTCTTTTAGTGAGCATCCTTTTTCCTCCATTTCATTACTGTTGCTTACTTAATACTTCAATACTAATACTTTCTTCTCGAAATATCTTCCTCAGAAGAAGTGAGTAGTTGATGTACGCATTACAGGTTTTGATATTTCTAGTAGTAACTATTGTTTGGCTTTGCATTAAAATTACTTGTTTTACCTCAGCAGCCAATTTACTGTATTGATTTCAAGTTCTGTTTGACTTACCTTGTTGCTGTTATCAAGGCCAGGAAAGCTAAGCCGATACCCTTCATCTTGATGCTGGAAAAGAGCAATGATAAAAGAGTTTGCGTGGCCCCTCTTTAAAAGACAGTAATTTATTATTAATAAATATTTAATGAGGCTCGAAGCATTGTTGGATATCATATGCTCAAAAATGCTGTGAGCCAAAGTGATTATCTATGTTAATTATTGACCTTTACAAAATCCTATTGTTCTCTCTGTGCATTGCCCACGTTGACGTTTCGAAACACCAACAATTAAATTAGCATACATTGTGTAGTAGTGGTAGAAATTGCGTAATCCTTTTTGATTGCCCTATTCAGTCATTGTTACACCTTGTAAAGATTATGTAACTTTCCATACCTCTCAGGAGAATTTTCCTATTTCACCTGCGTGTGAGAATGGTGTTACTGAAGTTCATGTAATTGAAGAAAATGCATTTGCATAGTATATAACGCATTGTATTTGCTTGGTCATTTTGAGTTGTTTGTTGGAAGACATAGTGCTAGCTTGGCTTACTTATATCTTATACCTGGCCAGTGAAGCTGGATGGAGGATTCTTCGCCTGAAAGACGAATCTGCAATTGTCATAACGCATTTTTAAATGAGTAAGGTTTCCTTGTATTTTTACTTCTTCAGAAGAGAGAAGATTCAGAAAACCAGTCACGTCTTTAGAGTGCGAGAAGTTTTAAGAAATTTTGGTGTCGGATGGAAGTCCAAGCAACTGGTTTTTGTCTTGGTCCGATTTCTTGCCGAAGTTAGAAAAGAAGACTCGCAAGACTATCCAAGAAAGACTTCATATGAAATGACAGACAGCCTTCAGACGTTTTTACATGTAAAATGTAAGAGAAATGCAATTCAATGACAAAGCAGGTTGCATGTTCATTTAGAAGTTTGAATTCTTCTTTTTAATTTTCAAAAGAAAGAAAAAGCTGGACAAGGAATATGTATAGTTCTCGACAAGGCTAATTTTATTACGGAAGAACAAGAAAACTCTTTGTAGGAAAACGGGTTTTTAGGCAGCGAGAACGGGGAACTACTTTGCTATACTTTGTGGTCTGCGGTTTTTGGCATTCAGTTTGCTCTGGCAACGGCAAATCAGTATTTTACAAAAGCTGGTTCGACAAGAATACTATACGGGTTAGCGACCTCCTTCAGAAAGATGGCAATTATCGCTCAAAAATTTTTGAAACACATCTAAGTTAAAAATCCCCTTCACTGTCTACTTTGGTCTTATTACTCGGGAAACCGAGTTATAAATCACGTTAAATTTAGATTCTTTTTTTTTTCCTGTGCAACAAAATGCATAATACAATTACGTACGTAGCGGCGTTTTGATTGGCCAATGCACAATAGAAGGCACGTGACGGTGTTTTCATTGGTTAATGCAAACTACATAGTCCAAGGTCGAAAGGATAACATCACGTGACATACAGTTGTTTTGAAGTTATGTAAATTTCGCATGTAAACCAAGTACAAACTTCACGAATAAACCTCTCGTTTTGCTTTCAGAAGGACTGCGCTATTTTCGACAGGCATGCAAAAAGAAGGAAATGGATTAAACCCCGTTCTGCTTAGGGTTTTTCCTCGACTTCTGAAGCGTGAAATGATTAACGTCATTGACAGTTTTACGCGTTTTGCTCGCGGGGCGTACTAAACAAAAAGCGTGTGTCCGACTTCGACTTCTGCATCACGTGATATCCAGAGTAAACGCTCATGGAGCGTCTTTTTAACACAAGAGATGGAAATCTGCACTCAAAAGGTCTCCATCGTACTTTCTCGAGAATGAGAAAACCGACGAGAATTTTTCCGCAAAAATGTATATCGCACACTTTTGAAGGAATCTTCGTACCACTAATCGCCGAAAATAAGATTCTAAGGCATGGCTTTTCCTACGAATCTACATGTATGCGTAAAGTGTACGAATTACCTTTCTAGATCAAAAATGACATTACAATGATTATCCACAACATTCTTGCAACCAGAGTAAGCCTGTTCAGAGCCAAAATTTGTGACACCAATTTATGGTAATGGTAATGGCAAAGGATTTATACCGCACATATCACATAGTTTCATGGCGGTTTACAATGCTTCTCTAGCTGTCTAGGGTGAGTCGGACGTCAGCCTGTAAAGGCGCCTCTGGCAGCCGCTATCAGTCCATATTTGATCTCATGTCCCCAAGGCCAATGCTTATCTGACGTACATGTACACTGTTTAGGTCATATCTTCCTACGCTGCTCTGAAAGCTGCAATTGCTTTTTGGGAGAATTTTCAAATATGGTAGGCAACCAAAACGGAACAACCCTTACTCTATCAAATCACATGATTCTATATGGGGTTTTTGATAACTTGGAACACAGATATTAAATTATGCGCTTTTAATTGCAAAATTTCCTATATACTGCAGCTGCCTATACGACGCAAACTCTCTTTCGACAGTTTTCTGACGCTTCTACGGGAAAACTCAATATTCAAAAAGAAATAGCTATTACTGATCAGACCGTAACTACTGTACCTTCGAAAGTAATTTTCCTTTAATCAAAAATACCCTTTGCCATTATTTTGGTATTTCGATGTCGCACAATATCCAAACTAGTAGGAATCCATAATAGTAGTTACACCAGAACGTTAAGTGCAAACCTAAGTAAAGAATAAGGATTTTTTGAGAGGGGGGTAGTTGGTAAAGACCTTGGCGAGCTGCATGCTGTTTCAACGTGCAAAATAAAATCAAAGTACAACTGTGAACGAGTCGTGGATAAGGTGACTCGAGAAAACGGCGTTTTAACTAGTTTAAACGGGTGAAAACTCTTTCTCGAAAGTGTTTAAACAACTTTTTAATGCGTTCCGAAACGTCCAGCTCTTTTGAGCATCAATTTTATTGTTCATGAGCTTAACACAATTTAACCTCGGGGTTCATATTTACATATTCGCGTTTGAATGAATTATCGAGGGAGGGAGATATCGCGGGAGTTAAAAAAATGTGCTCCTTTTGAAAGGTTTCTGTCTTGTCCGTACGGTCGGATAAATATCAGGCGAAAGGACGATTTCGCCAAAACCAAGCCAGCCAACACACTGCAGTATTTCGAGTAAATTGTTACATAAAGCTGTCGAACGAACGTGAACGCAACCGAAATTTGACATATGCAAATTATGCTTTTTATATCGCCGGTCGGAAATGCAACATTTGCCGTCCTTTCACAAACAACCATGGAAGCCATGCTTCTGGATATAAAATAATCAAGTTTCATTCAAAACTTTTACTGAAAAAAGTGGCGCGTTTAGTTAAAAAGAAGAATATTTCTCAAAGCAAACTTGTGTTTACATTCTGGCTAGACGCGATGGCGCCACCTAAAAATAATTTAATTTTAGATTGTATTGTTTTCGTTAGAATATTATTTCCAACGCTGAAAATGGCTTCGCGAATGCAGCTATATTGGTGTCAAAAGTTTTCGCCGTCAATTCCTGTACACACTTGGAAAATATCTTGGGTTGAACGGTTCATATATTTTTTCCACAAATCGTGAATTGGATGAACGAAGGAGAAGCTGCGCTTGTGACGGAATATTGTGACGGAATATTGATTATAATTTCTTTCGCCGTTCGGCTGTTTGATCGGACGTTCCTTTTGCTGTTTACTTCTTTCGATCCGAGCTGAAATAAAGTTACTTTACTTTTTTCATTCCGTTCATCGGTTCGACTTTTGCTCCTGAGACATTACTTTGGAAAGCCGATAGAGGTATTCCGGCAATACTTCGAAAAATCGATATCTATTGGTATGCCGTTGACATATCGATTTGTTTACATCTGAGTGAGTGACAAATTTGCATAATCTGCCCCCTCACAATACTCGTTCCTACGCTTTCGCGTATTCACGACTAAAAAGGGTTTAAGTTATTGAAATTACTTCGTTAGTGCAAAATATTTTAGGTTCAACGAGAACACCGTCTGGCCAGTTACTCCAGGGTGCCTCAGTGTGCTGAGAATGTATGTCACTTGACTTGTGGACTAGCCCAAACCAAGCCTTAAGCCCAGGAACTGACCAACAGAGCAACTGACGTTATATATGGAACCCCAACCCAACCATAGATTTCAGTCGAAGGATACCATTTCTGTTCCCTGGCGGTGTCAAAAAGCTTGGTCACGTGACATCCTTTGTTTCCCGTCTACCGGCGATTTGGTCGCTTTTTTGCAATTTTCGGAGGGTGAAAGGTCAAGTCCATCTGGTCATTCCGTATAAGGGGTTACCACGGAGATTTCGCTGGTCCACAACACCGAAGGCAGATCAAGCCTTCGATGTCACCATTTACAGTGAGACTGCCTTCCTTGTGAGACAGTTGTCCAGTCATCAACAGAACTTGTGCGGGCATATTGACTGTTCGATGGGCCGGTGTTTGCCCCTCAAAGCCGGCCTGTCTTAGTTTAAAGGAGGTTGGGAGCGGTTGTGGTTCTGCACACCGCTTGATTTGTTCCTGCCAAGCCTCCAACAGTCACGCTTCAAGTGTCTCCTTTTCCCGCACGCCCAGCATTGTGGGAGCCCATATCCCTGGGAAGATACCACTTCAGCAAGAAGCCCTTTTACTTGTGCAAGTACTTCATCCTGGTGCGATTCCCACAACCAGGCTCTTCAGTTGAATTCCTTTTCGTTGGACCATAGTCCATACCACGAATCTGAAATTCCCTTTGGCGGGAGGCTAGCCGGTAAGATTCCACTCCAAAATCACAAGGGATATTCAGTTTCCAACTCCCTACAATTTCCCCAAGAGACATCTGATACTTCTATTTATGACGACGAAGTTATGGTTTCTTTCGACGTGGTTGCCCTGTTCACTGCCATCCTGTTGACAAAGCATGCTACTATATCAAGAAAAAACTGGAAGATGACAGCTCTCTCCACTCTAGGACAAAATTAGACATTGAAGATATTAGTTCTCTACTAAACTTTGTTCTGTCCAACAATTATTTCATGTTTAATGACAAATTCTACAAACAAATTCACGGCTGCACCATGGGTAGCCCAGTTAGCCCTCTCGTTGCTAATCTATGCACGGAAGAGATTGAAGAATCAGCAATTTCTGCCACAGCTGTTGCCCCAAAAGTGTGGAAACGCTATGCTGACGATAGCTTTTGCATTATTAAGAAAGATGAAATCCCAGCATTCCACAACACACTCAACAGTTTGCATCCTCACATTTCCTTTACTATTGAACATGAGAACAACGGCCAGATTCCATTTCTTGACACTTTAGTATCTCGTCATAATGGCACCATCTATATGTCGATGTTTACAGGAAACCAACACACACCGACAGATATTTAGATTTTAACTCCCACCATGATATTAAACACAAAGAAAACACCGCCGCAACCCTTTTACACAGGGCTCTAAACCTCCCTAACATCACAGAAGGAACAAATCGAGAACTTGACAGAGTCTACTCAGCCCTACAGTCCAACGGTTATCCTTCTAAATTCATTCATAATATCAAGACAAGAAGAACCCGATCTTCCATGATTCCTTCTCCCGAAGAATTAGTTGGTATCTTTCTCAAATTAGTGGAACCGCTCAAGCCGTACAACTCTTTCGCGTCCCTTCCGCACATCAAAGGTGTCACCGAACCCCTAACACGTTTGTTAAAAAGACACGATATTAACGTTGTTAACAGGCCATTAAAAACGCTCAACAAGAAGGAGCAGTACAAACTGCATCGCGAAAACTAGAAGCTGACCCGTGCCTTGCCAACCGCACGACTCTAACACCTACGCAGACCTCTTGAGTTTCGTTCTTAGATCCACATACTTCCAGTATGATGGACTGATTTACGAACAGCAAGAAGGAGCAGCCATGGGTAGCCCGGTATCTGCAGTGATAGCTAACCTCTACATGGAGGGTTTTAAGGAGCAAGCTTTGACAGCGACGCCCTGTACACTAAGATCTGAAAACGCTATGTGGATGACACCTTTACCATCTGAAATCGTGACAAAGTTGACTCGTTCTTACATCACCTCAATAGTCAACAGCCGACGATCCGTTTCACAATGGAAACTGAGAATGACAACTCAATTCCCTTCCTTGATACGTTGATCATCAAGGATTCGAATGCATACCTCTCTACCAGTGTTTACAGAAAGCCTACACACACTGACCAATACCTAGCGTATGATTCACACAACCCGCAATCTGTAAAACGCGGTATTGTCAAGTGCCTGTACGATCGATCAAAACATCTCATAACAAAACCATCAGTTATCTCTCATGAAAAGAAACACCTCTCATCGGTCCTTGTTTCCAACGGTTATCCGTTTTCGTTTGTAAAAAAACTTTCGAAAACCAAGGGACGAACAACCACTAAAGAACCTGAACCCGAAATTAAATCTACTGTGGTTCTGTCATACGTCAAAGGCACATTGGAGGCTCTTCGCCGTTGCCTACAACAACAAGGCATACGGACTGTTTTCAGATCTGACACAACTCTTAGATGACACCTAGTGCGACCTAAGGACATTGTCGATACAGTAAAACAAGACGGAGTAGTCTACAAGATTCCCTGCGAATGTGGTAAAGTTTATATTGGAGACACGCGAAGATCTATGCATGAACGGATTAAGGAATACGATAGAGACATACGGCTTGCTCGAACCCAATCCTCCGCCGTTTCAGAACATAGCAACGCGACCGGACATTATCCGCTCTGGGACGAAGTAAAATTTATTGACCGAGACCCACATTGGCACACCCGTAGGGTTAAAGAGGTTATTCACATAAGACTTCACCCTAACAACATTAACAGGGACATTGAAAGCCACACCAAAGCGGACCGCTGAGGGAACCATCACCACCAGCCACTGTGCTTCTTATACTCACACGCAGCCAGGCGACACCATCGCCTGATGAAGACCAGCAGTATAGCGGTCGAAACGTCGCGATCCACATCTTTGTGACTCAATCGTGAGACAAAAGATTAACTCAGTTATCATTTGAAACCACGATGACGATGACCTTTCATAAAAAGAATTCCCGATTTTTAAGTCACGACCCCCATGAGCTTTACAACCCAAGGTTGTCTATAAAATCCCCTGTGGCAACTGTTCTTGGAATTACATTGGCGAATCAGGCAGATCCTTTGTCACGAGGAAAAAAGAACATATTAGGAATAGGAAGACAGCGGCCAAAGGCTCCAGAATTGCCAATCATGCTTGGTCTCACAACCACGTTATTGACTTCAACAATGGGTCAGTCATTGATAAAGGAAATTTCCGCATCAGGAAATTTCTAGAATCTTGGCACACCTCCATCACGCGTAATGCGGACAATAACTCTTGCCCACTTCCAGGACAATATCGCATACTTTTTAACAAAAATTCTTAATCACCTTTTTATCCCTAATTTTACTCTTTTGTTATCATTTTTATCTCACCATATATTCTCTGAATTTTTACTTCATTCATCTTTTTGCCCGTTGAAGACCACAGTTCTAGTGGTCGAAAGCTCGCAATTTTTAATATTTTTAGCCAGAGAACGTCCATTCACGTTTTTGTCATGAATCCTGGCTGCGTTCCTTCAATTTTTTCATCCATAGCTAGTGTTAGAGCAGCCCGAAGGGTCTGGGGCCGGCGCTGCTTAAGTCGTAATCTAGCGTCTCCATCCAAATGGCATCGATGAATTGCTCCTTTCCTAGTAGGTCCTTCATCTCTTCTGGGGCAAGAGGGTAAGCTAGTCTTACCAAGCGCTCCAAATCCTCTGCAAGTTCTTGTAAAGACTCCTCACGGCGTCTCACTCTACTCTTAAACTTGGACCGATAAAGTTCTTGCTGTGCCGAGCCAAATCTGCTCTCTAAAGCCGAAACTAGCTCCTTGTAGTCTTGTCGGGTGCCTGGAGGAAGTTTTCCAAGGAGAGTTAAAGCAGGACCCTTCGGGCTTGTCGCAAGGAAGTTCCCCTTCTGCTCGTCGTCCCATTGATTCATGCCGGCGACGATTTCGAACTGAGCAATGTAGGACTCCCACTGTGTTTCGCCGCCAAACGACGGGGGTTTTTGAACCGGCCGTTTATGTTCGGGATCTCCACTGCAGACTGTGAGAGGTGATGAAAACTTGGGGCTTTCAGGTGAAAGGCTTTTTTTCAAGGGAGTTAAGGTTTCCACTTTTACTTTCACCGGATGCTCGGTGGCAAGCGAGGCGCTCAGTTTATCCCCGAAGCTCTTTAATGCGTTATCCAGCCGCGAATAAAAGCTCTCTTGTGTCTCCATTATCCTTTGCTTAACATCTTCTTCGAACAAACTTTGTTTAGAATCGAGAGAGTCCACTTTTTTTGTGAATTCTTCCTCCAAAGCGCCATCGCGCGCTCATTTTCATCGTCAGTTTATCTCCGTGTAATTTGATCCCGGTTTCCAGTTCAGTAGCTTGAGCATCTACACGAGTGCTTAATGCACATCCCATCGGCTTCCCCGTGGGGTCGACCCCCGGGACTACCAGGGAGATATGTGGGAGAATACAAAGAGATGGACGGGATTCTTTGCCCGAGGGTAGGGTAAAATCTTGACATTGTTCTACGATCAAAGATTAGGAGGTGGGGTAATTCACAAGTTTAAAAAGGATGTCACGAGAATTTTCAGCTGAGAGACACCTAACCCAGGGGACTTTGTCTTGAGAGATTCCCCGACCTCCCGGGGAAATTCCCCAAGTTTGCTTGACTGATTTTATAATCCCCCTGGTTAGCCCGGGGGTCGAGCCCACGGGGAAGCCGAAGACATGTGCATAATTCTTCGAAGCGCTGTGATATTTTCTGTACTTGAAGCTCGATTTTCATTCCCTCCTGAAACATTATTTTGTTTCTCCTTTATTTTGTTTCTCTATCGAGTGTAGAACCTCTAGGATAGCGTTCATACTCGTCCCCGAATCCGCAGTCGGCGAGGTTGAAGGCAAAGCGCACGAAGCTTTGTCTTCATTGCTCTCATCCTGAGTTTTTAAAACGATTTCTCCGCTCTCGTTTGCCATATTCGCATTCGTAATCCCCACTCCTGACACCAGTGTTACAACTCTTGGGTTCCAGTGAATAAACGTACTCGATAAAGATGACCACTCCTTTTTAGCTCGTGGAGAGCTATCGGGATGGTTAGGGAATCAGGATGTCAGGCGTAAACAATGGAAAATTTGTAATCGATTTCCGATCGTCTCAAGTTCGGCGGGTGCTTTCATGCATTCGTTAAATTGTCGTTAAGAACGCTCTTATTCGTCAAGCACATTCAAGGGAAAAACAAACTTTATTCTGTCCTGTATTCCTCTGATATTAAAAAAGCTTTTGGTCACTATTAGGTTGTTCTGACTTTGGTTAAGCTTGTGTTTCGTGTACCGGGATCACTAATTTGTTCATTACAAAAGGCAATCAAAAATTGTTTTATCTGATAAGAATAGCGTATTCCCGAGCATTGAGAGGGCACGAGGATATGATTTAGACACCCGTTCTAGGAATTCTCATATGCTCAAAGACTCTTCGTGGTTGCTGTGTAAAAATTTTCGTTTGCATTCGCTGACACTTTATGTTTTCACGAATTCGAATGCTAAATAAAGGTAAACAAATGGGTGTCATATGTTCAAATGGTGTCATATGTTCAATCAAGCTTAACGCAGTGAGAAATAAAGATAATCATCTCCTGTGAAATGCGCCTCCGACAATTTTCAGTTGTCAAAAGATTTTGAATCTTCGACAGCCTCTGCAAAATATACCTCACTTATTTTGTCTTTGTTCTGAGCTGCTGTACTTCGAGCAAACTTTGGTGCACAAAATGTTCGTTTCGTTACCATATGCAAATAAGGGGATATTTTGTTTCGTCTGTATGCAAATTTTTGGCGCCTGCTCACAGAATATCTGGCCGGTTTTTCCAGCCAGTTTATCGGCGGTAATTTAAAAGCAGCTGTGATAGATTATTTGCTTTTTTATAACAACGGCATGGACAACAGCCTTTTGAATTCTTGTTTACCGGATTTTTATCTTTTGTTAAGCACCTGCGTATGTTCCGTGTATAATACGCAGCGCAAATTTCATGAAAAAAGTCTTAGGAAAAAAGTGCGCATTATACACGGGTAAATACGGTAAACTGTTTCTTGGTATTACAGTATTTCTTGAACCAACTACTCTTCTACTAGAGTGTTTTCAAAACTCCCATTCCACAACGTATATTAATCAATGATACAACAACGAATGAAATCGTAAAACAGAAAAATGTATTACATTGCATTTGAAACCACTCTATAGGCTTGATAATTCCTATATCACCTCCCTGACAAAGTATCTTACTTACTCCACGAACTTACCACAGGATGCCTTTGATTAATTCCACTGTCAACTACGCTTACAACAGTCACAACGAATGCTTCTCCAAAAACTCTCCCACATAGCATCCCAAATATTGAAGCACCATATTTGGGATACAGCACACCACATGACATTGCCACGCAATAACCGTTACAATATGCTTTTGGCGTTGCTTTCTATCTGTTCTCTTGTCTTGAACTCCAACCATGCCCTTCAGTGCTAGTGATATCAAAATAACTTGTTTCAATTATTAAGACATTCATTCCCCCCTGCTGCATTCTTCCTTCGGGTGACAAGAAAAATCGTCAATAGGAAAAGCAATTTCATCATCGCTTTTAAGATATCAGCGTGCAATTTTCGTCGATTTCCATCTTCAGTTCTCGCAGCTTGCGTGCTAAATCATATTAGCTTTCCACTTTCCAACTCCACAAAGGTATATTCAAGAGGACGAAAACTCATCCGCTTTACAATCTTCACATGCTCTGATCAACGCCATCCATTATTCACTTCTGATACAAAAACAGTCGGGCAAGAATCTACGCATTTCTACTACCCCTAAAACTTGCAAACCTTGAGAAAAGAGGACTGCGGGGACAAATACAATACTTACCAGGGTAGGGACAGACGAAATGTTTCATCCAGGGTTAATGAATAAATTAATCATAATCGAGTGAGTGAGTGAGTGAGTGAGTGAGTGAGTGACTTTGGTTTGCCTCCTATACCTCATGGCATGAGCTAAAAATGGTAATGTTTGTCTAGTCCCAGTGGGTTGCGTGACTGAAATCCTGCAAAGAGCCATTAGGGATATAATGCTGTTTTTTGCAAGCCCGAGTTTAGGCTAATTGTAGCCTCTAGTCTGGAATTGTATTGCAGAAGGTTTACTAAAACGAGGGTGGGAGGGGGAGGGGGTCTGATTTCAATCAAAAGTTTAATTTGATCTTACTGATCGGCTGTTGTGTTGTTTGATCGTGGGCATCCACGCTTCAGGAATTTCAATTCCACTGTCCTTGTTGATGTTGTTAGGGTGAAGTCTTATGTGAATAACCTCTTTAACCCTACGGGTGTACCAATGTGGGTCTCGGTCAATAAATTTTACTTCGTCCCAGAGCGGATAATGTCCGGTCGCGTTGCTATGTTCTGAAACGGCGGAGGATTGGGTTCGAGCAAGCCGTATGTCTCTATCTTGTTCCTTAATCCGTTCATGCATAGATCTTCGCGTGTCTCCAATATAAACTTTACCACATTCGCAGGGAATCTTGTAGACTACTCCGTCTTGTTTTACTGTATCGACAATGTCCTTAGGTCGCACTAGGTGTCATCTAAGAGTTGTGTCAGATCTGAAAACAGTCCGTATGCCTTGTTGTTGTAGGCAACGGCGAAGAGCCTCCAATGTGCCTTTGACGTATGACAGAACCACAGTAGATTTAATTTCGGGTTCAGGTTCTTTAGTGGTTGTTCGTCCCTTGGTTTTCGAAAGTTTTTTTACAAACGAAAACGGATAACCGTTGGAAACAAGGACCGATGAAAGTTAACAATTATTAACAAATTATTGGATTATTAACAATTATTAATTATTAACATTATGGTTATTATTTATTAACATTAACATAACATAACATTAACATAATATTAACATATTAATTATTAACATTATGGTTATACATTATTAATTATTAACAATTATTGGATTCGGTTTTCGCATGATAGCGGGAAATATCATGGCCTCGGTGTGTGTTATCCACCTCATCGTTCGGCTTCGGCAGATAACACAAACCTTGGCCATGAGAATTCTCGCTATCATGCTCAACCTCGTCCAATAATTGTTAATTATATTTTAGTCTGCATAAGCAAAAGTGGAAACACTTGTTCTTCATTAAAACGAAATGAAAAACACTGACTTGCGCGTTTCTAGTGGTTGAATTGCATCGTAACGAAAATGGAATTTAAAAAAAACTCAGAAAATTAAAAAAGACGAAAAGTACTATTAAGTTGATTATTAGCGATGGTCAATGGCGCGACAGTGAGACTAATATATATTCTGCGAGACCGAGTCTTTCTCAGCCTTGCAAGAGAAATCGAGACTCTGAGATGACGTTGCGAAAAAAATCGAGACGGCGAGACCCATGAAAGTTGACAAAAAATCTGAAGAACCATTCGCCACCCCTATTATTGAGGCATTAAATCGAGAAAATCTTCGTACCCTCCCTTCTTACGGAAAACAACTACTTCAGTCCCTTACATCGATTGAATCCTATTTTCTTTCTTAATACTCCGAGTCTAGCCACTGAAAACGTACCCAGCTGTCTGTCAGCTATGATGAAGGGGTATTGGGAACCAGCGGAGACTTTGGGCAATTTTTAAACATTGGTGTGGGTATAGACTGGACGCGTTTTCACTGATTTATCCCAACAAGTTCTGTTTGTTCCTATAACCAGCTGGAGAGCCGTTAAACACTGGTATGCCAGTTTTAACTTAAAAAGAGAATTCTCAAGGGAAAACCTTGCCAAGTTTCGTAGGTCCACACCTGAAACCACAACTGAAAACAACTTGTCAAACAAAACCAAGACTGTGTGTTTACACGGGCAAGTTTTGTTTACTCAACAGAGATTTTCCTTCACAAATTTATTACATCCGTCGCTAGTTTTGAGCAAGGCGACTTGACAAGGAAAAATGTCAACCGGAAAACGTGCTGTCATGAACAAATATGGCCGTTCGAAAAAGTATTCTTTGACAAGTCCTCATAGTTTTGGATTGGTTTCAGAGTTCTTTAAAATGGGGCCCTTGTCAAGGTAGACACCTGAGAAGTGAAGAACTAAATAAAAAACTTGGCAAATGACAACTTTTCATTTAAGAAGCAAGAATTGCTCTCTAAGCAGCCTTCCAACACGTTTTTCCCTTTGATTTTGCTTGCTCATATCAAAGCACCAAACATCTGCTATTGAATTTTACATCCTTACTCAGGAGCTGTTCGACGCAAAAGGTCTATGTCATTTGCTTACATCACGATTTAACATGCCAAAGGACGCATTTGGAATCAGATTCTAAAAGTATGGTCACGCTGTGTTTATATCTACACACTGTTCGAAAAGAATAGGCGACGAAGTTCCCGCTGCGGTGGTCTATATCTATCTTTCGTCTGTCTTTGACATTCATGTGTGGGTTGGGTGGGTGGATGAGATCAAATGTGGACTGATAGCGGCTGCCAGAGGCGCTTTTACATGGCTGACGTCCGATCTTCTGGATGGTAACAACGCCTAGCTAACTTGCGCTCAAAATTCCGGCTAAATGGTTTACTGAAGTCCGTAGCTTTTGAGCAATGCATCTGAGGAAGGAGGTCGCCCTCTAAAGTCCTCAAACACGTCACGTGGGTGACGCGCGCCACCACTGGCCAGCACTGTATCGCGGAACCTGTAGAGTATGAAAGTCTGTGAGTTGCTATGCTTATAGTGTTAAAATTCTTTGCAGCTTGGCCCATGAACGAGTTAGACAGGAATAGTCGCTTTGCTTAGCCGTGTTACCTAAATTGTCAACGGAAAATCCGATTCATATAAACAAAACCACGGCGGGAACGATACATTTAACGTGGGGACTAATCTTCAGTCATCTTCACGAGAACAGCTGTAGGGAACTTGCAAAGTACACCCTTTCGTTTTCAATGCATTTGTCACAATAATCCACTTTAGTAAACAGCACTCACGCTAATTACAAGAGTTACTTTGTTGAATTCCCTTCTGATTTCGCCAACAGCCTGGGTCTATTTTTATTTCGTGGGATGAGAGAAAGAACAAACGAAAATTTCGTGCTTGAAAACAGTACGGCAAAGCCTAGCAATCAAGTCAACAACAAGCGCACTGATCCCTTTAACCGTGGAGCCAGAAACACTGAGTCACTCAAAAACTCAACAAAGAAACAAAATAAGGAAAAAGGAAATTAAACAAAAATCAAACGACAAATAGGTAGCATTGCAATTCGTTTTAGCAGTGAAAGGTCCCCAGCATGAAGCAGTGTACTAAGATTACGTACCTTCTTCCCACTTCACCTAATGCGGTCCTGTTGTTCAGCCCGACTTCCTTAAACGCACTGAAAGCATCTGCGGACATCAGCTAAAACAGAGGCAATAAAAGAGAGCGGCATGTGACGCTTTTCGACCTACTTAAGGCCGTTTTTCCAGAATAACAGTAATTAATGAATAAGTGGATGGGTGGTCGTGGATCACAGAAATAGCCAGTCCTTCCACCAGCCAACCAACCAATCAACCAGCTAATCAACAGCCAGCATGCCAATTAACGGACCAGCCATCCAGGGAAGCAGCCACGACAGTCAGCCAGCCAACCAGCCTGACGAATGCACAACAACATCAACACATACACAAATGTTCGTCTGGCCACACTTTTTTACATCAATTTCTAAATTATGAGGTATTTTGAAATCTTGGTTACCGAAGAACAACACATTTCAGACAGAAACGTACTGCAGCCCATTTATAAGAGTAATATCCAGCAGCATATCCAGAGGAGAATATGTGTAAAAACGAGCAAGGAAACCAGTCCTCCTTGAGGGGCTTGAGCACTGTATATTCACTTGAAATTCGATCTTGAACTGCACGCCAAGGGTCTGAACTGCAGACAAAATATAATAGTTTATTTTCTGTGTGTCTGTATCTTGGGTGTGTTTGCGTGTGTGTGTTTGCTTGTGTCTGGGTGGGTGTGTCGATTTGCGCCGTCTTGCTGTCCTACAAGTTACATTGCATTCACTTACTGCTTACATTAACAGGCTGCCTGGCTCCACTAACTCCTATGGTTATTCCAGGCAGCCAGTACTCTAATTTTATTTCATGTTGTAAATTGTAAAACAGGGCAAGAACTAAGAAGGGCGCAAATAAAGATTGTTGTTGCTGTTGTAAGCTTTCGTGAGTTCCATATTGTGAAACGATTATCTGTTCCGACGTAACGAAAGAAAAGAACACTTTCGTTGATTGAAAAGTTCTAATCGTTCCTTTCATTTTTTCTTCACAATTAATCTAGAACGGGAGAGTGACAAACTCATGTCACAGTCGTTCATTCGCACAGCGCTTTGACTGCCAAAAAAAGTAGATAACTGTATTTAATCACATTCGAAAACAGACGTCAAGATTCACAAATATTTTAAACGAAAAAAATGTACTTCTTGTTTTTCCATGAATAGTTTTTTTTTTTCGGTCAATGTTTCTCTTAAAGTGTAGTAAAAGGTTCTTGGGCAGCAATGTTGTACTACCACCTGTTACACTTAATCTGCCGAAAAAATTGTAAACTGGACTTTCGTTCCAGTTACCCCAGCACTGATCTTGTAATTTCTAACAGAGGCCATGTATTAAACGGTAATGCATCTCTTCCACGTGCTCTAATTCTATGCCCTATTTTATTTCCATTTATATAATAACCAAAGTCAATTCGCGCGCTCTGATTGGTCTATGGTTTATTGTACCACTAAACTCATGGAAATTTCGCGCGTCTTCTGAAGTATTATATAAAAGTAATAGACCAGAAGTTTCTATGGTTTATAGGCTGATAAACCACTTGGGAAGTTGGAAGAACACTCGATGAATCCGTAAATCACTCGCCTGCGGCTCGTGATTTACAAATTCTTCGAGTGTTCTTCCAACATCCCGCGTGGTTTATCAGCCTACAAACCGTAGAAACTTCTGGTCTATTGCTTAAATAGTATAGACACCTCATGCAGGTTCCACAAGGCACAAACAACAACAAGTTAGGGTCCTTGAAGCTGCCAAATTATGACACATTGTTCATCATAATACAACAGAACACTCCAGATCTACTGTAGAAATCACTATTTTTAGGAAATCAGGGGTTTTAATCTGTTTATGTAGACTGGACGAATTAGGCGCTGAATTTCATTGCACGTAAAATTCGTCCTTGTGTTTTTAAGGGTGGAATAAAGTTGTTGTTATTGTTGTTGCTGTATGTCACAAGTAGTGAATGTAGGAGTGAAATGGTCATAAAACCTAAATCTTCTTACCTTGTGTGTATCTCCATGTCGAGAGCCCCAAAGTACAACTGTCGTAACATCTATGAACCGGCCATAAACCTTCGAGCTACAAAAGAAAAAGCATTGTGAACAGTCCTTTTTCGTATTCTCCGTAATTAAACGGGGGAATCTTTTCATATGCAAATGTAAGCACGAGCGAAGTAAACACGGATATCGTTTAGACCTCAATAAACGACTCCGTGAGTTTTCACGGTCTCAGCCGGATGCAAAAGGTGCCGGGGGGGTGGTGGGGGGAAGTGTTTGACAGAAAGATTGACTTTTCTCGACAAAAGAATTACGAAATGTGCTCCATCCTTGACTTTCTGCTTACACTTTTACAGCTACAACCGAACGTGAAACAAAAGAACCAGGGAAACTTAAAATCGAACAAAAGTAAACATTTGTCGATCACATGACTAAATGAAAAGGGCGCGAAAACGATTCAACGTGTTGCAGCGTTTCTTGGTAAAGTTGAATGAATTCAATGAAACTGTCCGAGGTGAACACAGGAGCTTCAGTTTTGGGAAAAACACTCCATTTATCACCTCCGAACCGTGGTAAATGGGTAGTGTTTGGTAAAAGGTCTTTCTTTCTTGAGATTACGAGAGACTACCCAGTTTAATTAATTTTGTGTTTGGGGCAAAATGTTCTTTTCTGCTTATCGAATGAGCCTTCCTCTTTATAATAACAGTAGTTTTGCTCGATTCTCGCTCATGAGATCTTATGAAATTGGAGTTTAATTTCATGTCCGCTAAACAAAAAATCTAAACAACCTACCTTTCGCTACTCTCGCCAGTCAGGTGATGACCCCTGACCACGTTCATTGTAGTTTTGTCGTAAAGCCAATTTTCCATGAATTGCGACGGTAACTCTACCTGGAAAGACCAACAGGAACATAAAAGCAGTTTTACTGTTGTAGTAAATGCGTTGGTTAGATCACGGGGTTTTATACAGTTTTCCATTTATGTACAACTACCTAACGAACACCCAACCTCGTTCCCAGGGTCTCTCTTCTTCCTGTGCCCTGGAGCGAGAGGGGACGGGAAGAAGAGAGTCCCTGGGAACGAGGTTGACAAATACCACGGCAAACTTGCAGCAAATTTGTACAGAGTACAGACCAAATTTCGAGTTTTCGCAAAGTTCCTCACCCGTCCGTTCAAAATTTTGTTCCGCAGCAATCCAAACAACAACGAAAATCCACGTAGCTGCAACTTAGTTTGCCGTTTGGGGATTTGGCAAGTCTCAAAGTGTGAAATTAGTATTATTAATATAAATTCAAGATCGCTTACTGCGTCCCATTCCACATTCCTAATTCCAGCAGCATCTGAGTAAGGTACAGTTGTTAGCATGTGTTGAAGACCATGCCCAAACTAGGGAAGTAAAGAAACAAGAGTTGATCAGTATGATTGCCAGGTATTACATCCTGTTATCTTCGTTTCCGTTCTCTTCTCTAGGCTCACCAGGTTCTTAAAAGAAGAAGAGAAGGGAGTAAAAATGCCAAAATTTTTGCCTATGAGCTGTTCAATGCGGGCTTAAATCCGACCCTTCGTTTACTGTTTCGCTGGATAACGTAACAAAGCTTGAGGAACGAGATTTCATTTTGCCACGAATACCTCCTAAGTGAAGAAAGATAAATTAAAAGGTTCCTTTGTGGGATCTGAAGTTTGTTTTTGTTTCTGTGATGAAAAGAGCAATCCAAGTATGTTTTGTTTTAATTCCATTATCAATATTAATACCTTTTAGTTCGAATTGTCTTACATGCAGTATTTCAAAGCTTTGTAAATGTAAATGTTCATCATCATCATCATCATCATCACCATAAGGTCCCAGTTGTTCTAAACACGATTAAGCTATTACCCCTGGATTGAGTGAACTTTGAGTCCAGTTTAGTTACTGTTCAATAAAAACATGTCCAAACATTTTCACCCTGAAGTGATGACTGTTATACTTATGGAACCATGCAAACACAGTTTGCCACTCAGCTTTCGACACACATCTCTATTGAGAGAAGAACTTTTTGCCCCGAGTCGGAATCGAACCGACGTTCCCCAGTTTACTAGTCGGGCGTGATAACCACTACACTACTGTAGCAACCACGCTGGCAACGTGGCCACTTTAGAAAGTGAGTAGTATCGCACGTCGGCCATTCCTCGGAACATTTTTCTTTCGAGACTTTTGTGTGTTTCCTGGCTTCTAAATTCCCTGAACGGGAATTAGAACTATATATATGTAAATACCTTCGAAGCCATGAAAGCCGTAGAACAATATACTTATGGAACCATGCAAACACAGTTTGTCACTCAGCTTTCGACACACATCTCTATTGAAAGAAAAACTTTTTGCCCCGAGTCGGAATCGAACCGACGTTCCCCAGTTTACTAATCGGGCGTGGAAACGAAAAACAAAACGAGAAACTACTAAAGACGGCTTCTGTAGTCGGAACCATCAACAAAAGTGAACATGTTGTGTACAGAACATCCAGAAAAGAAAATGTACTTATTGACTGTAATTTAACTTTACTTTAAGAGCAAAATTTGATAAACAAAATTTTCTCAACGAGAGAGATAAAGACTTTGGTCAATTCCTAAACCTGGGTTAGCGTGAATCAGCTTTCGAACCACTGGGCCCAGATTCAGTCATAGTCACAGTCAAAAAACTAATTTTTGAGCCTCCTTGGTGGCTGTGATTACAAGATATTTAAGTGCGAAAACAGTTAAATTTATGCAAAGTAGGAGCTTTGTGACATGTCCGTGGTTTCAAATATTTTACAATCAAAGCTACCTAGTAGGCTCAATGTGAATTAAAAATGCTTTTCTACTATGATAACTCCTTTCAAGAACAGAGAAAAAATGTGCAAATGTTCAATATTTCCCCGTAACGCATGAAGAAAAGTTCCGAACAAAACCAGCCTACCAAAATTTATTTGCAACTTACTTCAAAACGTTATTACAGATTTTCTTCTAATCTGGCCAGCAAGTTGTGCGACTTGAGTAGTTTGCACACTTTAAGTTTCGTTGTGAAGTATCTGACTGGATTTCGAAATAACCGACCTTTTCCAAAACGAGAGGCCAAGCGTTACCGTCGCCATGGTAACAGCTGTTGTTTGGAAACCAATGAGAATTTTGATCATACCACGTAAAGTTGTCGAAGTGTTAAGGAAATCGAAGCTTGTCTTCTAAAGGAAATTTTCATTTCAACAGTTACACCTCAAAGCCAAAAAACTGAAACGAGCCTCCTTAACCTAGATGCTTGTGACTTGCAACCTCTTCCTTACCTTGATAGTTATTCCAAACAATTCGGATGAAAGTTTAAAGAGTCCATCAAGAACCCTACGAGGCAAGAAAAACAAACAAACGAACGAGCAAGAGAAAATTAAACAGAAAACGAAAACAAAACGAGAAACTACCAACGACGGCTTCTGTAGTCGGAACCATCAACAAAAGCTCCTTTTGTTTTTGCGACCAGAATGGTACGTCCCAGTGCTTTAAGTCTCCCACAAAACCATTGTCATGCGCAAACGCCTTGCAAAGAAAGAAATTACACAATTCGTTAGAGCGCTTATCAAATAATTGTCGTCGATAAAAACAAAACCTGGCCTTTTTCAGGCTTCTTTTCGCAATTGCATAAATTTCGTTCACAACTGCGAGGATCATTCTTCATTTCATTTCCGCAGTTCTCATCATTCACACTCTTCTCTTTCACGGGAACATATGAACCCACAATTGACCTGCTCCCAACGTCAGTGGCTTCATAGCTCAGTTGGTAGAGGATCGCACTGGCATCGCGAGGTCACGGCTTCAAACCTGGTTGAAGTCCTGAATTTTTTTTTTCTGGCTTCTTTCCGCAATTGTATAAATTGCGTTCATAACTGCGAGGATCAAAATTCGAAGCAACTGAAATGCATGTAAACGGCGCCAAGCACGGATAAACTCAATCCATTTTGGACTTGCATCTCATTAGTTAAGAAAGCGGCGAAATTTTTTCATGCCATTCACAAAGCGTTTTGAAGGAAAAACCAACTGCAAACTAGAATTACAGTGTAGCATCGGCGACGTTCAATTTAAAACCACTTTTTACCCATTTCAAATAGCAGCCATCTAAACTTTCTCACTTTGAACGACTCAAACTATTTTCCCACAATTCAAAGTTCTTATACTTGCGTTATATGGAGCAAAATAGGAGACTCTCTTATACGTGACATTAGCGGCATGGGAGAAAGTCAAGTCTTTTACCGGTGTCGAAAAAAATACCTTAGTGGAACTACAACAATCCCAGCAAAACGTCATAAAACGAACACTCTGTTACACTTCCTTAGCACTGGATACCTTCTGGTATGAACATCTATTCAATAATTCAGCACTTTTTGTTCTTTAAGAGGAGGCTGTATAGTATACTTATATTATGTCTTAGGATTCAAATATGGGTCAACTCAAAACTGAGAACATTTGTACACGAAATGGAATTACAATAACATTAAGTAAATCCTTAAAAGGAAAGTAAAACGTGATCAATTTAATTATTCTTTATTTTTTAGTATTTATTTATTGATTTATTTTTTGAAAACATGCTCAATTAATGATGGATTGTTTTGCTGGTGCTCTGCGCTGAAGCTCTATACCAACACTACGGAAAATTTGAAGGGCGAAAGAAGAGCAAAATTCCTGACGCATCCTATTCACCTGGAGAGCTTGTAATTCTAATTCTGCCGCTCCTCTACTTTTACTTTGCAAGTCGGTGATCATTTTCCAAACCTCTGCAGGGCCTCCAGCCATTTTAGAATCCAGCGACAAGAAAGCATAGTTCTGAAATCCCAGAAGGCTCGCCTTATCTTCCCTGTGATGTAACAAAAAAATTATTTGATTTATACAATGGACGGCGCAAAACTCGCGCTTTGATTGGTCTAGAAAAACCTGATATTATAGTATAGACGCACGATTGATATCATGAGCCGAAGAAAAGTCAAAAAACAATGTATAAAACAAGTAGATTCCATTTGGCAGAGCGTGGGTATTCTGGTAACTAACGGAAGTCTTCAAAACGTGGTAAGAACATCAGTCACGCTAGTCGCATGCGGCTGGTAGCGTAATGGGCCCTTTGCAGCTGGTCAGTCACGTGGTACAAAAACGCCATGCTGGAGAGCAAGCGACGCACTGGGAAATGACAAACAAAGAAAATTACAATTACCATTTGCCGTTAGATTCGCTTAGCCTCTAGAATATTTCGCCACCTGATCCAAATCGAAATTCATGCTGCTCTTCGAATTCATTTGCTGTTAAAAAAACCTTGAATATATCAATTTCACTAAGACGACAAATACTGAAGTATCTTATGAATACGACTGAGAATTTATATAAACGGCAAAGAAAATGACGCTCTTTTATAGGATACTATGAAAATCAGTAAAACTTCTATAAAGCTCGCTTCCCTGTGCTAAGGAAAAGAAGGCAAAAATGAAATCACAAGAAACATTTATTTGGTATAATATCTGTACCTCCACCGCCATACGACCGAGTTTTAAGAGAACAGAAATATTACAACAGGGCGTGTATGCAGTTGGACTTTGACGCTTATTGGGTGCAAGAAAAGAATTAAGAACCGAATAACGGAAAATGAAATAACGTAAACCAAGCAAAGACACTTCTAAATTACGTTCCTTTTATTAATCATTGCAAAATTCAACATTGGGTTGTTTTCCCACCACTCCAACTTGCAAAATAAAGCAAAATACCACCTAACGCCTTATGCCAATGGCTAGTTTAACGCAAATAACCTAAGTCTGAATTCCATTCGGGAGCCATTTTGGAATAAAGTAAGGATAGGTCAGATCTCCACTTTTCTTCTGCTGTCGATTCTTTTCTTGCAAGTGAGGCTGAATAACCTTCATGAAGTAACAATAGGCATCATTGACGAGATTGGCAGCCCTTAAGTCCTCTAGTTCGTTGCCATAGTCAAACAATGAATCAAGGCGGAAAAGTCCCAGCGTGTTGAATCCACTTCCCTGGACCTGAAAGGTTTAAAACCTTAATTAACTCTCTACAGTAAATGCAGTCCAGGAAGAGCGTTTATTAAAATGAGGAGGAGTGGGGTGGGGAGCGCTAGTTTCAGGCGGTTCACCTTGTAATTCAATTTGGTCTCAGAAGTGAGATACGAAATGTACCTGGCAAGTGTCATTGGCCACGAAAAAATCCCATCAAAAATCCCGGTGCTTTTAGAGAAAAGAAATATTGGACAAAGCAAAACGCTTTTTAACGCCTTGTGCCGATGGCTAATGTAACGCAGATAACCTAAGTCTGAATTCCATTCGGGAGCCATTTTGGAATAAAGTAAGGATAGGTCAGATCTCCACTTTTCTTCCGCTGTCGATTCTTTTCTTGCAAGTGAGGCTGAATAACCTTCATAAGGTAACAATAAGCAGCATTGACGAGATTGGCAGCCTTTAAGTTCTCTAGTTCGTTGCCATAGTCAAATAATGAATCAAGGCGGAAAAGGCCCAGCGTGTTGAATCCACTTCCCTGGACCTGAAAGGTTTAAAACCGTGATTAACCCTCTATAGTAAATGTAGTCCAGCAAGATCGTTTATTAAAATGAGAAGGGGTGGGGTGCGGAGCGCTAGTCTCAGGCAGTTGACCTTGTAATTCATTTGGTCTCAAAAGTGAGATACGAAATGTACCTGAGAAGTGTCACTGGCCATGAGTGCGGAAACTGGAAAATTATATAACGTTCAAATTTACTCCTGGAGTGTTCAGACGCAACCTCATTGTCCACAATCTTTGTATCAATCGAACAGTAGTGAGGAAACGCATCCTTTCAGTACAGAAAGTTCTTCGTTTCTCGGTAATGTATCTGAATCCGTTTGAAATCTCCCTTACCGTTGCATGGTCAGTCTCATCATGTCTTAGTTCAGAATGACAAATTCTTATAATACTCACAGCAGATGAGACCCTGTTTGGCAACCGATAGACTGAGAATTCCCCTTCTCCAACTCGAGTATCGTTGTACAGCTTGGTCGGTAGGTTCGGTATGTACTCTGAGTAATCAGTCGTGACGTAGTTAACGGCAGCATGATAAATGGTTACGTGGGAGAGAAAACGGCTCAGAATGCCACAAAGTTCTCGTTTAGTGTTGATACTGGCAGGAAATTCTTGAATCTGTAAAGGAAGATAAATTAAAGGAAGTCACTTGTACGAACTTGCTGGCGTGCTTGCAGGAGGGTTATAATAGAGCCGAACCATGTCTAAGAAATATTTATACAACAACAATCTTTTATGTACTCATTCTTGCTTAGAAAAAAATAATTTGACAATGAAAATATTAAAGGTCAGTAAAAGTTAAGAGTACTGGCTGCCTGGAAAAACCATAGGGCTAGCGGAGCCAGGCAGCCAGTTGACATCAGCTATAAATAGAAATAAATTATAGGTCAGCAAGAAAACTGAAGCACAAATACACACATAAAAAGAAAAAAAGAGAGAGAGAGAGAAGAGGGAAAACGCTATTTCTACGCTATGAAGGAAGCCTAAAATAATTTAATTTATTTATGAATACAAGGCATTAAGACTGAGAAAAGTGACAGAATTTAGCAAAAGACTAATTTACAGGTAAATTGGGAAACAACACAACTGTTAAAAAGAATACAAGTAACTAATAATCATTGACAAGATCGCTTTTTACTGATTATGGATATTCATTACGGGGAAAGCCCTTTAAAAGTATTCTAAAGGGATTCCAAAGAAAGTGGCCAAGGGTATACGATAAAATATTCGACGAACAATTGTCTTGGTTTCAGGATATACTCCAAAAAGTCCTCGTGCCTTTCGAAAGTTACGTTCAGTAAAATGACTCATCACGTTAAGAGTACATACATAGTAGGGTTTTTATATGGAGGGGGGTATGAAAGGGGATTGGGGTACAAAAAGAGGATCTTGGAAAACGTAGTAAGCTATTGTCTTTAGGAAGAAAATGCAGCAGTTGTCCTTTGGTTTGGCTCTCGTGGTAAGGAAATCATGAGGTCGAGTTTATACTGGAAAAATCTCGGTCATCTGTCAGTACGAAATGAAATACGTCGTAAGATAAGAGTGAAGTTTAAGGTGGTCTCAGTTAAAGTTTTATCTTTGGTCAAACTATAACTCACTCTTCCAATTACACCGTTCGGTCCATTTCCTTCTAGGGACAATTCATTGAGGTAAGCTTGAAGTTCCATGTCCTCTTGAACGTCTTTGTCTTTTTTGTAATACCTAAAGAAAGACAATGCTTTACTTCAGTTTTCTGTTATCAAGAAATGCTGCACTTTTTTCCGGTAATTTAGTTTAAAAGCGGAAGTCTTTTATGTATAAAGAAATAAGTTAAACTGACTTTCATTTGAATTATAGGTTTAAGGACAACACTGCACTCATAAATTAAAAGAGATTTAGAATGTCTGTTATACAAGTAAACAAAGTTAATTGGGAAATGTGGAAAGCAGCCGGTTTTTCACCGTAAATAGGTAACCTTAACCATTGATAATCAGGATGGCAATGGATTGCGACTTTTCAGAAGTCGGGCCGCTGTTTTACCAGTTTTGCTTTCTATTTGGCAAGTAATCTGCTACATACTTTTGTATTCATAGTAAGAACATTAAGGTATCTTGTTGTCGTTGTATTGAAGGTCCCGCAAGATCATTGTGTGCACGGAAATGGCTAGTTTTGATTTTACCCAATTCTTAAGTGTACAATGTACCCGGGCACAGCTCCTTCAAATTCTGGGGATATGTACACTTACAAGTTGACATATTTCTCAACCATGGTCTCGATAACTCCTAAGATTAAATAACCGTCGTCTCGAAAAGGAAAGTATGGAAGCAGTTTCCTGTCATCTAGGCCACGTTTCTAGCAAAGTAAAATAAATATAAATGTACATTGTTCAAGAAAAAAAGAAAGAAATATTAGAAATGGGAAGGAAATACCACACACAAGAAGGGGTAGTAACTGCAGATGTATTTAAGACTTTTCACTTTTGGGGGTTGATATTCAGTCATTTAGTTCTTCGTGTCTCACTGTAATATTTTTTTAAATCCGTCTATTTGACTAATATTGTTCTTTGCTAAGATTTGAGAAACTGGCTCAGCTAATTTACTGAAAAGAAGTTATTATAAACATACCTTGATGTTCCTCCTGTAGTCTGTTATTTGCCATGTCGTTAACGGATATGCGTCTCGAAGGAGTCTGTAGGCACCTTCATTCCCGTATGCAAACAACAAATCTGCCAGCTTAAAATCGCCGAGCAGATTAGGAACTCCAAATGTGTTGGGAACAAGAAGTTCTCTGCAGTGGTACTTGAGCATCTGGTTTAGTGGATGCTGGTATGACAAGGTTTGTTTTAAGATGACACAGAATGGTTCTATCATAAAATGAACCTGAAAGAAGCGTTAAAAGTTACTACAAACTATACAACTAAATTGTATCAATATCAAACTTACGTAAAACAAAGCTACTTGAGAAAACAGACCATTTGGATTCCGAAAATCCGTCTCCAGTGTTTGTTGCTCAATATTTTTAAACTAAGTTTTCCTTCCGCAACCCATATTAATTGTAAAAGTTGGGAAGCGGCCATGCTAAGAAAACGTTCTAGGAAGGCGTAAACAAAAGTGGTTTGGTTCGAGCGGGCGAGGGAGGTGGTTTAACTTTTTTTTTTTTTTTTTTTTTTTTTTTTTTTTTTTGTGCCCGCATATATACAAAGGCTTGAGACTCTTTTCTTAACCGTTTAATCCAAGACTGCGGAAATGTTAGTGTTGTAATTCAAATGAAAGCCTTTTAACAAAACGTCTGAGACCTCCCTATAATTCTGTTTATTATGCCTAATATAGAAGCCGTACAACGTAATTTAAAAATATAATCTATTGGGCATGTCGGTGATGTAGTTAAGCTCCTTATACTGTACAACACGGTTCCAACTTTATATCTATAGCTAAAAATAGGTTGTTTATTGAGCGGCTTGGGGAAAAATTATAAACAATGAACAGCAATGGAAAAGTTTGAAATCTTTTTAGTCCGCGGATGAAATTCAAAAGTGCAACCGTTGAAATAAATGCTACTGAGCAGTACTTGTATGTGATGCTATTCGTTGTATCGAACAAGTTAATTAAAATGTTTGATCCGATTGTGTTTCTCTAATTCTTTTTTCCTTGGGGTTTTCTTCATCTGTTAGGGTGGAAAATAATCAGTACCATCGCAAATTTTACTGACAAAAAGGTTCAAAAATCCGAATTTTGAGAAAGATGGCTGTTAAAATCTCATTGACATGGAAACAACAGGTCACGTGAACAAGGAACGTTCATACCATATGGTTACCGAATGAATTGCTAAATTTCGCAAAAATGAAAACAAAAAAGATCTTTCGAAGTATACAGTTACTTTGTACAGTAATTGAACTGATCATGTTAACTGTGGCACTAAATACCTCCCCTGAAACGTTTTTTTGTCTATAAATTCTTTTAGACTCAAGTTTGTTAGCACTTCCCCGTTAGCCATTCCGACAAACATTGAGCGAAAGGAAATGACACAATCACTAAGCAGAAAGATTTTCTTGAGACTCAGAGGTAAAAAACTAAAACATACTCGAGAAGCATTGTAGATCTTTGTATTTTATTTCAGCAGTGTCCCATCAAATAAGTGACAAGAGTCAATGCCTTTGAAGTGTGGTTCTTCCTAAATATAAGCTTGTTACAATAAGAATGTCGCAAAGAATACATACCCTACCCAGGTGCTCCACGATTTGTGAATATCCTATGTCTGTTATCTGAACGTTGAGTTTGGCAAGCATCCAGTTGTCGCCATCTTTTGGAGTGTACACTGCTGAGTCTGATTAACACACCATTTTAGTTTTTTTAGCATGCTTTCGGTTAAAACAAAACAAATAAACAAACAAATAAATAAGCCAACTGAAACAAAACCACAGCATCTTGGACCTAACTCACATAAAATTTAACATATGTCACGAAACAGTTTCGAAAGTTTTGTCATTAGCATTGTTTAATATGGTTCAGCAAAGAGGTGGATGAATCGTATTTGTCTAACATGTACATTGCTTGAATTGAAGGACGTTGCCTGTTTGTACTGTTTTGAATATGAAGGTAAAATAAAAAACTTCAATATTTTCTCTTTAGTGAAAAAGTAAGGTAAAGGATAACATGGGTTTCGCTGGTTACGCGGTCTGTTTATACTCAGTTTAGTACTAGACACTCCGAAGGCTATAACTGGTCATTTGTTGCGTTACAGCACTTACATCACCGCCAAAGTTGACTAACGATTAAATATTTTTTCAATGTTTATAAACCTGGTTTGTAGTCCATTCGAATGGCCACAGGAACAAGTTCGTTGTCTGACTTTCCAACAAATTTCGCAGATGCAAACAGGGCAATGGGAGACAGAAAGTTCCACATGGTCCGTCGAGGATCTTTGTCTGTGAGATCCAATTGTTTGGCCAAGTCGTCACATAACTCGTAGCGACAAGCGTAGATTCGCCACTGCCTTATAGCCTGAAAAAAGGTTAAGGTTAATTAAGGTGGCAAAGGATCCTTTCCAAGTAAATAGATTGGTTATTTTGAGTTTCTCGAATACTGATGATTTAATTGAGCATTTATGGGGAGCAGGGTTGGCGCAGTGGTGAGAGCGCTCGCTTTCTACCAATGTGGCTCGGGTTAGTTTCCCGGACTTGGCGTCATAAGTGGGTCGAGTTTGTTGGTTCTCTACTCTGCTCCGAGAGGTTTTTCTCCGGGTACTACGGTTTACCCCTCTCGCGAACCACCATTCACGGCACTGTCCTGTTTCAGCCTTGTGATTTCCCACTCGTTCATAAACATAAATAAAAAAAAACGTTGTATTGAGCGCGGTGGGAAGAGAAGTGTAGATTAAGTTAAACTTTGCAATGAAAGCTCAAAGAGGTAGGATTAACAGGAAAAATGGTCTCCCTCATACGGCTTTCCGCCATGTATACCGCATCAACTGACGCTGGCCGCGGGCGCATATGATCTTTGCCCGAAGGGCAGCGAATAAGCTTCGTAAATCGGAAAGAAAAGCTTTCCGAACGAGGCACGAAGTGCCGAGTAAAAGAAGAGTAAAGGGAGGAAACAAGCGCCACGTGACTAGTTCGATTTGAACCGCAATAACTGGTGACGGAAGTGGGCAGCGGCCGAAAACGGGAGAGTAATGAACCGTTACTAATCCTCCTTTGGGGAAGGATAAAAACATGGCAAGTTTGTCTTTCAAAAGGCCAGCTCCGCTCAAGGAAAACCCACCGGAGGGAAAAAAAACGATCGAAACCGTCCATCCGGGAAACACAAATAGAGCTAGATAGACTAGATAGCCAGCAAATACTACCAACACGTTTATTCTACGAGGTGACATCACATACCCTTCAAACAATGGCTAACTAATAATTGGAACAATTCTCACGCTTCGACAATTCTCAGCAGACCTTCGAGTATCAGTCTCCTCCTTTTCTGAAAACGTCCGACGCATATGGGTCGAATATTTACTCGTCTATGACTTGATCTCGAACATAGTGGTCTTCTCTATCACCGAAGCCCGGGCACCGAAGTCACAGCTAACCGCACGCTGACGAAGCAGACAAACAAACTGATCAACAGTTTCACTGATTTCCTGTGCAATCTGCAGCAACATGCGCCTCTCAAATGGGACGTTTGCCTTTGGAACGAAGTAGTCATCAAGTGTCTGCGAAACCAGTGCTTCTAACCGCCGCCGCTTATGACCCGCTGTGGAAAAGAGAAAAACCTCGACAAGAAGAGGCAAACAAATTTTCCTTGACACTTTCGGAGTATGCGAAACTGGCTTTCTTTGAGGAGGTTTATGTCCCCATGGGCTTCCAAGAAATGTTTTCCAATCGCCGAGTTTTTATGTTCAACAATACGCTGATGAAGGTGTCGGGCTGTGTAGCCAACATAATCCGCATCACACAGATCACATGAAAAAGAATACACAGCGCGTTGCTGATTTACGATCGGAGGCTTGATTTCTTTTGGCTTGAGATCTTGCTCCAGTTTCGTTTCTTACTAATAAAGGCCGGATGCAAAGTAGTGCCAATCTTTTGACTGAGATCACGCATTTGCCTTCGAATCGCGTTAGCTGACGTTTGATCCTTGAAGGGGAGAGTTACTCGCAGAACGCTGTTGTCTTCCACTTGTGCCTCTTTCCCACCGGATGAAATGTTCTGAATAAATCTGTTGATGGTGGAATTTATCATTGTGATAGGATAGTCAAGCCGAGTAAAGGTGGAGCGTAGTCTAGTGCATTCTTGATTGAAAGCCTCAGTTGTAGAAGATAGGGCATATGCACGATGGATCATTGTTTTGAGCAAGCAATCTTTGTAGCGTTTATCTGTGTGGCTTTGGAAATTCAGCAACAAGCCAGTGTTAGTCGACTTTCTATACACTCGCGTTTCAATCTTAGTTCCGTTGTTAATTATTTCCATTCCAATGAAGGGGATCTTGTTGTAAACAGGAAATTCCATTGTAAACGACAGGCTGGGGTGGAGGGTATTAAGAATAGAAAGAAAATCAACTGCAGCAGTAGTGCTGGGCATTAAGGGTATTCATGTGATCTGTGTGATGCGGATTATGTTGGCTACACAGCCCGACACCTTCATCAGCGTATTGTTGAACACAAAAACTCGGCGATTGGAAAACATTTCTTGGAAGCCCATGGGGACATAAACCTCCTCAAAGAAAGCCAGTCTCGCATACTCCAAAAGTGTCAAGGAAAATTTGATTGCCTCGTCTATGAGATGCTTTTCATCAAGGAACGTAGTCCAAGCTTAAACACACAAACCGACTCCATCCGTGCGAAATCTTTATTGCACAAAGAAAACATATTTTGGAATTAAAAGGGTGAGACTTTGTCGTGGACGATCGAACAGAACTCCTCTGCACCCTGTGCCGCTGGGCTATATATAGTATTTATTCCTTTGTTAAGAAACGTTACTGAAAGCTCCAAAGGAGAAGGGTGACACTTGCGTGACATTTTTTTTGTGGGGTAACAGCCCTCCTCAAAACAATAGCCTTCGTTCTATCTCTCCCGTTTATCCCAGAAAAAAAATTATCAAATGCAAATTCTTTCTCTTTTGTATGTCATTCGTTAGCCTTTTAATGAGATTTGTTTTTTTCTTTTGTATTATTTATTTGTCCGTTTTCATGATCGTAATTTTGGTTGTATACAGTTTCATGGTTAGAATGCAAGTCGAAGGAGCAGTATGGCGCGAAGGATCAAGTGGAATCAGCCTCACACCTACAACTCGGAAATGGTATAGCCATTTTCTGAGTTTAAAATATGCAGGAGTAATAGTTTCTGTTAAAAAAATGTTTTGGCTGTGCTGTGCGAAATTGGCGCCCTATTTAAGCGAGTGAGTAAACAGCTTTCGCTTGTATGGCTTCAGGAATTAACTCCATCCGAAATTAAAAAAATCTGGGATGATGGCTTTCTCCGTCAACCGCAGTATTAAATCATCCCAAAAGAAGTGGTTTTTTTCTTAATACCAAAAGAGAAGAGAAAGTTCTCCTGGGAGATCTCCGCAAAAAGCGCAGTTAGAATTATGTTTAAGGCCACTTTTCGTCAAAAAAGAGATTCGTCAGTAATATTCTATGTAAGGACCTATGATGAAAGTTGGCAGCCAACTTAGTACTCTTGGTACAGCGAAAAGCTAGTTTATAGGCGTTTTTCCAGTCGGGTTTGCAGCAATTGTCAAGCTCGCACACGGCATCCCATTTTATTTGGCTTTTTTTTTTCAGGACTATTAGCTTTCATAGATATGAGCTTTTATAAGCCAGTTTGTTGGCCTTCCGACTTTTGATAAAAGAACTATAAATCTTCTCGTCTTGTTTCATTTGATTCTTTTGTCGCTGGGGTTGCGATAGACCGAACTGAAGATACGAGTCCAAAAAAGGTTAATGGTTGTATTTGTATATTGTAGATATTAGATACTTCGACCAAAGAGAAAAACCTGTCGTGGTCTCTCGTTATGTGTTTCACTTTAGAAAAGCCTTTCGAATAGAACTTTTTGCAAAAAAGTCGGTTTGTGTCCTACTCTAATTAACGAATTGTACCATAGAGAGTGTTCCAAAAATTGATTCTGCGATTGGACCGAACCTTCGAAGTTAACGTCTGCCCATGTATACAGGATTTCGTGGATTAGGGCGTTGTTAACATCAATAATCAGATTTCCATAGTGTCCCTTTTATTGAGGTTACCACTCAAAAGAAGCTTTCCACCATATTTATCTAGCTCTTGTTCAAAACAGAGTTTCCACTTTCCCGTATTTTCCACATCAAGATACTTTTTCACCCATGTTAATTTAAGGGATTTGTTGTACGAAAATGTGTCAATCATATTGAGCCCACCTTTATCACAACTGTTAATCAATACATTTTTACGTTTAATCTTACGTCCTTTGTTATTCCATAACAAAATCATAGAATATTTGATTTATCTCTTTGAGAAATCTTTCGTCAATTGCAAACGTCGCTAATATATCTAGGTTAAATGTGACGCAGCTTAAACTTGTTGGAACAACAATTTTCCCATGAGGGTTAAACGCCTAAGCTTGATCATGCTAATATGAGGTAGATTAAGCGAACAGTTTAGGCGTATAGTTTTATATTCAATATGCACAGTACATGAAAGCAAGAGAATTTTATCATTCATATTTCTACGGAACTAACGCGGTCGTATACAGCGCAGTCTAGAATATGGCTGTTACGCGGCCTTGTCAACCTTGCCAACACGAAGAATAAACCGATTATTTTCAGTTATTTCATGGCAAAGTCTTTTATTTACCTAATAACGATTCCCTCCGTTTCCTAGAAATAGCCATTATTCGTGTTTATCCACCCATGAAAATGCAAACTGACTAGACTACGTGGTTAGCCGGGTAAGAATCAAAAATATCAGTGGGAAAGGAGCATTTTTCAAAGGAAAACGAATTTGGAATGCGCCCATGTTTCTCTTAAATTAGCGTGTGATTGTTGCAAATGTTTCCTGCGTCTTGTTGAAGAGCAAATAATTAGCTACGCAATAAGTTTGTTTCCTGTGTTAGTCTCCACTTTGCAAACACTCTTTTTAACCTGTCATTTCACACCATGATATTTTCAACCATTAGCCCAAACGGAAACTTACTTGTAAAATTTTCCAAAGCAGTAAAAGTTGGAAAAGATTTTCAAACACCTGTTTCCAATTTACATGACAAGAACCAAGTTCGTGTAATCTCTGGTGAAGTCTGAAGATCCAGATATACTTTTTCTTTACGATTGTGCTATAATACCAGGCCAAACAAACAAACAAAAAAGCAAAGAAACAAACAAAGAACCAAATAAATAGGCAAATCAAAACAGAATCTCGCCCAGTTTTTAAAAGTATATTCCAAACTGGAGGTCAATATTTCTTGGATTAGTATTATTCGAAATAATTCGATAGAAAAAAATTCCTAAGACAACCAAAATTTGACAAGGCCATAGGTTACGTCCAATTTACTTGTAGTGTTCGTACCTATTAATTGTATAGGTAGTCATTTAATCAGAAAAACTAGTTACGTATTTGACAGTGATATCAGGACTGGTTTTGAAGTTAAAATCTTCCACCACCGGCGTTATGGAATATTACCTTTGACTCCCTAGGAGGCCAAAGTGTTCAGTGACATTTACAAAGTTTACAGTCAAGTCAGGTCAAGCGTACCCCCTAGAGTACATTAATGAGTTGATTATTTGAACATTGAACCCGTTGGTCGTTTCGAATAATGCAATCATTTTTGAAATATTCGAATCAAACTTCAATTGCTGATTGGACTCTGTCCGTAGATGTGCTTGAAAAACGCGTTCGACCAACGAGACACCTTTTTTAGCCCTTTAAAATCCAACAATATTGTTCTTTCCGAGGAATCCTAAAAATAATACATTTGTACGGAGCGAAATTAAACACAGCTGATAGCGTAAAGCGTTGTAAACAACCAAAAACATTGACGAGAAAACTTGCTAGAACTTCGCCTGAAATCCTTTTATCACGAATAAGACTTCTACAAGCTCTATGGGATGTAGAAAGCGAAAAAACTGCTCGATAATAACATTTACAATACCGTTTTTCACCTATCACTTCCACTCACCGTTGGACGCCATATTGGACGCTTCGATTTCCCATATAAGGAGCATCTTTTGTTCGCTTAGTCCAATCAGCAATCGAACTTTGATTCGAATATTTAAAAAATGATTGCATTATTCAAAACGACTAACGGATTCAATGTTCAAATAATCAACTCATTAATGTAATCTAGGGGGTACGCTTGACCTGACTTGACTGTAATTGGTTGGGAGGAGCCTTCTGTTTCAATGAAATTCTCTAGGCCTTTGTATACCAATGAGAACAATTTCGATTTTTTTTTTGTTCCGATCGTTTTTTACTTAGTATTTCGGTGTTACTTTTTTGAAGATTTTTTAGTTAATTTACACTTCTCGATTTGGAATTCTTACTTAGGAGAAGGGTATGAAGATTCACAACATCGTCACAACATGTTGCAACAAAAATCATCGCAGTTATGAACACTACATAGGTAGTAGTGAAAATAAAGCCTGGAAAAAAAAATCATGCTTCTACGGGAGTCGAACCCACGACCTCTGCGATACCGGTGCAGACTCTAAAACAAGACTGATTTTTCTTTCAGGCTTTATTTTAGCTATTACTTAGAGGAACTATGTTGAATTTTTTTCAAATTTATTTATTTATTTATTTATTCATTTATTTATTTGCTGCAACAAAATATTAACATACATCTAGTATGCTAACATACATACACATAACATTGTGCAATACAAGCAAGCAAGTCACTTAAAGTCATACAAGGTGTTTGGCTTGAAGTTAAAGGATTCTACGCTTTACGCTACTTATGTTTATATATTGTTAATCTAATACATTTCGAGAGAAGTTATTTTTAAAGCGAGACCTTTCCTTTTACAAAGGCCTTTGAGTCGTTTTCTGTGGAATGCAGTTTGCTTTTCAAATGTTGGAAAGTTTTAGATGAAAGCCATGCTGAATCTTAACTCAAACAAAGAACACAGAATTTCAGACAGTGGCGTCGTTGGTTTTCTGTGCTACTTAACGAAAAACACACTTGGAGAGATACTGAAAGAATATATCAAAACTACAGCTACCACAGGTGTAAGTTGAATTTTTTTTCCCTAGGAAAACAAAGGTGGGACCATTTTAAAGTGAATGGTTTTCCTATTACCAATGTTGTTTGGAAAGTACTGTCGCTTATTCCAGAAAAATTTCGAGACGTTTGAAACCCGTTATGTTTTGACTTTAGAAATATTTTTTTCCATTTTCCTTCATTTATTTTCCCTCACGAATTCGACGAATCACATCTTAAAACATCCTAAACCAGGAGCCCATCACTAAACTATATGCGACAAAGAAATTAAAAATCAGTAAAGGAAAGGAGGGGTGTTTTTTATTGTAATCTCTTTGGAAAAAGCATGTTTGTTGTATGCACGTAACACAGGCGTGTATGTTGAATCTTTCTCATGGGAGACTTCCACATGTTTCGCCGGTAGTTCTGCCAAATACAGAGTCAACAGTATACAATGAACAGTTGTATTTTCGGGATCCTTTTCAATTTTAATTTTTTCCAAAACTTTTTCGACCGTGTGGCTTAACTGAAAATCTACGGGATATTTCAGTGCTTCGCTGATTGCATACAAATATGGAGAGTCTCGGGTAGTGACTCCATCGAAAAACAGGTAAGATGCGGTTCTTCCCGAACATAACGCAAAAAAGAATACATTGACATATAATCTCCCCACTTATGGTAGACCAGTTGAAAATTCAATGTATTGTTACTTTGCTTGCCGTTTATGCAGTGGATGTACACTTTAGTTTTTGTTTCTTTTCTTTTTTTTTTTTGCTAAGATTATTTTTGGTGTTTTGATAATGCTAATCTTGATCGTTGAATCCACTCCTTACAAATAGAATGTATCCGCCTAATTTAAGCGCGTGCCGGGTATAAATTAAGAATGCTGTGCCAGCTCACAGCAGAGCAGACAGAGTAGTTGAGAGAGCGCGTAGCTAGCTTACTTCTTTCAGTCATTTCAGCAGTGCTCCTTTGACGAAACACTTTGGCAGCCACGGATAACGAAACTGCAGCCGATAAACAGGTGGGTTGAAATTCTTTCGTTCCGAATAAATGGTGTCGACCGTTTAGCAGAGAAACGATTTTTTTCCTCTTTTGGCTGTTTCTACATAGTGAACTGCAAAAACATCTCGAGATGTTTAACGTAGGCGTTGTTTATCGTTATTTATCGTACCATTTCAAAGGTTTTTATCCGGCCAATTTCACATGTAATTGGTTTTATCAACTGAGTTGAAAACGTAAATTGGTCACCGTGAAGAGGTTCAACAGGTGACGTTTCGAGCGCTTAAGCCCTTTGTCAGAGCGAATCGAGGAGTTGTGGGCTGGGTGTGGTTTATATACGCAACAATGGAGCTACGCTATTGGTGGGAACCCCGGGAAGGGGGATACTCCCTATAATGGCCTATACGGGGAGGCTCCGCCCGAAAGGGGTACATTTTTCACGCTTTAGGTGTATGAAAGGGTAGGGATTTCACGAGTATATGAAAAGGTAGGGAAATTTGTCATTTAGGTATTAAAAGGGCCTTTCATTAAAATATTTCAGTCGAAAACACATACCTTATGACTTTACTATTTTTATTTATTGAACGCTACATGAAAATGACGAGAAGACTTCCTGTTTTAGGTATACGAAACTGGGGTACCATTTGTCAATGGAAGGTATACGAAAGGGGTGGGAACATGGTAAAGTGAAAACACAGGTGAGTGAGTGAATGAGTTAGTGCGCTTCTAACGAGAGAGTTGCCTACGTTTTTGTCGCTTTTGAATGAAATTAGTGGAGGTTGTGAAAAGATTCTACCAATTTGGGGATCATTTTGGAGCCGTTTAAAGTTTTTTCAGAATGATGGTTTTTGTGCGTGATTGTGAGGGAGACAGTGTGATGCTGAACGGAATTTGTGACGTATTATATAGCTCTGACTGTTGGCTTCACTAAAATCTGCTAGTAAAATGCTTATTCTGCCTGCCGGCATTGCTCGGACACCTAAATTCTGCTCGAATTCTGCTCGGTACCCAACAGTTTTCTCTACCCTTCGGGCCCATATGTCTATTCCAAAATATCGTTGAAGCCAGTAGGCCTAACCTGTGATAACAACTAGATATTATTTATGTAAAGCTAAATCGCTGTATTGACAGTTCATCACATTAGCCGAAACGGTTAACTTTTTTATTAGGATGTTACAGAAAAGGAACAGCTAACAAAGATTGCTTAAAGACAGAAAATTATCAAAATACACAACACGTGTGAGTTTTCATAAGTTACAAATGTTGTGCATATCTTTAGATTTAGATTTTCCGTTATTCGGCTCAAATTCTGCTCGAAAATGCCTCATTCTGCCGGCAGAATGCTTGCCCAAAAAATCGCTTATTCTGCTCGAAATTCTGCTGGCAGATTTTACCCAAGCCTAGCTGACTGCCGATCAATCTGTTGCGCAAGGTGATGGCCCGCTTGAACAACAGAGACAGGATGGTCAAGTTTAGTTTTTTGGAAGAACTGACAAATTTCCTCCAATTTTTTGAAAAGATCACAGTCAACACTACATCGAAGTCTAAGAAATTGCGAATAGGGAGTGGCAATCGTTTGACATGTGATGAATGTGAAGATGGATACAACAATGAAACTTTGAGAATCTGTGTAGTTTCATACACTCTGGCGATTTAACCGTTGTCATTGACAGAGATTGCGATATCTGTGAAAGGAACCGAAGTTTTAGAGTCGGGTGAACCAAATATAGGGAAAGTTCACAAATTAATGTGATCAAGTAAGCTGAACCCACTCTAAGGGCACTAAGGCCACAAGGTAGCGGGCATTACCCTTAAATCTACCAAAGCAAAGATTGAGCCCAAGCATTAGCAGCCATGGACAATTGTTTTGGCCTTGTTAGGCCTCATCAGCATGGCATAGCTAATGCTCAGGCTCAAGTACCCACATATCAATAAAACAAGCAATGAAAACGTAAAACTTGTGGGATGTGGCTGGAGTGACAAGGATACTTCACAAATTAATGTGATCAAGTAAGCTGAAGCCACTCAAAAGGCACTAAGGCCACAAGGTAGCGGGCATTACCCCTTAAATCTACCAAAGCAAAGATTGAGCCCAAGCATTAGCAGCCATGGACAGCTGTTTCGGCCTTGTTAGGCCTCATCAGCATGGCACAGCTAATGCTCAGGCTCAAGTACCCACATATCAATAAAACAAAACAAGTGGCTTCAGCTTACTTGATCACATTAATTTGTGAAGTATCCTTGTCACTCCAACCACATCCCACAAGCTTTACGTTTTCATTGAACAAAATATAACCCGGATAGAAACAGTTTGTGGTCTTATTTCTTACAGAAACAAATTTAAATTTCCCAAGCATCCAAGAAATATCGCTTCATGCTTGCATTTTGTGCACTTTTCACCCAATCTGCTACAAACTTTTATGGATCAAGAGCGATAGGCAGGTGAGCCGGCCATGCTACGGAAGCTGTAAATGTCTGAAATACTCCCACCGGTGCTTCGTCCATAGCGTATCGGAGGCACATACTTCACAAGTGGGGCCAAATAGTGGCAGTACTAAAATACTGCCTGGTAAGATCGGTCGCGCCACGTGTTTTTTTCCGTCGAGCTTCGAAGCAATGATTGATCACCTGACGTTCATTTGTGCGATACTCAGACGAAACTCATCGGCGAGCAATAATCGTTGCCAGTCCGTTCGCTTTGGCGAACCATTTCTGGCAAGTTTGTTTACAACGTCGAGGAAAACGAGATTTGGTTCAGTTAACACGCATAACTTTGTCAATTAGCTTAAATTAGTCGAATGATTGAAAGTCTGAAAGGCCTTGATCATAATTGGATTTCTTTCTTTCTAGCTCAAAAACGTGTAAAAAAGATAAAATGATAAGAATAAAGCTGCCACCCGTGTATATAAGAATTCATCACATTTGAAATACACATTTGAATCACTCAAAAGTAAAAACACAATGGAACCAAAATCTTTTGTTTTCTTTTTCCTTTAGTTGTTACAACAACGTCACAGCAACATAGTGACTCAAGCACACAATGACAGATCCAAACGAAGCGGTGTGTTTTTTCCCAGGAATATCCCAGCCATTTCAACAGAATTACTTCTACTACGTCAACTACATTTCCCCTCTGTCCAAGCTGTTAGCCGTTTGGTGCTTCGCGTCAAATGCATCCGTCATCGTAGGCTTATTTAGAAGTGGCATCACATCCATTCGTCCAGGGCTGTTGATTTTATGCAGCTTGACCTTGACCGACCTTCTTTGGGGAGCGACCGTTGCGCCGATGGATTCCGGATTTAGAATCAAACATTTGGTAATGAACAGTGAGACCTGTGAAATCCTCATGGAGCTGATGGAGCTACCTATGCAGCCATTTACAATAGCGAGTAATGTTGGTACAATCCTGAACATCGCCGTCGTCAGCATCGACCGCTACCTAGCTGTCAAATACTTTGCTCAATACAGGTTCCTGATGACCCGCCGCCGCGCCTTGGTTGCTTGTTCTGTGGTGTGGGTGATATCAATCACACTTGGCACTCTAAGATATGTGCGCCTTGAAAAACCACAGCTACAAAAGGTATTCCAGCCGATCGTTTTTGGGGTTGGAGGCCTTCTCAACGCAGTGACGATACCGTTTGTTATCATTGTTCAGATTTTGACCATTGCTCAGCTTCGTAGCCATAACAACAACGTTCACGCAATGATGGAGGAAGGTAACCAAGCAAATCCTGTCAACAGCCCAACTGCCGCAATTGAGCGACAGTTGACGAAAGCAACAACATACGTGGTGGGCTTGCTAGCATTAGTTTATATTCCTACCACTATCGCTTTAGTTATAACTGTTGTTACAAAGAAGCCTTATACTAAGCTTCTGGATCCCGTTATTTTTCCTGTAATTACCCTGTGTTCGGGCATTAACCCGATACTTTATTATCGAGGAAACGAAAAGGTCAGACAGGGAATCGTTAAGCTCGTTAAGTGCAAATAAGCCCTGATCGATTTTCTATTTTTTTTTCTTCTGCTGTTTTGCAGTGTTTCTTACTCCAAATGTTTGATTTTTCTGTGCCGATAAGCCGGTATCAAGTCTGCTGTTTTTTTTTTAGGATTTGACACTGAAGAAGTTAGCTGAAAACAAAAACCTCTCTAGATTTTTTAGTTTCTTTCATTTTTAAAACAACTGTAACTCGATCGTGATCATTGAAAACTGCGCAATTGGGATGAGGTGGTCTCTTGTTCGAAGAGGAAGACCGACAAAAACGCAAACGTACGCTGTGGCATTTCGCTTGAAAACGATTCTCAGTTTCAACCTGAAGACAGCCCATTCCCAATAACAGACCCAAATGACAAAATTTACCACTTAATTCTAACCAAACGGCTTTTTGAATTGAGGGAGCTCATAATTGTCATAAACCTCAATACCCTTTCCCTACCGATCGATTTAGGGCCACAATGTAAAAACTGGATTAAAAATGGATTCACATCTAAATTAGCTCGGTTGATAATGAATAGCTCAGCTGATAACCTGCACAATATCATATTTATTTATACCTGATTTATGTACCCAAATGCTAAAATTAAACGATTCTTTTTTTATCATTTCAAACCTATTTAAGTGGCGTTCTTGTCGCCGTTATCGTCGCGTTTTCGTGGGGTAACTAATCGCCGTAGGCGTGATCATGCACAACGCCTAAAATATTCTTTCTCTTGCTCTTTCACCTCCACTTATTACGGTTGTCGTAGGCTATGAGCTGTTGTTCTCACCTTCAAAGATATTGGTGTAGGTCACTCAAGAAGAAAGAATTAAGTAGCGCTATCTACAAGCGGTAAAGTGGGTAACTTGAGAAAACTATTTGAATGAGAAATAGATATTTTATTTCGCCCATTTCTTGCCTACACCTATGCCAGCATTATAGTCGTTTGACACTAGCCAATGACCGCTTATGCTCTTGCTTGCGTCGTAAGTGAAAACCAAGTGGTACTTACCAGAGCACAAATTTAACTGTGAGGCTGGGACTCCTGCGTTTTAGTGTTCAAAAAATTTGAGGTACAGAATTGGGAATTCGGACTTTGGCAATCTTGTATGGGAACTGACCCTTACTTTTACTCTTTAGAGCCTCTTTTGATCGAGAAACTATAAATTGTTGATAGCTGACTGAGGTAACTGAAGAGGTGTAGATAAAAAGAAGTGTCTTTAATTAACAAGCAAATAGTAATGAGCACACGTTAAAAGTAATCAGTATAAACACGTCAGCTTAAAAGTATTTGAACTTTCAGGTATCCTTTCGCATCGGCAAAGTAGGAAGATGATGTCATATGACGTAGTTATTACGTTATTTGTTCTGATTTGTTCTGCACAGCCCTCAGTTCTGAAGATCCACAATTTCAGTTGCAACTGAAATCTAATTCTTGATATTTGTAAGCGTCAAAGACAGGTTATTATCAACAAAAACACCAACAACATTTATTCGTACTGTACTGTACAGGTTACAAAAATGTTACGTTATACATATTAATTTTAAAATTATATACATACAGTAACGGTTCACCCAAAATAACTTTAAAGCTAAACTAGTTGGGTGACCACATATATTAGTTAAAATATACGCAACAGTCAGAAAGAAAAAATGAATTGGCTTAACATTGGAAACCAAATTCTACACGAGGAGTTAAAAAGTCCAAATTGTAGCATTAATGGTGTTTAGGTCCATGGACAGGATGTGCAAAAGCTGTTGGACAATAGTGTCAACTTCATTCTTGACTGCGGAATTGAGCTGTCACATGACTTAAAAATGGTTACAAAACAGATACGAGTATGATGTAATGAAAATGATCATCAATTCAAAGTTGAAACTTATAGGAAGCCAATATAAAGTAAAGAACTGTCGGCTTATGTATCAGTCAATTCCAAAAGCGCTCATCCCCCCCAACCTCCGGGACTTTTTTGAAAAAATTTGATCAAATGCCCCGCTGAGTTTCCAGTTTAGACGATCAAATGCCCCACTGTCAGGGCCTCAAAAAGCGAAAATCAAGTGTAAATCTATAGCAAATCACTCGTTGCGTGAAGCATTTTGGCACACTCCCCGCTCATAATGAATATTTTATTCTCAAATCACTTACCTTTTTTCAAACCAAATCTGGATTGTGCGCCAAAACTCTTTTCCGATCTCTTTTGCCGGCACTCCAAACTTTGAATAAAGGCATATCAACTGTATATTTAGTATACAACGGAAGACCTACGCGGAATCTTGAAGTGAAGGGAGCGAAGCGGCTCCCGTGATGAATGAGTGAATATTTGCGAGCGAAAGACGTGCGAAACCCTTTAGTTGGCGACCGCCCCATCGTGCGGGACAAATCTCAGATCAAATACCCGGGGTATGCCCGGGGGGAGGGGTGGACGCTTGTGGAATTGACTAATACCTTAAACTCGCTTTGAAAACGCTGAAACCGATCCTGAGTGGGCAAATCGAATGATTTTTCTCTGTTTAATATTGTAAATAATGTAAATTTCAACATCTTAACCGGTGCCATTTCGGATTTCAAAAGGATATACTGTTCCATTAAATCGTGTAACCTTTGCGAATTCTTTAACCTATACAGATACACGGGAATGACATAGCTTGATGAACAGCTGAGTAAATTGCCCATATAAATTTAATTGCTCACGTGAGGCAAACTGTGCATATGTTCCTAGCAATTAACTTCCTGAGCCGAAGATTAAATTCCATATGACATGATATTGTTTGCGGTGTGTATGCCAGTTTTGTGAGTATGTAATTACATGATTTTTCTTTAATGTTTGTATTTTTTTTTTAACTTCCTGCGTAATTTTGGTAAATCGATAATATTTCCCGAAAGTCTTTTTTTAGATAAACAGCCAGTCAAGTCAAACCGGTTAAGGCCAGGCCTATTGCTAAAGGCAATGGAATTCATTTTTGAGGGAACAAAAAGTGACAGAACCCTGCAAAATTTCCTACTTTACAGGTAGTAAGGAGAAAAAAGTTGGATCAACGCGGTACAAACATTTGTAGGGGAAGTGTAAAAACAAATTGTCATTCTTTTATTTATGCGAATTCCTGTGACTCTCTAACTTTAAAACCAATCCTCCGTTCCTTCAATGTGCAAAACTTTTTTTTTTGTTGGGGAGCAGGGTTGGCGTAATAGTGAGAGCGCTCGCCTTCCACCAATGTGGCCCGGGTTCGATTCCCGGACTCGGTGTCATAAGTGGGTTGAGTTTGTTGTTGGTTCTCTACTCTGCTTCGAGAGGTTTTTCTCCGGGTACTCCGGTTTTCCCCTCTCCGCAAAAACCAACACTTCTAAATTTCAATTCGATCCGGAACGCTCGAACGTTTATTACATGAGCCCCCGGCTCGGGAGAATGGGCAACCACTCCTCACGTTGTCGAGCTTAAATAATTGATTTGATTTGATTTTTAATATTAGGGCTATTTATACGGGAGAGATCAAAAGACATGTCTTATTTTCTCCCGTATAACTATGTCCCCTAGTGGATTGAGTAAACTGAATGGACTGAGTGGACTCAGTCTGTACGTAAATACCTGTCTTGACAATACCCTAAGTTTGGCTGGATTTTTAGCCCGAAAAAGAGCAAATTTTCATAAACCAACCTTACCTTTTTAAGCCTCGTGTTAACGTTAAAATGGACCTTTTAGCCTGACATTTCTAAGGCTCGCAGCAACGGCAAGACGGAAGAGGAAAATGGCCTGAAAGTGGCTTTAAGGCTCACAAAGCAATAGGGAGGCTTAAAATGCAGCCTTGTTAGAATTAAAAAGGCAGGCTGATTAGCCTAACATGTACGTTTTTCACGATATTAAACACGAAGACGCGCCATAAAAGGAAAAGCTCCGCCCCCTGTTTCAATTGCATTTTAGTTTTACCGTCACCATTGTGCGATAGCGTACGCAAACCATTTCGAATTTCAAAATTAGCGCCATAAATCGAAATGCTCAAACATTGGCACGGTTATTTGAGAACATACAAACCTTCACATATTCTTCCATGGCGATAAAAGTCATTGAGGAACTCGAAAACAAGAAAGGCACAAAATACTACAAACTTGTTGCTCAGAAGCGGTCTTTTATCGCACAAATTTTCACGGGGTTCTGTGTGGGTCGACGGTTGATTGACAAATGATCTGAATGTACCTTAGGTACCGCTCCTTGTATAGCGCGTCTTCGTGTTTAAGGACCCATGGGCTGTTGTTGACGAACATCAAATAAAGCCAAAATAGGTCAAACGAATGAGGAAAACATAAAGTCATATAAAAAAAAAAAAAAAACACCACTGTCATGTTTTACTGTTGAGAGAGGAGAATTTGTCACCAGCTGCCAAGTTACAGACTTAACAATTAAGAAACATGAAACAGTTTGTTTCATTGCTGAATTTCGTTTGTCTCTATTTGTATAGGAAATCGCACGACCTCGAGTACAATTCTTGATTAATAGCTACGAGTGATCTTGAAATTTCTCAAAATTGCACTCGCCTAAAGGCTCGTTCAATTTTGAGAAATTTCAAAATCACGATTATCTATTAATCACGTATTGTACGAGAAGGCAATACGATTTTTTTTATATTTATAGTACATTCAACAAAATTTGCCGCTTATGATTGTGCTTACGCGCGATGGAAACATAATAGGTACTCTCGCGGAGTACAATTTGGGATTAATTGTACTGCTCTCGACCAATCAGAATAGAGTAATTTTGTTGAGTGTACTGCAACTACAACAAACAGAGCAGTGAAAGTTGCTGACGTACAGACCAGCCTTTAAACTGACGAAAATATAAAGGTTCTGGTAAAAAACCCAAAGTAAATCCAACACAAGAACAATACTTCTAATTACCATTATCCATACAGTGCTTGTTTATTTTTGTCACTTATCAAAAAGGTTTTTGGAGAAAACAAGTTGTCCGAAGTTTTTGAGTTTGTTGAAACACGTGTCCTGTCCGTCGCAAGCTTACTCTTGAGATAGCGCAGGACACTTGCTTATGAATAAATTCATGAGCCACTTTCTGGGGTAGATATTTCAATTCCAAGCCTCAAATCTCTGAATTGTGAGGGTCGATTACTTTAAAAATTTGACAGGGAACTTGGTGAATAATGGAATTACATCATGACTGTCATTTTATTGGTGGATCGCCTTTTACAGTGATATTTTAGGCTGTTAAAGGTAGAACTGGCGAAAAGCAATGTCTCTGTCCGAGTTTTCTGATCGAGAAGCGCAGTAAAGTAAATGGTTTTATTACTTAGTGATAAAGGACAACCTATTCTGTGATGTGGCAGGCAGATGTCTCATTTTCAAGACTCGTTGAAAGTTATTGGTTTCCATAGGAGTAAGACTGTGAAACTTAGGCTTTGAAGCGTCTGATCTTCTTTGTGAAGTTTGTTTTTGCAATCTTGCTTCTGTTACATCACAATATAGCATATTAAGTTTGTCTCCCTGGTGTATCAGCTCCAGAAGTTCTATATCCGTAATGAAAACTTGGACACAAAATTGTAGTATTTTCCTTGGCCGAAGATCGAACGAGTCCGCTCATGTGTTCAAAAATATTCAAGACTTTCATACTTCGAGACTTAAATCACACGTGCAATTAGAAATACGCCGAACACACAATGTATTGAATAAATATAGAATAGATTTAAAATGTAAAAACTCTGCGCATGAATATTCCGCGCATCGTCGAAATCACTCTCACGGTTCGTGCATACTCTTTAAATAAATAAATACATACGTAATGAAATTAAGTGTCCTGCGCGGCCTTAATGTATCTAAGACTGAGTTTTAAAGTGTCGATCGGATTAAGGCAAAAGCTAAGCACACTTCACAACTTTCCATTTCTTATGATTGACAGTGCTCCTATAACTCAAGTAACAGCTACAAAATCTCTAGGTCTTCACATTGATCACAATTCCGGAAAATAACAACAAACGATTCGCGGTTCTTGAATGTAAAGATTATGTAAAATTCTTAGGAGTGCTAACTGACAAGAACTTAACCTGGAGGCCTCACATTGATCATATTGCTTCGAAGATTAGCAAAATAGTCGGCATAATTGCTAGGCTGAGACACCATGTACCTTTAAATACCCTTCTTCAAATTTACCGTTCGCTGATATTTCCTTACACGCTTTACGGTATACCTGTTTGGGGTCAGGCAGCACAGTGTGATCTAAAAAAGATTCTTACCCTGCAAAAGCGTGCCCTTCGTCTGATTTTCTTTTCCAATAAAAGAACTCATGCCATCCCTCTTTTTATTGCCTCGAACATCCTACCTGTTAATATGCTCTACTTTGAAACGGTTTCCACCATAATGCATGATGTTTCTACTAGTTCTACACCTAGGAACATTCGTGAACTTTTTATTCATTCATCTGACGTTCATGCATATAATACGCGTTTCTCTTCCGCAGATAATTTCTAGATTGCATGTGAAACTCAAGTCTTTCTCTGCGTTTGGTAAAAGGTTATGGAATTGTCTACACCCCGTCTGGCGTAAGCTCACGAAAAGAGCATTTGAAAGAAAAATTCATCAGTTGCTTTTAACTGTACTTGTGATTGAGGACTATTATGTTGACGCCCATTCTCTAATATTGAAACTCAATACCAGTAATTACTGTGCCATATAGCTACATACTTCGCTTACAGACGTATACCATAATTTTCCATAAATTATATAAGAAAATCGCGTCTGGTATTGGTGCGTTGAAGAGAGTGAGGTTTTATGTTCCACATGAGACTTTTCGGTCAATTTTCATGTCTCTAGTACAGCCTCACTTTGATTACTGCAATTCTGTTTGGGGAAGCTGCTGTAAAACTCAGTGGAGCTACTAAACTTCAAAAACTCCAAAATCGCGCTGCGCGTATCCTTACTTACTCGAATTATGAAGCCAACGTTGATTTTCTCATCCCAAAACTTGGACGGATAAAACTTGATTCTCAACATTCAATCCATAATGCTGTCATGGTTTATAGGTCGCTAAATGGTCTCGCCCCCGAGTATCTTAGTTCTTATTTTTTTTTTCCGTGGGGGACCGTAGTAGCGTCGCTAGTAGAGAGCTTAAGCAACAACAACGGTGACGGCAACGAGAACGTCACAAAACAATAGGCTTAATTAGGAAAAACAATCGCTCTGTACGTGCGTTTACATTTTTGTACATTTCTTTGCCGTCCTCAGCAAAACAACAGCGTGAAATGACCAAATTTTAGGTTTTGTGGAGAACGTGAGCGTATCACGGTGAACTTTTCTTTCTTTTTCCCAACTTCAACGCCGTTTTTGCTAGTTTAGCTCGAGAATAGTTCGCCCACATTTTACAAGTTAAAGAAGTTGGAATAATCGCGAAAGAGTTACGATAACGAGACATTAGATTTTCAAATGACGTTTTCGTTGCCTTTGCCGTCGTCGTTGCTTAAGTTCTCTAATTACTCCTTAAGGGATACAGAGGGCAAACTTGCTATTCCATTGCCACACACAAACTATATGAAAAATACCTTTAGCTACTCTTGGCTTAGTTCTTTGGAATAGCTTGCCAATTGAGCAACAGGCTGACTCTCTTAGAGCCTTTCGGGTTGGCTGCGAGCGTTTCATCCCATCAAATGAAATTTATTGTTTACACTCGTCACTCATGTAAAGAAGGTTTTAGTGTGAGTTGTATAGACTTTCTAGATTAATGATATTAGAGTAATGCATATTTGTAATATTATATCCTACATACTGATGAGTTTACAGTGTTTAAATAAAGTTATCCATCCATCCATCCATTATCACTTTTACTGTTTTGTTTTATTTCAGCAAAATTTGATGGTAAAAAATGCCTTCTAAATAAAGTAAACATGACAAAGCTTCACTCAACAAGGGGACTTAAGCGTATTAAATTAATTTAGGAAAAGAAAGAACGTTAATTAAGCGATGGTGAAGGAACCTGAAATTACTTACCACAACTAATTTGAAAAGAATTCAGTCCTTTTCCCAGCAAATTCAAAATATGTAATGTGCAAATTTTTTATACATTTCCATAGGGTGATTAATTCACAATGACTTTGTTATTGTTATCGTAAAAGCTCTATTAAGCCCCCCTCTCTATTAACCCCCCCCCCCCCCCACTCTAATAAGTCCCCCGTTTGGAAGTCGGTTTTTGCAATAAGCACCCCATCTCTAATAAGCCCGTACCCCTTTAGAACATTATGTTTTGTAATTAGTCTCACCTATTCCCTCTTACGAAAACCACTTCATGCGGCCCAGTTGGTTTGTTTTCAAACAAATATACACTCAAACACATAATACTGTTTGCTGCACTGTATAAAATACTAAAGTTTCTCTACAGTTGTTTGAGTTTTTGCACAAAAACTGTTTTAATAATAATAAAATAATAATAAACTCTATTTATATAGCGCCTATATCATTAGCTGTTCTAGGCGCTTTACAATACTGGCCGGACGAAAAAAGCGAAAGACGAAAAAAGCGTGTTTGAGATTTGAAATAGGCCTCCCCCCTCTCTTTCTCTATTAAGCCCCCCGTTAATGAGGACTGAAATCAAATAAGGCCCCCACTCCATGAGGGGTGGGGTTAATAGAGCTTTTACGGTAATTGTTTTGTTCTCACCTTATAGCAGCATTTAAAATGAGTCTGAAAGAGAAAGCGGACTCGACTGAAACACGCTCACTCTGCACCTATGTTTGTTTTATCCCTCATACTCCAAGATATAAGTAAAACATTGACAATTTGGGATTTTATAACCTTAAACATTTCTGAACTACAAATGTGTATAACAGTCGGTGCTATCAAAATGTCGAAAATTCGGCCTTTTTTTAATCTGCAAATCAAGGTATTATATTATCTATCATTCAATTAATGAAATAAAGTATGTTGATAAAGTATGTTGACAAGAATGACGACAGAAAATTCAATGATGTTTGTTTGTTTGCTTGTGGGTTTTCTTGTCTTTTTAGAGCCTGTGAGAGGGGTTTTGTGGACTTTCATTTGACTCACTGAGAGCCATAGTAAGAACAGTTTCTATAGTTCTGAGTGAGTACAGCATTTAGAAGCAGGACCTCTCTTGAGGACCACCTCCACGCGACACACCCTCCTCGCTTCGCTCGTCGGGTTTTATCGCGTTCCGGTTGTATTCAATCAGCGCACTTTATACTACTCAGCATCGAGGAGCGGAGCGAGGAGGCAAAACAGGTAAAACAAGAGGAAAAAAGAGCAACCAAAGTATGTGGGGTCGGCCTATTAGAGAGAGGGGGTGTCTGGGGTATGAGCGATGGAAGAGCAACGAGCCTATGGGGAGAGGGAGGATAGAATAAAGATACAAAATCACTTAAGAGAAGAGGTTTTATATAGATTGGAAAGGGGGCGGGTGAGTTTCACTGATGTTTTTACTGTATTGGAAAGGAGAATGAGGCTAACATCAGAGGATTTACGAGAGCTCTTATATTTAGTGGCAAGGAGGCAGAGGTGGGATTACGATACAAGAGGGTGGTCGGAGAGGGAAGATTGTAATTCAAGGGGGTTGTGGTCGGGGAGGGAAGATCGCGGCTCAAGGAGGTGGTGGGAGAAAAGGGTTTGCAACCCCATTAGAGAGGGGTGTCTAGGGAAAGGCTGAGACCCCCCTTGGGACTCTATGCATCACTATGGGCGATGGCCTATTAGAGAAAGGGGTGTATAGGGTAAGATGGAGGAGATTGATAGGTTGGAGGAGATGTTCTGGGAGAGGTGGAACGAGGTTTCTCCCAACCAAGCTCTTCTTATTTTGGAGACCCCCATTCTCAGAAATGAAGGGCCATAGGAAGTTGAGGAGGAAGGACCTCGCCGACTTTTGATCGGCCCCACTGTTCTTAAATTAACAGCGGCAGCAGCCTAATTAGAGAGAGGAGTGTATGGGAAAGTGGAATGGAAGAGATGCGGGGAGCAGCAAATGTATTGCCAGAGATTATTATAGTAGAGTCGGAGGTGGAGGAAGACGTAACAGACACGGTTTTAGAAGAAGAAGAATCAGTATTACTACATTTTTTTTCTTGGCACCCACAAGTTGGTCTCGTTGCTTTGAATTTGACGGTGGCCGCCGCTTAGTTATATTAGAAAGAATAAGTTCTTACTGATATGAAACCCTTCTGCGGGGTGTGTAACACCCACACAAAAATAACAGAGTCGGAAAACACCCCCTTTTTTCGTGGATTGTGTTGGTCTTGTTTGAGAAATAATTATGAAAAAAGAACCTTTTTAGGCAATCCGAAAGCCTTTGATCCCAAATTTTTTGTTGTAGTACCGAAAAGTTACTACAAACGCAAAAGTTGGATAAATCAATTAAAAATGGGGAAATGGACCGTACAAAATGACTGTAAAGTGGTGGCTGTCGACTAATTAAAGAAAAGGGCAACCCAATATATGGCGACTGACCTATTACGTTACAACGCTATGCAGGCCTTAATTGTAGAGATCAACAAGTGGCTGGGGCGAAAGAAAAACGTGGATTCACCTCACAGAATTTCAATGCGCCGTGTGCGCGACCTATTGAGGTGGGATATGACCCCCTGGCGGTACATTAAGAAAACGGGGGACAATCGTTTTATTGACGAATGCGCCCATTGTTGTTTAATACTCTCCTATTCTCTTTCTGAAGACGAAAAAAGGTTTCTGGAGAAGTGGTTGACCGACAAAGGTTTTTATGATACAGTTAATTAAAGATCTCCACCACATATACAAATGAACCTCTTAGAAGACATCAACCAACTCCCGCGAGAGTTGAGGGGGGAAATCCTTAAGGAGACAATTGCAATTCAAGTTCATGAAAAAAAAAAAAAAAAAAGAGCGGGTTGGAATGAAGTACATCGTGAGCTAATCGAGTATTTCGATGATACGCCATTGTGAGAAACTGAAAACTGTTACACCCTTGTAACCCAGTGCGGGGAATGCTCATTTTGTCGGCAAAATGGCCGCTGTTAAGCTTGCATGTTAAAAAACAGGGAGCATTTTTTGTGCCAGTGGTACGAGATGGAGGATATTAGAGAAAAGTGGGTTATGGATCATCTCTAGCCATGGTTGCCACATTTCTGTTCGCAATGTATCGGTGGGTGGTGCGCCTTGTAAGTAAAATTCAAGGATGGCCCAGAACTATTGAGGATGAGGTCGCAAGGGAGTTCCAACATGTTATGAACGAACTTTCGGAAGAAAGGTTGGAAACCTTAGTTTGAAGGCCCCTTTATTTTTTTTTACCGAAGTACAACCTTTTAGAGGAAGGGGAGGTGGGGTAAAATGGCAGAAGGCCAAACCATCAACCAACGATTTCGCCAGACGTGTGATGAGGGGGAAAATATACCCCATTCAATTCTTTCGAAATTTATAGATTTTGTTTTCACGGAAGAAGAAGAAGAGGCAATAGAAGAAAGTGATAATCGTAAAGTAGCAAAACTCCTCTTGTCACGTTTTGTGAAATTTGATGGTGGTGATAAGAGTACATCAGACTTCTTTCACAAAAATTTGGAAAAAATGTCAAAAGAATGTGAAAAGATTTATTGTAAGAATGTTCATTTGGCAAAAGCTGCGTATGAATACCAAGAGCCTTAAACCCCCAGACCGAGCTTCTTTTTCATATTAATCGCGTTTTAGGCCAACGTATGGTCCCATTGTCTCTTGTTTCGGGGAATTGCGTCAAGCGCTTTGACCATTTTCCGGTCAGCTGCATGCTTGCATTTTTTTTCGTCAGCCCATATTTTTTTGCCCAGTGCCCACAACTACTGTAATCCACGTCGTGTTGCATCGCAATCGCATCCGTTGCGCCCGTTGGTTTCTGAAAGATCTCCTGGATCTCCCCCGTCTCTGGATTGTAATCCAGTTGTTGGTTGAGGGGGCTGTATGGGCCCTTGTAGTTGTGTCCGGAAAGAGTCCAACCTTTCTTTGGTTTGGGAAGTTTGCCAATCAATGTATGGATGTCCACACCAGAGCCATAGTAGTTTTGCGCCGTCTTCTTCAGAACATCCAAGAACCCACGGTGCCCCGGCACAGCTTTGGAGAAAGCTTTCAAAAACTTTGGGTCTGTTGCAAACTTGGGAACTAAGACCCCATAAGGAATGAACCGTGGGTCGACAAAGTCTCCCAACCCCGACCCAGCAACCTCCTTGCCATATCGTTTCCACTTGATCCAAGATCCGTAGCTTCGCGTGCCACCTTTGTCCTTGTATTCTTTGTACTACCGCTTGTATTCTGCCACCATTCGCCGCCCTTCTTCCGGGGAAACAACAGGGCCTTTGAAAACGGTTGGATCAGACGCAACACTCCACAACTTCTTGAAATCCACAAAGGGGAAAGGGATGGGAAGACCGCGCCCATCGAGATCAGGTCTGTCGGTTTTATAACGAATGTTGGGCCGAACCTTCGTGGAAAGCTCGTCCAACGCGGTGCTCCCAAACTTTCGAAGAACCGGCTTGCCTTTCTCCACAGCCCAATCAATCGCTTTTCTTTGCAGCTCGGGGTTTCTCATTGCCTCCGACGCATAGTACCGCCCCATTTCAACACCCCTCTTCGCGAGAAACGGAACGCCATGTTCTAAGAGCAAACCCATCGCAGTTCCTGCAATGTCTGTGCCAATTCCTTTTCCCTCTGCAAGAGAATCGCCCTCTGCATGAGAGGGCCCCACTAGTTTCCCGACTTCGATAAAAACCGCGTCTTGGTTATCCCGCAGACGGCACATTTCACTTTCAAAATTTGCCGCCCATTCTTCGTTGTAACCACCTTTTCCGACCCGGGGACGTTTGGGGTTTTGCGCTTGTCTTTTACACAATAGACGTCGACCATAACGCTTTATGTTCAAAATAATTTTTCACAACCCTTTCGTTGTCGCGCACATTTCTGGAAAACATTCAGAGAATATCCCGATAATCTTTCCCTCGGTGGCGTTCATTCAGAAACAGCAGACAATAGTATCCGCATCGCAGACTGTCAATCGCTTGTATTTGGTTGTTGTTGCGCAGAAGGGGTTCATGTCCTGCATTCCACATTTCTTGTTCCCATTCTGCTGGGGGAGGCTTCCAAAAGAGTCAAAATACTACACATCTTTTCCCTTCCAAGAAGCGACCCAGTGTGTCCCCAAACTGCCGAAATCATCCAGACTCAAAATGCAAGGGGAATGGTGCAGAGGTTTGACTTCGTCTCGTGAGAAAATCCCTCGGACCGGGATCCCAAGATATTCATACCAATTGGTCAGATCAATATTCGAAAGCGCGACATCCCGAAATTTCATTTTTTTTTTCTCCCAATCTTCCCAAGTACCCCAAACCGGCGGAGGGCGAAACCATAGTGGGTTGATTTGCATTCCTCCGCCTTGAAGAGGTGATGGGGGAGGTCGCGGCACCGAGCGTCTCGAACGGGGCCGGACCACTTGCATTCCTTTGCCAACGAGGCTTTTCACAAGGGACAGAGCAAGGGGAACCCTGATGGAAGCCAGCATTCCCAGAAACCATCCATACTGCGCACTTCCCCCACAACGAGCCATTCCTTTTTTAACCAAATGTATTTCAATTGCCTTTTTCTGGTCTGGAAACAACATTTGTGTGAGCCGGTAAAGCTCCACTTCCCGCGGGCAGTAGCCCTTGCCGAAAATTTTCTTCAAGGCTTTGTCTGCAGCAAAACTCAGCCCCGCAGTTGCTAAAGTCTTTCCAAGAGATTTTGCTAACTGAACAACGTCGAAACAAGATTCCCACCCCTTTGTACCATCTTTTGAATCTGTGTATGGGAAATCTTGATGTCCGCACCGCGCCTTTCGCTGGCGGCTTTCTTTACGTGGTTGATTTGGGTGGCAGTCAGAAGAAGGGTGTCGCCACGGCCAATTTGTTCGGGTTTGACCCGCAGAGTCACAGCCGTTCGCGAGGCAACAGCCTTTGGCAGGGTTTGTTTCTGGCCATCTGTCAATGCAATCTGAAACGGATGGTACTTCGTCGCCATCTCATACTTAAGAAAAGAATTTTTTCATCTATCCACTGGTTTTTCAGTTTTCTACTGTCACGTGTCTACCCTCGTTCAACAAAGTTTATTATTATTATTATTATTATTATTATTATTATTATTATAACCAATTCGTTTCCAATCTGCTTGATCACAACCTCTTCTTCGTTCAAGATGGCGGCGAAGATAATGTAATCTTGTGCATTACCAGCCTCGTTCAACTGATAGTTCAGAATCATTTTCTTCGCATCGCCCGTCATACTTTCTTTAGTCGCGCGGAGGTCGAAGTAGATGATGGGGTACAGAGACGAATAGTTGCTCGCGTTACATACATACATACATACATACTTTTTCGGCTCGTCCCCACGGGGCTTTTCAGAGTCAATTTTTTACGTTACAAATAAACTCAACATGCTAAGAATCCCAACTGGCCGGAGGCAAACCAGTTGGCTATTTACAAGGATGACCGAGGACTTGAACCAGGGACTACCCAGAACAAGACCAGCTAGCGGCCAGAGTGGGATTTGAACCCGGGACTACCGCATTGAAAATCCATCACCCTAACCGCTCGGCCATCCTGCCCCCCAATAGTTGATCCATCGTTGATCATGGTTCCAGAGTTGGGGTCGTTTCTCCTGTAGCGGAAATCGATCAAATCGCGGCGGATGCGCGTCCGGTCGTTTCCATCGTATTCGACATCGGGATAGTAAGTCGCGCCATACTGCAGTCGGCAACTGCTCAGTTTCGCCGAATCGTCTCCGTCGAGATCGAACGTGTCGAAGCTGTACGGGTTTCGGGAAAGGGCGAGTTTTTTCCGCGACTGTTGAAACAAGATGAAGACATGCTTTGCGTTCTTGATGCCGGGGGAGATCTGCCTCTGACCACCCGCATCTCTTCTGGCGGAGCTGGGGACCAAGGTTTCCTTCAAGTAGGTCCATTGCCACGGTTTCAGGAACTGTTCATTCATCAATCGTTGTCCTCCCGGCGTCAGCTGCAGCTTTGGGACCCACAATTCGAAATTTTTCATACATCAATTCTCCGTCCGGTGTTGTCGCTCTGGAAAATCATCTCAGCGTCGTCCTGCAACACGATATCGATCTCAATCTGCATCGGGGGGGGGGGGGGGGGGGGGATCGATCTCAATCTGCATCGGGGGGGGGGGGGGAGGAGCCTGTTCCACAGCTCCTCGATGAAGGAGAAGTGCTTCAAAGGAATCACGGTTTTCACCGTTCCGTGCCCCCTCGAAAGTTTGTGTCGCACTTCGATGCCCTTGTTGGTGGCGGGGTAGCGGGGTTCGTCACAGTCGTGTTGTCGGTATCGAGGTACCAAAATTCATCTTCTGCGACGCTCGTCGCATAGTCCTTGGAGTACTCCAACAGCGTCTTGACAAAAATGATCTTGTGGACGCCGTTCGCCTCGTTAAGCTTCTTCGCCGCGGAGCGCACCACCAAACTCTTGATCAAGGAGAAAGAGCCGTTGACCGGGGCCGTTTTTGTGTTGTTCGCCATGTCGGCCCCATCGGCAAGAGCTTCGAAGCGGTACTTGACGTTGAAGTAAGCGTTGTACCAGTCGTGCACAACATCCCGATCTCTCGCATAAAACTTTATACCTGTCTTCGGTTGGTGTTGCACATTCGCCGGGAGCACGAGCGGCGTGTCCAGTTTAATGCGCTCCCAAGATTCTCCGGTGATCTGAACCAAGCCATGGTTATAACCACAAAAAAATTTTCAAAGGCGGTTGGCTAAAATTTGGGCGAGCTTCCACGTTGTATCTCCCCTCTTTCGTTGCGCGGGGGGCCTCCCCAACAGTTGTTGTATTTTTTTCGCCCCCCTTTATTCTTTGGGAGGTTCATTTGTCATTGGGGAGAAAGGCAAAACCTTTTTTCGTTTTGCCGGCTTTGCGGCTTTCGGGCAATCCCCCAAGAGCTCGTCGCGAATCACACCCGACCCTTTATGCATGTAGCGATACCACCCGGCGCGGGGGTCGAAAAATTTCATCCGTTCACTCGGGCTGTCCATCGAAACGCAATATACACTAAGCAGAAATTTCAAACCTCATCGAGAGCCTTTCGAATCACAAGAGCCAACGCCACGTCTGCCCCATTCAAATCCAAAAGGTTGTTTCTCCCGTCTGTGACGCGTATGCCGATCGAGTCGATCCGGCTTCCGCTGACGGGGTGGAATTTCAAGCGCCGCGGCTCCTATGTGGAGGGATAACTCACCGGCAGGCCCACAGTGGAAACACTAAACAAAACGTCGTTCGCCATATCGTTCACCTTCCTCGTGATCAAGTCGCAATGAATGAAAACCCAATCCACCCCGCTTGTTATGTCTGAGATTCTGTCTCCCACGATACTTGTCGAGCCCGTCAGAATCTTTTTGTCGAGGCCCAACAGGTCGGCGAACTTCCCGACAGAGAGGTCGAGTTCGTAGTCTTCGGCGATTGTGATCACAACTCGGTAGATTGTCAAGTCGAAGTACAAATCGAAAACGTGTTCTTTCTCCGCGGCAGAAGGGTTGACGAAGGCCGTGTGCGCCTGCAAATACGAGACGAGGTTGGTGTAGCCATACATCCCGTCGGGGAACGTCAAAGTTTTCCAATGTTCGCCCCTCTTTCTCCATTTCAGCTGGTTGTTGTTGTACTGCGCCGCCACATTGTGCCAAGAATAGGTCATCGTGATCAGCTCGTCGAGGGCGGCTTCGTAGTTCCGCGCTGGATCGAGCTCGATCGGGGGGTTGAAATGCACCCGAAAATCGTGGGTCTTTTGGTTGTGCCGCCCCGGCGCCTGCAGCGCAAGACGGGAGTCAATCAGCAGGTGGAAAGTCATCCAGTATGATCCCGCAAAATTTTCTGGCCTTGTGTTCGAGTCAACAATTTGCGTTTGACTCATTTTGCACGAAGTGTTCCCTGCTCTCAAATGACTAAGTTTGAAATACAAATCGTCGAGCATTTTCTCCTATTCCACCTCGAGGGGAGAACTTCCCACCCCGCTTTCCTCCAACCATTCCTCTTCCCAGACGCCTTTGTTTTCATCGTCATGTTCTTCGATTGCAGGTCTGCGTCTTATGACAGCTTCTTCCAAAGGTGTCGATGGTCTTTGTTTCGGGGCGGTGGGAGGGCTTTTCTTTAAACTCTTCTTCCCTCGCTGAAGCTGGCTTGCTGACAGTGGGGCCGTTCGAACACGGTGGGGTTCGTGCAGCGAGAATTGCATCTCTGCGCTGTCGAACGTCCTCGAAAGACCAGCCTTTGTATCTTCCGCTTTTCACCGTTTCTTGCCCGCTTTGCGCCATCTTCGTGACGAGGCTGCTAAGCGACCGCAAATCGTTCGACTCGTTGTACGTTTCGAGAAATTTCGTTGGAGCCGGTTCCTCCCAAGTTTGGCGAGGGGTTTCTTCTTCCTCCTCCATTGGTGGAGAGGGTGGAGGCAGTACTGATTCTTCTTCGTCGTATACGGGCGCCGGACCCTCCGGCTGAAAATTCTCACATCCAAACCGGCTGATTCAGTCGAACTCCTCCATTTCACAGCCTGGCCCCACCGCCTCTTTTTTTATTTATTTATTTATTTATTTATTTATACACGGTAAAATCTTCAGTTTGTAGTACATTAATAAAATTAATTAAAACAACACTGTTTTACAAGATTGCCGTGTGGGAGCCCGACTGACAATCGCTGTAAAATTTGTCAAGTTCCCTTTTAAAATATCCAAGAGAGTCTGATTTTCTTAAATTTACGGGTAGGCTATTCCATAGTAGCGCCCCGCTGTAGCCCAAGGCACGCTTACAATAGTTCGTGCGTGGCTTGGACAGGTTTAGTTTAATCTCAGAATCTCTTAAGTTATACGGTGTACTACGGATGCTAAATAAATCCTACAGGTACGCTGGGAAAAGCCCTTTAACTATTTTAAACATTAACATCGCCTTAAGCTTTTTCCTTCGTGTGGAGAGATTGTCCCATTTGAGCCTATTTAGGAGGATACTGGCACTAGTGTCATAACTGGACCTGGTAATGACCCTGGCAGCCCTATTTTGGAGTTTCTGGAGTTTTTCACTCAAGGTAACGCTGAGTTCATCGCAAACAGGGCAGCAATAGTCAAAGTGGGGCAAAATCAACGCTTGGTAGATTTGAAGAGCAGTACTTTCGGAAATGAATGGTCTTATTCGTTTAAGGGCACCTATGGCTGAGGATATCTTCTTACTAATTTCTTCTATATGTTTTGTCCATGAAAGGTGTTCGTCAATAAACAAGCCCAGCGATTTAGCTTCTTCGACTTTTTTGATCGATTTCCCGTCGATCTCAATATCGATCTGATTATTCGATAGAGCATGTATTCGTTGATTTGACCCAATTACCATGAATTCAGTTTTAGCGATATTAAGGCTTAACCTATTAGTTATAAGCCAGCGCTGAAGATTTCTTAGTTCTAAGTTTACAGCATTCTCAAGATCAGTCATTGTACTGGCAGCGAAGGTTATATTAGTATCATTGGCGAAAATTCTAGGCGAGGCTGAAATGAGGCAACTGGGAAGATCATTAATATAGACTAAGAATAGGAGTGGACCAAGATTGCTACCTTGTGGGACGCCACAAGAGACTGGGGCAGTATTTGATAAATGACCATTTGTGCTGCATTTTTGGCTTCGGTCAGAAAGATAAGATTCAAACCATTTCAGACTACTCGTGTCAACACCATATTTCCGAAGCTTTCGTATAAGGATACTATGGTCGATGGTGTCGAAGGCTTTTTTCAGATTGATGAAAATTACACCATTTGCAAGGCCGTTATCGATATTGACCGACCAACTATTTGTGGCTTCAATCAATGCAGTGAGTGTACTGTGTAATGATTGGAATCCAGATTGGCAGTGAGTTAGTAAGTTGTTATCATTAAGATAGTCACAAAGCTGGTCGTATATAATTTTTTCGAAAATTTTGGCAACGGTCGGAATAATGGATATTAGTCGATAGTTGTTCGGGTCGTCCCTTTTGCCCTTTTTGAAAATAGGAGTTACTCTAGCGAGTTTCCACTCAGTTGGAAAAATCCCAGTGTTTATCGACTTTATAAATATTTGAGTGAGCGACGGTGCGATTATGTTGCCAGCCATTTTAAGAAGTCTAGTTGGAATGTTATCTAGGCCCGCAGCTTTCCTTTCGTTTAGTTTGGTCAACAGTTTGCGAACTACGTTCACTGATGGATCTTTCAGAGAAAAAGTTGTTTCAGTTGCTTCAAGGTAGGACTCAGGCTCAACATTAGATGACGGTATTTCTGAGGCTAGTTTCTCACCAACGCTTGAGAAATACAGATTTAGTTCTTCGGCTATCTCAGAAGGTTCATTTATAGTTTGCTCCCTAACATTAATTTCCGCAATATTCCTTACTTTGTTTGGATGTCGCGAGGACAATTCATTAATTAATTGCCAGGTTTTTTTAGCATTTGATTTGCTAGACTCTAGATTGTCAGTGAAATATTTCCGTTTAGCATTCTTAATTTCGTTGTTTGTGTGGTTCCGGGCACGTTTATATTGATCCCAAGCCAAAGGGGAGCCGCACAAAACTGCTTTCTTTTTTAAGTAATCTCTTCTATGCATTTCATGGCGCAAATGATGAGTAATCCATGGAGACTTTTTGTTGCCAGCCCGTTTGGTTTTTAGTGGTGCATGTTTATCTATGGCTTGCATCAGCATATCTTTCCACATTGACCACATATCATTTGGATCGTTTAGTGTTTCAACATCTGACCACGCCTTTTGTTGTAGGTCCCTTAGGAAGCTAGCTTTATGGAAATTTTTCATTTGACGGGTTTTGATTATTATTGATCCTGCACGCTCATGCTGGACCTTATATGTCATATAAATTAGTGCGTGATCGCTAATTGCAAGATGGACAACACCAAACTTTGCAACTTTACTTGGTGTATTCGTAATACAAAGATCAATTAAAGAGCGGGAACTTAGGGTAATTCTTGTCGGCTCTGTGATTAGCTGTCCAATCCATAAATATCAAATATATGTTTAAGTTTAACGGCGTTAGCTGATGTCCTATCCACCATAAGATCCACGTTAATATCCCCTAAAAGGAAAAATTCCCAGTTTCCCGCGTCAACTTTGTTAACTAGCTCCTCAAATTCGTTAAAAAGACTCACAGGGGAATCGGGAGGTCTATACCAGGTACTGAGTAGAAATGGTCTTGACCGAGGCCTGGTGATTTCTAAAGTTAACCATTCAAGATTTTCCGTACTCAAGTCTTCGCGAATTTTGTAGTTTAGGTTACATCGCACATAGAAACAGACTCCACCTCCGTTACTCCCATTTATCTTACGATCTTTCCTTATTATTTCAAAGCCCGGTAAATATAGTTCACTGTCAACGATAGTGGAATCTAATTTAGTTTCATTAATGGAAAGTATATCAATTTTGGAGGTTGACATGAAAATTCGAAGTCGGGAGTCGGGACCAGCTGGAGTCGGGGCCAGCCGTTTTGTGATCGGTTTGAAAACCCGCTCCGCTTCGCTCATTGCCTTTGCGAGTTTGTCTCGTTTGAAAGCTTGCCGGATCTCATTTTCTTGCCTCTCCAGCGCAGCTTCTGCCGCGGCCCGCTCTCGTCTCTTCTGCACTGACATATTTTCTCACAGGAGAATATATGGAGAATGAAAATTCCGAACTATGATCCAGGCGCTGCGAAGACAAATTGGCTGCAAGGCGACCCAGCTATGCCCGAGGATATTTTCCGGATGCTGATCTGCGGGCCCAGTGGTTCTGGCAAGACAAACACCCTGCTGCACATGCTGTACCAGCTGTTGGAGTTCGACAAGGTCCTGCTTTTTCCGAAGAACCTCCACCAGCAGAAGTACAAGTCACTTCTGGATGATTTCGCCGAGAGAATAGACCCTGGGGTCGGTTACGAAGTAATCGAAGCGCCCGCCGACGACGATATTGTTCCGCTCGAGCAGCTGCCGTCCGACAACCAGAAAATTGTTCTGTTGGACGACCTGGTTCGCGAAAAAAACCAAAACGACATAAACTATTTCATCAACGGTCGGCACCGCAACTGCGCCGTTGTCTATCTTTCCCAGACCTTTTTCAAAGTTCCCAAGAACATCCGCGACAACTGTAGCCATTTCTGCGTCTTTTCCTTCCTCCCAAGAGAGAACAGACGGATCGCCGCCGATCTGGGTGTGGATCCCTCCCTGCTGGATCGCGCAACTGACCAAAACTTTTCATTCTTTTATTACGGAAAAATGGAAAAAATGTTGAAAATTTTCGACGAGATAATATAGCGAAGACATAGGGTGGTTGAGCGAACTTCCAGGAAGCTTTTTTCTGCGCGCAGGAAAAGGAAACATTTGGCCCGGCGAGGGGCAAAAGGGCACCATTGGGACCACGCAACTGAGAAAAAAATCCTCTTGCTTTTATTACGACAAACCCAAGAAAAAATCTTGAAAATTTCGACGAGAGAATAAAGCGACGACATGGGGTGGTTGAACGAACTTCCGAGTAGCCGTTTCAAAGGGGCCGGAAAGGGAACACCCGGTCCCCGTGGTCCTCCAGGCCCACGGAGGCAACATGGGGAGAAAGGGGATCCCGGCCCCACAGGACCGACTGCCGCGCAAGGCCCGACCGGCCCACACGGGCCTGAGGGGCCTCGAGGGACAAGAGGTGTGCAAGGACCTCCAGGCCCACAAGGCCCACATGGTCTGACAGGCTCGGGCGACTTCCGAAAAGACGGCAGCATCGCGATGACGGGCGATCCCGACATGGGCGACAACCTTATTCACAATCTCGGCTACCCCAAAGACATTCTGGACGCAGTGAACAAAAGCCATCTCGATTCCGAAATTGCGACTTGTCTTTAGACCAATGGGAACCCCCCCTGGGAAGACCAGGATATGGGGGGGGGGGGGGCACCGGTTTTGCAACCTGAAAGATGTCGACTCGAACTCCCTTCCCACAGATGCTGCCAACAAGAATTATGTGGATGAAGGCTTGTTTAAAAAATTAGACGTAATTGCTTAAGAGGATCTTGATATGAACAACAACGACATTACCAATCTCGCCCCACCTCACGCCCTGGACGATGCGGTGTCCAAAAGACATGTTGATGAGTATTTCTTGAAAAGAAGCGGCTCGAATGCAATGTATAATAATAATAATAATAATAATAACAATAATAATAATCGTTTATTAAACCTTTTTGCAGCATAAACTGAATTACAAGGCGGGTCATTAATTAATTACATACAAATACATTAATTACATACAAATACCTCGGAATTATGACACGTAAATATAACTATTAATGTTAAGACATATCACATTTCGCTATTTTAAACGTGGTTCTGGTATTTGATGGTGCAAAAATTTCCAAATCTGTTAGTTCTTGAGGAGGAAGACACAGAAACAGATTCTGCTGTTCTAAGGGCAGACGGTCTTGTATGCACAACTCGCGGCACTAAGCTTCGTAGCAGGTCGGAAGAAGAGTAACTTTGCTTGAGAAATGTTATGCGCGCATCCCCCTCCTCTGGCGCAGCAAGATTAAGCCTGATTTCTTAAGCGCGTCCTCATAACACAGAGAAGGAAAAATAATTTTTAGCGCCCTCTTTTGTACTGATTCTATTTGATCGCTTAAGTATTGCGTGAAGCCAGCCCAAGCGGGACTCGCATACTCTAAAACAGACCTGATGATACTACAATAGACAATAATAAGCTGC